>JAMPIV010008757.1:0-327500 GCA_024509875.1 Oreohelix idahoensis
GACCTGACTGTGTGACTAGGGCTTGCTGGATGGCACTGGTCTGACCTGAGTGACTGCCAGAACCTGCTGAAGGCTGATGAAGCAGCTGGACAGACTGTGGAATAAGGGTCACTTGGCTAGATTCCCCAGTGGACGATGTCATCACTACTTGCTGGGTGCCATGCAAACTCCGCAGAAGCACAGGGTTGAGGGTTCGAGCCTGGAACTGAGCCTGGTTTGCTGTTGCTACCAACGAGGCAATCTTCTGTGATGCTCCAGTCAGGCCCAAGCTCACAGCTGCACGTAAAAAGGTTTGTTAAAATAGTACTAAGGAGACACATTTAGTTTTACATTTGTAATTAAAATTTAAATTCATATGATGCATTTTTTCCTCATGAATGAAATATAGTACCAGACTAGTTATGCAATTCAACGCTGTACTGCCCATTATTTGGCACTTAAATATCTACTTATGCGCACGGCATAAAGCTACACACCAAGTTCAAGAAAAACAAATCTCTAGAATGGATAGCTGATGATTTTCCATGGGTGTGAGAAAGCATGTATGATATGGCCTACCAGTGAAGTCATGTGATCTGTCCACATATTCAGTTAATTTCTGTCAATGGCTTCTTATCTCTTAAAGGCGCAGAGTGTTTGAGATTTCAATTGGACAGTACTTCATATAAATTTAATTAACAGTAGCCAACAATGGAGTATGTTTAGTAGTGATTTACTACTATTATTCATTCATTCATAACCCTCCACTCCCAAAGGAGCATAGGCCTTCAACAAACACATGCCAGGTCCTCCTGTCCCGTGCCATCATCTCAAGTTCTTTCCATGTTCTCCTCATCATTTTCACCTCTGTTTCCAACTCTCTTCTCCATGTACTTCTTGGTCTTCCTCTGCCTCTCTTGCCCTGGGGGTTCCAGAACAAGGACTGCCTTGTAATGCTATCAACAGGTTTCCTCAGTGTGTGTCCTATCCATCGCCATCGTCTTCTTCTCATCTCTTGTTCCACTGGCACTTGTCTAGTTCTTGTCATCAGTTCCACGTTGGTAACCTTGTCATACCATTTTAATCCCTCTATTCTACGCAAGCACCCATTTATGAAAGTCTGTAGCTTTTTGGTTGTTGTTCTCCATGTCTCCGAGCCATACAATAGGACTGACTTCACATTTGAGTTGAAGATTCTTATTTTCGTGTTGGATCCGATTTCTCTTGATCTCCATATATTTCCCAATGCAATGAAAGCTCCTCTTGCCTTTTGTATTCTTATTTTGATATCGCTGTCTGTCCCTCAAACTTTGTCTATATTACTGCCAAGATATGTGTTTGATTCTACATCTTGAATTGGTGTTTCTTCAAGTTCAACCCTGTTATCATTACCTGCATTTATTCTCATTATTTTTGTCTTTTCCCTGTGTATTTTCAGACCCAATTGCTGTGACCTCTCATCGGGTGTTTTCAATTTGTCCTGCATCTGATTACGGTTATGGGACAGAAGAGCCAAGTCATCAGCAAAATCCAGATCATCCAACTGCTTAGTCAGAGTCCACTGGATTCCATTTCTGTTGTGTGTTGTCGATGATCTCATAACCCAATCTATTGCCAGCAAGAAAAGAAATGGAGACAAGAGGCATCCCTGTCGCACTCCTGTTCTTATCCCAAACGGTTCTGTAAGCTGTCCTTCGTGAAGAACTCTGCATGTCATGTCTTCATATGTTTTCTTTATTAAATTAATGATCTTCAGGGGAACTCCATAGTGCCTCATCAATTTCCAAAGTGATTCTCTGTCTACACTGTCAAATGCCTTTTCGTAGTCCACAAATCCGATGTATAGTGGTGAATTCCATTCCAGACTTTGTTCAACTATTATTCTCAAAGTGGCTATCTGGTCTGTACATGATCTGTTTTGTCGAAAACCTGCTTGTTCATCTCTCAGTTTCTTGTCTATGGACTCTTTTAATCTCTCAAGGATAATCCTGTTTAATACTTTTCCTGGCACTGATAGTAACATTATTCCTCTATAATTTGTGCACTCTTGTAAATTTCCCTTCTTAGGCAACTTAACCAGATATCCTTCCTTCCATTCTGCTGGTATCTCTTCCTTTTCCCAGATTTTACCAAGTAATTTATATAACATCTCTGTAGCCGTGTCGATATCTGCTTTGATGGCCTCTGCTGGAATGCCATCAGGTCCAGACGCTTTTCCCTCTCTTAGAAGCTTTATGGCTTTCTTTATTTCTTCCTTCGTTGGTCTTTCACCGTTAATTTGTAGCTCTTCTTCTGCTGGCTGGATGTCCGGCGGGTTTTGTGGAGCTGGTCTATTGAGAAGGTCCCCAAAATATTCTGTCCACCTCTTCATTTGCTCTTGTATATTGCTGAGCAGTTTCCCATTCTTGTCTTTTATGAGGCAACTTGTTTGCTTGTATTTCCCTGTTAGCTTCTTTGTGCTGCTATACAGTTCTCTCATATTTCCTTTGGCTGCAGCATCTTCTGCCTCTCTTGCCAACTCCTCAATATACTTCCTCTTGTCTCTTTTGATACTTCTTTTTACTTCTTTGTTTGCTTCTGTGTACACTTCTTGAGCCTTGGCTTTGGAGCTTCTAGTTTTGCTTGTGTTTAACTCTGCTTTCTTGTTTTTTCTGTCTTTTATCTTATTGATGGTTTCTGTTGTTATCCATGCTTTTTGTTGTCTTTCCCTTTTCCCCAGTATTTCTTCACATGTCTCCTTCCATACTGTTTTGACCTGCTGCCAATAGTCTTCTGTATTCTCTACATCTTCCAGCTGTTGGAGCACTTGGAATTTGTTGGATACTGTGACCGCAAATTTGTCTCTTGTTTCTTGATTTCTTAGCTGTCCTACATTAAACTGTTGTCTATAATTTTTCATTGTTGCATATCTCTTGAGTTTCATTTTTACTTTGGCTATCAGAAGATGGTGATCTGATGCCACATCTGCTCCTCTATATACCTTTACATCCTGCAATGATGATCTAAACTTCTTGTTTATGCATATATGATCAATCTGATTTTCTGTTCTATGGTCTGGTGATATCCATGTTGCCTTGTGTATTCTCTTATGTGGAAACATGCTTCCTCCTATAGCCAGTTGATATGAAGCACAGAAGTTTGCGAATAGCTCTCCATTTTCATTCATTACTCCTAGCCCATGTTTTCCCATGACTTCTTCAAATCCAGTGTTGACTGTACCTATCTTTGCATTCATGTCACCCATCAAAATTGTGATGTCTCTTCTTTTTACTTTATCCATAATTTCTTGTAGTTTAGTATAAAATGCTTCTTTCACAGACTCTTCTTTGTCATTAGTTGGTGCATAACATTGGATGACATTTACATGAATTTTCTTTTTAGCTGTTTTGAAAGAAGCTGTTATTATTCTGGGTCCAACAGCTTCCCATTCAATTAGTGCTTTCTGTGCTTCTTTAGATAACATAAGAGCTACCCCTTCACTGTGGTGTGAACTTTCGTCTTCATGTCCTGAGGACAGCACCAATTCACCTGTGATGAGTTTCTTCCTGTCTACCCCCTTCCACTTTGTTTCACACATTCCCAGAACCTCGATTTTGTATTCCCTCATTTCTGCTGCTACTTGCGCCACTTTCCCTTGTTCGTTTAATGTCCGAACATTCCAGGTGCCAAATCTGGAAGTTCTCCTAGAAGAAAGAAGGTTAGTCAGCAACACAGACTCCTTTCGGCTTTCTCTGTGTTGCATCATACGCTTCCCCGCGAGAGGACCTTCCCCTGTCTTGGATGGCTGTGTTTTATTTTCTTTATTTGACTTGTCCATATTTGTTGAAGTTTTTTGTGGTTTAAATTTTTTTTACAGGATGGTGTAACCGGCCCCATGCCCAACCCTCCTTAGTCGCTTTTTACGACATGCTTGGTAGGGGACAGTGTTACTATTCTTTGCTCCCCTTTCGGGCCCGGGTAACACACGGGTGTTACTACTATTAGCAATTTATTAAAAGATTATTTGTGTATATTAATTAAAAACATTAGAAGCATACTGTGCTGATCGTCATATTGCTTATGAGATTTTTTGTCATCAGTCCTTAATTAAAATGATAATAGTCTATTTTTATTGATAGATAATGAATTTAATTTTTTTAAATCTGCTTAAGAAGCCATCCAGTCTGACTTCTATTATTCTCTTCCTCTTCTCATTTTCAAGCTTCATAAGCCTCTGAACTGTGTTCAAAATTCAAACAGACTTCATGAATTCAATGAAATGTGGGAATCATGCACTAAACAAAACAAGAACAGACAAAAAAGCAGCCTACGAATCTGCTGCTTGAGAAAACGTAACTAAAAATTGAAGCAATAAAATCATAAATGACATAATCAGAGCAACACCTGAAGCTAATATCTTGCTTGGAATATATACAGGAACAATTAAAGAAAGCGTTCTGACATCTGGTCAGAATGAAAACTGATCAATTAACATCACATAGCCTGCACGACAGAGATTTATCAGAAAGCTGAGCTCCAGGAAGACCACGAAGACAGATGGATTGAGGGAATGTCTGAAGCTCTCAAACCGTCACATATGCCATATAAAATGTCTTTAAACAAACCACTGTAACTTCACATTAGGCTTACCAACTAGAATGGAAGGATAAAATAAAAATAAATACACTACAACGGGTTTGCTGCTTACACATTTTCTTGTACAATCTGTGTAAAAGTGAACTAAACACGAGCTAAGATTAAATTATACACTGTCTTAGCTATTATTTCTCACATCATGATTCATGAAGTTAACTCATTCTAACCCAGGCAGTTTTCTGGTTTTATCCAGGCCCTAAAATGGAGGAATTTTTTTTTCTACTAGAGATGTGTTTAAAACAGGCAGTACATATATATTAATTTGGCAGATTATTATGCATCACCCTTTAGGAAATTGGCCAAAGAATGTTAGGAAACAATGTTGAGTTCTTATGTGATGTAATAATTGTTTGTTATGTCTTGCATAGTATGGAAACCATTAAAAAAATCAAAACAAAAAATTAATTAAAAATTGTGGACTAACATGTAAATATTTCAGTTCTATTTAAATCCGTGGTGGTAAAAGCCCAGGAAATCGAAATACCTAGTTGAAAATCTAGTTGAAAATTAATCCAAGAAGTTTGATCACAAATAAATGAAAATTCTAATTTTTATGATTTTTTTTTGTGAAGTCACAGATTGCTGAACTGGGAATCTCACTTATGCAGTCCTGTCCCATGCAATTTAATTAATTTATTACTTAAAAATATCAAATTTGTTAAACATTCTTCCCGGAATCGAAAATAGGTTATTATCGCTATCTATATCGCTAAAATTCATTTAGAAATGATCTACTGCGGTTGATCTGTTGATAGTTTATGACTGTTATGTATGTGAGTACGCTACTTGTAAACAAACTGTCTAATGATGTCATTAACTGATAACAGCATGCAAAAATAAAGCCCCCAGAATACTTATATCACTACCAGTTCAAAACACATGGTCCACAGGAAGTGTTTGCATGACTTGAACAAGCCACTTATTTTCTAATTTTTTGTTCAAATTCAGAACTTGTATCAAGCGGGTGCACTATGCTCCTGTGGGTACAGAGTAACCTCATGCACCATACAGCTCGTGGGTAAAAATGTGTTAATATGATGATGCATTTAATGGTTTCTGCTCAAGCTCATGAAATAGCTAGTTAGAAGTGGTCCATTTCATACTATGTATTTTCATAAAATTGTTATCACTGGAGTGGAGATGGTATTTCTCTCAATCGCTCTCACTGTCTGTGTTATCAGACTCCTGATTTTTGCAAATATCTGCTGCTCACAACTGTTCTATATACTTCACAAGAAATATATATATAAAAAAAAGAAGCCATTTATGAATGCTTCACCTTCCCCTTTATCTCGCTTGAACTCCAAGTGTGTGCCATTTGTTAGTGGTGTGCCAGGACCATTAACCAGCACCTGTCCAGGTGCAGCCATGAATATCTTTGGTTTGCTTATCACCGATGGCAGCTGATGGATAGCAGCCGTACCACTACTAGCTGACACCGTCACTGGTGACATGACACGAGAACCTGAAAGTAATTCAAAAGGAAGCTAAAATGCACAGGCATTGTGCATGTGCATTTTACAAAATTTTCCTTCTGAAATTCTATGAACCCAAGACATTTGAAACCCCTTGTACTTCTGTGAAAAACACAAAATGGAAACAAATATATTCATATGTTGTAGTAATCATGTTTAAATTTCAAGCCATACTTTTTGTTTTTTTCCATGGAAACTAAAATCTGTTCAGAAACAAGGTATGTTATAATAAATATCACACCAAACTTCAGATCTTCACAAACAGACTTCTCCACCACATACTTCATATCAGTCCACCACATACTTTAAATCAGATGGCCAGCGTAATAACAGAGACCTACCTAGATAAAAGAGTTAGACAACAACCAACATATATGTGCTATTATTTAAAGAGATTAAACAGGAAAAATTACATACTCTCAGGAAACAAACAACCAGTGAGAAGAGTGAAAGAAAATCCAGAGAAGAACTGTGAAAAAGGAAAAGAAAGAAACCAGAAGTTTGCGGGTGGAAATGAAAGAAACAGCCCAAAACAGAAAATGGTGGGCCAGAAATGCTGCAACTCTGTTCCATGGAGGACAATGAGTACTGTGCAACAACAAGTGCATGGGACGGGCAACCTCATCTTATAAAACAAACTACCACAGAAACCACAGCTACATGAGCATGTGAATGCTTGATGCTGGCTTCCTGCAAGGGCACCAGCTGCAGTGATAGCTTCATGCAGCACAAAGGAAAATAGATTACGATAATGATGGAAACAACAGTAATCAACTATACAGTACTACTGGACAAAAGTTAAGGGCCGCCATTCAGTTTAGACAAGGTTTATATAATTGATTGGCAAACTGTAAAGACAAGTGAAAATGTCATTAAAAGTGAGCTCAGAGAAATGTGTATACATTTCTGTGTGCACTAGGTTAATTTTTTTTAAATGTCAAATAACTGGGTCACTTTAACCCACACGTGAAAATTGCCATTGTTGCTGCAAAAACACGTGGTTTTTGCAACACGCCCCACTAGTTCAAAAGGTGAAAACGTGAGTTGAATTTAAATGCACGTGGAAAATGATCATCGGTAAAGAGTGTTCACCGTTGGTATGCAATAAATCAGTATGACAAGTGGTCGAAATGATCACTGCATTAGCCATGCCACCAAGGAGAAGTCTCAGCACTGTAGACTGTGGTCGAGCCATGGCATGGATTCAGGATGGTCAATCTGTTCATCATGTTGCAAGACGTTTAGCAGTGTCCCACTCTACCATTCAGAGACTTCTTGAGAGATTTCAAGCTACCGGACATTTGGAAAATCGACCCTGCTCAGGAAGAATTATATAAACCTTGTCTAAACTGAATGGCGGCCCTTAACTTTTGTCCAGTAGTATATTACAGCACTGACATCTAAACTCAACTCATCATTTTTGTTGCAGTTAACAGACTGAGAAAACGATAATAATATTTTATTGCACAATTTATATAAATTATAAGTCACTAGTTTTGTGTTCAGATGGAAACAAGATGTAAATCACATTAAGAAAAAAAATCAACTGCTTGAAACAAGGTGTAAATCACATTAAGGAAAAAAAATCAACTGCTTGAAACAAGGTGTAATCACAAAAAAAATCAACTGCTTGAAACAAGGTGTAAATCACATTAAGAAAAAAAAATCAACTGCTTGAAACAAGGTGTAATCACACAAAAAATCAACTGCTTGAAACAAGGTGTAAATCACAGTAAGAAAAAAAATCAACTGCTGTCCCCTTTTCACTCCTTAAGGAGCACGGTGGCCACCATTTTGCCTGGCACTCTGCAGAAGTGTGTGCCAAAGCACTTATTCAATAACACGTTGGTAATAACAAAGTATCGCATATAACATATGATCACTAAAAATGAAGGGAGGATCAGAGCAAAATCAAAGCACTTAATACCAAATGGAGTCGTGTTAGTACAGTGGTTAGTGCACTGGCTTCCTAGCTCATTGGTCCATGGTTTGATCCCCAGTTGAGGTGGGATTTTTTAGACCGTAAACGGCTCCGGGGTCGACCTAGCCTTACAAATTGGGTATCAGCGTGACTTCAGGGAAGGTTAAGGCGGCCGGTGTGATGCTGACCACATCACCCCTAGTGTGCCGATGGTCAAGAAAATATGGGCCTAACACCATTTCTCAACATGCCTCAATGGGCATGTAACGGGATTCCTCCCTTTTTTAATACCAAATTGATAACACAGCCACGGACCACCTGATAATGTGCCGCAGACCACAAATGGTCCACGGACCAAAGGTTGGGAACCACTGCCCTACACGATGGCATCTACATAGTACTCTATATGTCACAACTCCAGCAATAAGTACTTATCATTACACAGCATTCGACTCCAAGTCCAAATGCTACAGAAACATTTACAACACAGACACAATCTCCACATCGACTGTAACAAACCTGATGGTGATCCTGGTGCTGACTGTGAGAAGCGCAAATCTGCGATGGTGGGGTGTGCATGCTGCTGCAGTTGCTCCTTTAGACCAGCACCAGCCTGAGCAGATGTCTGAGACACTTCAGTCTCCATACCTGCCTCTGGTATTGGGCTACCCTCTCTAGATAAGCAGTCGGGTGTGAAGGATCCTACCATATGGCTTGGACTAGCAGGTGCAGACCTTGGATAAAATTTTAAAAAAAAACCATTTTATTTAAAAACAATGTTTATATATATATTTAACATTTCTTGATGAAGTCTGGGAGAGAGAAGAAATACCAGCAGACTAGAAGAAAGAACATCTGGTCAAGATGTCAAAGAAGTAAGATTTGTAAGAGTGCAAAAATTGCACAAGAATATTACTTTCAATGCCAAGGGAAATATTTAACAGGATCATACTAGAAAGATTAAAAGAGGCCACAGGCACACAATGAAAGGAGGAACAAGCAGGTTATTGATAAAAAAAAAGGTCCTGGTACCAACCAGATTAGGTATACTAGGAATAACAGCAGAACAGAGCCTGAAAGTGAATTCACCACTTTACGCTGGATTTATGGACTATGAAAAGGCCTTCAACAGTTTAGACAGAGAAGGAAACTGACAGAGCGATATAGAGCCCACTACCCTCACCCAAAGTTCATTAAGTTAAGGGGATGCACTGCAGTGAAAATCTGGTTTTAGGTACAAAATATAGATTTTTTACCTTTGAGCTTATTTTATTAAATAATCATCGATGAATCGATTGAGGAAGGTTTTATGATAACTTTGTTTCATTGAACGTGGTACGACATGTTTCTCTTGATTACAGTCTAAATCTCATTAAATTGTGTTCTATTACAGTTGACATTCAAAAATGCGGCCATCGATAATCCGGTTCCTTTAGATTTCCGGCATGGATTTTGGAGCGCATTTTTTTAATTTACCGCGTTGGCGCGCCACTGTTTTCTGGAGCCGTTTATGTTTTGATGCAGCTGTTGGGTCTTGCTTGCACGTGTTAACAGGCATTCCTGCTCATTCCTTCTCATTTTATCATTTATTTGCTGCTGTATAGCCCCATTATGGATTCAGCAAATAAAAGAAGTGGTGTAAAACGTAAACATCGTGCGTTGTCGATCGCAGATCATTTAGTTTTTCTTTCTTTAAAGGACTGTACAGGTAGTCATTTTCTGTTAAATATATACAGCATATATAACCATAAAAAATCCGGCATTTTAAACAATCCGGCACTCCTCAGGTCCGGAGGTTGCCGGATTTTTGAATGTCAACTGTACTTCAAAATGGGAAGAAAAGGTAAGAAAGCAAAGCAACTTTCTGCCGTTAGAGCACGTCGAAAGTGTGTAATTTCCAGCAATGTTACGACCGAATCAGAGGTGAATGATAACCAACCTGATGTAGGCTTATCATCAACGTATGTCTGCATACCAGTGTCCGATTGGCCTA
Organism: Oreohelix idahoensis; assembly: GCA_024509875.1. Taxonomy (NCBI): domain Eukaryota; kingdom Metazoa; phylum Mollusca; class Gastropoda; order Stylommatophora; family Oreohelicidae; genus Oreohelix; species Oreohelix idahoensis. The sequence goes on from JAMPIV010008757.1 coordinate 10,004, forward strand.
TAGTTCAAATCGCTGATCCAATAGTGCCTTTCACCGCTGGCCCAAGTCGATCTGATATAAAAATGAACTTGAGCGCGAGCAAGAATGGTGCTTCTCAAAACACTGTCTGTGCTAAACCTACGTACAGAAATAAGCAGATCAAATTTTTGAACATTTGGATACCATGCACAACTCTACAGTATTTCAACGTGCCGTCAGCATCGTCCGAGCTGAACATGCTAAGAGTCAGCATCATACCATTAATAAAAAAGAAGTCATTGACATCGCTGTCAGCTCTGATGCAACATGGCTAACTAGAGGTCATAAGTCACTGATAGGTGTTGGCAGTGTTATCGACATCTTGACTGGCATGGTCATCGATACACACGTTATGTCTTTCTTCTGTTACACCTGCGAGAATACTAGAGAGTGGCAACTGAAATATCAGCTTGACAAATTTGAACAATGGAAAGCAGAGCACCAGAAGGACTGCTGCCATAATTACGAATGGTCAGCCGGAATGATGGAAGTAAAAGCCTGTGAGGTTCTCTCTCTGGCTTTGTTCAGTGGCAAATCACCAGCTACGCTGCACTGTTTTTGCTATCAGATGGCGATTCCAAGGTCTACAACAGACTCTGCAACATCAAACCGTATGGTCCAGAAGTTGACATAACCACAGAAGAGTGCCTCAACCATGTCGCAAAGCGATTAGGCACTGCACTGAGGGCACTCATTACTGACTGCAGAAAACAAAAAGTCACCCTTGGGAGAAATGGCCATGGTCGTCTGACCAAAAAATGCCATACGAAAACTGTTTATTTACTACACCAGGGCCATCCGCCAGCATAGTACAGCCCCAGAGATGAAACAAGCCATCGTGGCTTCTCTCTACCATGGGTATTCAACAAACGACAAACCCCAACATAATTTTTGTCCGCCAAGCAAAAACTCCTGGTGTTTCTATCAGGCTTCCATGGCCAAAGGAGAAGCTGCCGGACCCCATGAGACCCAAGTTCATACTCCGCTAGACTACAACCTGCTCTATAAGCACTTAGCCCCTATTTATGAGCGTCTTACTGATCAGCATTTGCTCAAGCGGTGTGAGCTAGGTGCAACTCAAAATGCAAATGAAAGCCTCCACAATGTTATATGGAGTCGTTGCAGCAAGCGGAAATTTGTGTCATTAAAAAAAGTCAAATTCAGTGTCCTTGTGGCCATTAGAGAGTTCAACTTTGGTCCATCAGCAAGTGCAGAAATAAAAAAGCTGTATGGCCAAGCATCTGGAACAAACTCAAAACGCCTTGGACAGGTGCGATTAAGGAAACGTCTGGCCAACAGCCAGAAATATGAGGCTAACAAACTTGTAAAAAGAAGAAAAATTAGGCACGAGGCAAGACAAAGGTGAGAGGAGGAGCTGCAGGAAGCTGAAGGAGGTGCAGCATACAGTGCTGGAGAATTTTAATGACATTTGGCCCCCCAGAATGGAGTATATTGGACAAGACAAGGCACTCGGTGAGTAAAAAGCATTTTTCTTAAAATTAACATTTTATTAACAGAAAATTTAAAAACTAACAACCTGTCTAACAGACCAGTCTCAGATTTGGCATGCATGTAGTACACATATATAACGGATGCCCAGACCGCAAAACACGAAACCAGAATTGGTTTTTGGAATGTCAGAACTATGAACGAGGCAGGAAAGCTGAGACAGATTACAGCAGAGATGAGGAACTACAAACTACATATCCTGGGAATAAGCGAGAGCAGATGGACAGGGATGGGGAGAATAAAAACAGCTACAGGGGAAAACAGTACTTTATTCTGGTAGAGAGGACGGTCAGCACAACGAAGGTGTAGCCATTATCCTTAAGAAAGGAATGGAAAGATCTCTACTGGAATGGAAACCCATTAACAACAGACTAATAAGAGCAAGACTGAGAGGGAGATTCACCAACACCACAATTATACAATGTTATGCACCAACAAATGACAGCGACGAAGAGATGAAGGACGAGTTCTATCAACAGGTACAAAAGGAAATGGAAACTGTACCCAGGTACGATCTTATTATAGTAATGGGAGACCTAAATGCGAAAGTTGGAACACACAATAATTATAACGAAAGAGTAATGGGGAAATGCGGCAGTGGAACAGTAAATGAGAATGGAGACAAATTAATAAGCTTCTGCAGTATTAACAACCTGGTCATCGGAGGAACACTTTTTCAACACAAAGAAGTGCACAAGTTAACATGGGAATCACCAAACGGACGAGACAAAAACCAGATAGATCACATAATGATCAATGGCAGATGGAGACATGCACTACAAGACGTGAAAGTAAGAAGAGGCGCAGATGTGGGAAGTGATCATCACCTAGTAGTAGCAAGACTGAAGGTGAAACTCAGAGCTGCTGGACCAGTTGCAATCAAACAGAAAAGATACAACATCACGAAACTTAAGGACCCCCTCACCAGAAAAGCGTTTGTGGTCGACGTAAAGAGACGATATCTGATTACCAAAAGCCAGGAAAGAACAGAGACCGACGATGTGGACCAGAAATTCAACACCATCTCAACAATATATAAAGAAAGCAGCAAGTCATGCTTGGGATTCCAGGAAAGAAAGAGCCAAGACTGAATAACACCAGAAACGCTAAACACCATAGCGAAGAGAAAGGAAATGAAAAGGAAGAAAACAGAAGCTAAGTCTCCCAGGTTAAAGGCAATATATAGTGAACAGTACAGTCAGCTGGACAAGGAAGTAAAACGTCAAACCCGTGCTAACAAAAGGACATTTCTGGATGACCTTGCAAGACAGGCAGAAGAGGCAGCACTGAGAAATGAACAAAGCACAGTTTATAAAATAACTAAAGCTATCAGTGGAAAACGAGGTGCAAACAACATAACGTTAGTAAGAGACAAGCAAGGAAATCTCATCACCACAGCACAGGGGCAGGAAACAAGGTGGGCAGAGCACTTCAGAGAAACACTGAATAAGGAACCACCAGAGACTCAGCTGAATGTTCCTGAGGCTGAAAGTGACTTAGACGTAAATACAGACATTCCACGAAAAGAAGAAATTATCACAGCTATCAAAGGGCTAAAAAATGGAAAAGCGCCTGGTCACGACAATCTGAATGCTGAGCTATTCAAGACAGACCCTGAACTAGCAGCAGAACTATTAGAACCACTATTTGCACAAGTCTGGGAAACTGAGACAACACCAACAGAGTGGAGTAAAGGAAAAATTGTCAAATTGCCCAAGAAGGGCGACCTTGCAGACTGCAACAACTGGAGAGGAATTACCCTCCTCTCAGTTCCCAGCAAAATACTAGGCAGGATAATCATCCAGAGAATTTCAAAAGCAGTTGACCATAAACTGAGGAAAGAACAAGCGGGCTTCAGAAAGAACAGAAGATGTGCAGATCATATATTTGCCCTCAGGAACATTATAGAGCAGTGCTCAGAATGGCAGAGACAGCTGTACATTAACTTTGTTGATTTTGAAAAGGCTTTCGACAGCATACACAGGGACAGCCTATGGAAAATTCTGAGGGCTTATGGAATTCCCAGCCGCATTGTTTCCATTATAAAAAGCCTCTATTCTAACTTTACGTGCAGTGTTGGATCGAGTAATGTAACTTTCGAAGTGAAAACAGGAGTACGACAGGGATGCCCCTTATCAACAACATTATTTTTGACAGTCATAGATTGGGTGATGCGCCAGACAACAGAGGGCAGTCCAAGAGGAATTAGATGGACAATGTTTTCTACACTGGAAGATTTGGAATATGCAGATGACATTGCACTGCTCGCGCATTCACACCAACACATTCAAGACAAATCTGATAGACTGAATAAGTATGGCCAGCAGGTTGGCCTGAACATCAATCTGAAGAAGACGGAGGTCATGACACTAAATGTGGGCAATCCTGAGCCAATAACAGTAAGGAACCAGAAGTTAGAACAGACAGACACATTTACTTACCTAGGAAGCATAGTAACACCTGACGGCGGAACAAGCAAGGACATTAACAACAGAATGAATAAAGCGAGAACAGCCTTTGCTATTCTCAACAACATTTGGAAGTCTTCCCAGTACAGCACAAACACCAAATTAAGACTGTATGAGAGCTGCGTACTTTCTGTGCTTCTCTATGGTGCGGAATGTTGGAGAGTAACAGAGAAGGAAATGTCGAAACTGTCCTCCTTCCACACAATCTGCCTAAGGAAAATTCTCCGAATCTTTTGGCCAAACACCATCAGCAACCAAGAACTACTTATTCGGAGTAACCAGGAGGACACGCACACCATCATAGCTGGCAGACGCTGGAGTTGGGTTGGCCATGTCCTCAGAAGGGACCCTGATACCATCGCAAGAACAGCTATGCTATGGACCCCCGAGGGAAAGCGAAAGAGAGGCCGACCAAAAACAACTTGGCGGAGAACTGTGGAAGCTGAGATGCAAAGAATGAACCACAGTTGGGGCACTGTACGAAGGATGGCCGCCGACCGAGCAAAGTGGAATCAATTTGTTGCTGCCCTACAAGACGCCACCAGGCGTGATGGCCGCTGACTGCTTTGACGGTTGGCGGTTATGGATCAAAGAAGAAGAAGCCCCATTATGGATTCAGCAAATAAAAGAAGTGGTGTAAAACGTAAACATCGTGCGTTGTCGATCGCAGATCATTTAGTTTTTCTTTCTTTAAAGGACTGTACAGGTAGTCATTTTCTGTTAAATATATACAGCATATATAACCATAAAAAATCCGGCATTTTAAACAATCCGGCACTCCTCAGGTCCGGAGGTTGCCGGATTTTTGAATGTCAACTGTACTTCAAAATGGGAAGAAAAGGTAAGAAAGCAAAGCAACTTTCTGCCGTTAGAGCACGTCGAAAGTGTGTAATTTCCAGCAATGTTACGACCGAATCAGAGGTGAATGATAACCAACCTGATGTAGGCTTATCATCAACGTATGTCTGCATACCAGTGTCCGATTGGCCTATAGTTCAAATCGCTGATCCAATAGTGCCTTTCACCGCTGGCCCAAGTCGATCTGATATAAAAATGAACTTGAGCGCGAGCAAGAATGGTGCTTCTCAAAACACTGTCTGTGCTAAACCTACGTACAGAAATAAGCAGATCAAATTTTTGAACATTTGGATACCATGCACAACTCTACAGTATTTCAACGTGCCGTCAGCATCGTCCGAGCTGAACATGCTAAGAGTCAGCATCATACCATTAATAAAAAAGAAGTCATTGACATCGCTGTCAGCTCTGATGCAACATGGCTAACTAGAGGTCATAAGTCACTGATAGGTGTTGGCAGTGTTATCGACATCTTGACTGGCATGGTCATCGATACACACGTTATGTCTTTCTTCTGTTACACCTGCGAGAATACTAGAGAGTGGCAACTGAAATATCAGCTTGACAAATTTGAACAATGGAAAGCAGAGCATCAGAAGGACTGCTGCCATAATTACGAATGGTCAGCCGGAATGATGGAAGTAAAAGCCTGTGAGGTTCTCTCTCTGGCTTTGTTCAGTGGCAAATCACCAGCTACGCTGCACTGTTTTTGCTATCAGATGGCGATTCCAAGGTCTACAACAGACTCTGCAACATCAAACCGTATGGTCCAGAAGTTGACATAACCACAGAAGAGTGCCTCAACCATGTCGCAAAGCGATTAGGCACTGCACTGAGGGCACTCATTACTGACTGCAGAAAACAAAAAGTCACCCTTGGGAGAAATGGCCATGGTCGTCTGACCAAAAATGCCATACGAAAACTGTTTATTTACTACACCAGGGCCATCCGCCAGCATAGTACAGCCCCAGAGATGAAACAAGCCATCGTGGCTTCTCTCTACCATGGGTATTCAACAAACGACAAACCCCAACATAATTTTTGTCCGCCAAGCAAAAACTCCTGGTGTTTCTATCAGGCTTCCATGGCCAAAGGAGAAGCTGCCGGACCCCATGAGACCCAAGTTCATACTCCGCTAGACTACAACCTGCTCTATAAGCACTTAGCCCCTATTTATGAGCGTCTTACTGATCAGCATTTGCTCAAGCGGTGTGAGCTAGGTGCAACTCAAAATGCAAATGAAAGCCTCCACAATGTTATATGGAGTCGTTGCAGCAAGCGGAAATTTGTGTCATTAAAAAAAGTCAAATTCAGTGTCCTTGTGGCCATTAGAGAGTTCAACTTTGGTCCATCAGCAAGTGCAGAAATAAAAAAGCTGTATGGCCAAGCATCTGGAACAAACTCAAAACGCCTTGGACAGGTGCGATTAAGGAAACGTCTGGCCAACAGCCAGAAATATGAGGCTAACAAACTTGTAAAAAGAAGAAAAATTAGGCACGAGGCAAGACAAAGGTGAGAGGAGGAGCTGCAGGAAGCTGAAGGAGGTGCAGCATACAGTGCTGGAGAATTTTAATGACATTTGGCCCCCCAGAATGGAGTATATTGGACAAGACAAGGCACTCGGTGAGTAAAAAGCATTTTTCTTAAAATTAACATTTTATTAACAGAAAATTTAAAAACTAACAACCTGTCTAACAGACCAGTCTCAGATTTGGCATGCATGTAGTACACATATATATCTTTAAATGATCACATGCTTTTTTTTGATATTTTGGTAATTTGCTTTGATATATTTAAAAAAAAAAATGTTCATACAAATATAGTGTATTTTGTTTTTTAAATAATTAAAAATAGAATTTTAAACTTATCAAAAAAAAGCATGTGATCAATTGTTTTAATTGTCAGTCACAACATGTGTGTGCAATTTGATAAAGTTTGGTCAATGGGAAACATACGATTTTTGCTCTTGAAAATTGGTGAAGAATCCAATATGGTTTTTTTTTTTTTTTTTGGTTACCATGGTAACCACGTTTTTTAACAAAATAAACTGTAGAATTTGGTTCATGGACATACACTGTGTCTATTGAGAACATAAAAAGTTTGAAAATGTTTTTAGAACAAAAGTTAGTTTTCACTGTAGTGCATCCCCTTAATAAGGAAAACATATTAGAGACATGAAATGCAGAGCTCTTCATAAAAGAAAACCCTCCGATATAAAAACTGGAATGTGCAGAAATAAAAAAAAGCATCTCAACAATCTAGATTTTGCATACTGCCTTGCCTTTCTATCCCATAACTGAAACCACATGCAATAAACATAAGACAACTGGATGTGAAGCAGATGAGAATCTAACAGATTTGAAACTTATGAGAATAAATGTGGCAAATGATGGTCTAACTGTAGGATAAACTCCCCTTCAATATGTGGCTTCATAAACATATCTTACCAGAAACATAAGCAGAGCAAAAGGAGTGGCCATTAGCATCAAACTAAGAAAATGGTAGGCAAGAATGAATTAGAAAATACACGGAAATCAAAAGAAACCAAGTCCTATAACAAATCAATAGCACAAAAAATAATCTTCAACTCAAATGTCAAAGCACCTACTGCATGGCTCTGACACCATAAAAGAGAACAATAAGAACAACAACCAAGATGTTAGAGACTTTCATAAATGTGTGTGCACAGTATACAATTAAAATGGCAATACTGGATCACCAACATGGAACTGGTGGAAATAACTAGAAAATTACCAGTGGAACAAGGTGACAAAAAGATGGTCCTGGATAGGACACACACTAAGGAAATGAGCTGTCAGCATTGCAATGCTGTTCTTGATCTTGAATTCTATGGGTAAAAGAGTCCCAAGAACTTGTCGTGTGAAGGGAACAGACTTAAACATGGGCTTAGGACAATTAAAGACAATGGAGATATAAACTGAAAATGGAAGAACAGAGAGTGATAACAAAATAAGAATACAGAAGTGAGGAGGTGTTGACATTGTGCTGGTAAATATATCAAAAATAAAGAAGTTTGTAGGAATGAATGTAAAAGACGCATAAGGAAGAAAAAAGCCCTTACCTGGATGACAATCCTCCAAAAGGAGTCCTAAAACAAGGTACGCCCCGCTGGCGTCTGCGTCTGAATGCCTGTGCTGTAAGTTTGGCCTCAGACACAGGGTCAATGCGCCAGAATGATCCTTTTCCTGGCTCTTCCTGAGACCGAGGGACTTTGACGAAATAGCGATTCAGAGATAAGTTGTGCCTGATTGAGTTCTGCCGAAAAATTATGTATTTAACTCTCTTTAGACAAATACCAAACATTCATGGCTACAACCCACCAAATACTGAAAAAATAAATATTGGTATATTTTGCACACTATTTAATATTATTGCATCCTGACCAGGCAACAGAGCACGTTTTAAGTGATTTATAAACACAAACCCCATTATCTTTAGCATACTTCAATTCTTCATTCAATTAAAAGCTAAAATTAGCCCCATAACAGAAACTGTCAAAGTGCAGTGAAGCATTAGATGCTTTACCATACTAGGTCCAGCTTTTCTTTTGTTTTTGGAGATGGGGTGATTGGATCCCTTCCTCGCTGCCTTTCATAAAATTAGATTAGCAAATTTCCCACACATTTTATTTTTGTTATAATTTGAATGTTTAAGCTTTTACCCTTAACACCCTTTAAGTCTTGCAAATGCCAATTCAAAATGGCCAAAGACTACTATTTGTACTGCCTGGGGATAAATGACATAAGGATCCTTCTATCTTCGTTTAATCATAATTTTCACAATGCTCTCTGCATATGTGTTTAACAACTATGTCATGAATCAGCAATAAGGAAATAAAGTGCTTATAATCACTTTTCATTAAAAAAAAACAAAAAAACACACACAACAACTGACCTGCCATCCTTTGTCAGCAGTTCTGTAATATGGGTAGTGTTTTGTGATATAAGCGTAGATCCCACTAAGGGTGAGCTGTTTGTCTGGAGCAGACGTAACTGCCTGAACAATGAGCTGAGCATATGAATATGGAGGCTTTGATTCATCTCTAGAACCGTCACCTAACGGAGTGACAACAGCTGACGCAGAACTTTGGTCACTATCATCTCGTGGGTGAGCAGCTGCATATGCAGCAACAGCCAGGTCAGGAATGAGGGTGAATCTGGGATTCTGGGTGGAACCGCTGCGCGGACTTGTAGGACAGGAATTTGCAGCACTAAGAGAGATACATATTAAAAATGAAAAGTAAACATTAACTATCATCCTATGAAAAACTATAATGAAACAATGTATCTGTATCATTTACAATGAACAAGAAACTCACCCTTTGTGTAAACCACAATCAACAAGAATTTACTGTGCAATGTGGATCACAAATCCAAGAAAATGTGTGCAAGCTAACCACAAATGCAAAAAAATCACTGTGTGAGTGGATAATATAAAGAAACCAATGTGTATGCATGGACATAAATATAAAGAAACTCACTGTCTGTATGTGTTCAATAAGAGAATCATGTCTGAAAGTTGAGAGAGAAAAAAACTACTAGAAAACTCACTATAACTATATATTGACTCATTCTACAAATCATTCACAAACTAAAAAAACCCTCCTTCATATCAATATAAATTATAATTAAGCGAATATGTTTTAGTATATACAAAAATATCTTTTATTCTGATTTCACATGAAAGAGAATGAATATATATATATATATATATATATATCACACATTTTTTATAAAAACTGAGTTACTGATCTCGGCTAAATCTAATGTCTAGTCTTTCTGCACCGATTCCGTTACTTGACAACAAACTGTGACTACCAAACGATCATATCAATGTCAGCATCGTGTCTGAGTAGTTTGACACAATTATTTACTTAGGAGGCTTAGAAATTGTAATTATAAAGCTTGACATATTTCTGTAACAATAACAACGAAAAACGCAAACATGCAAATCATCACACAAATTGTAACAATAACATCAAAACATGCACACGAGCTGCTTAACCACACACAAATTAGTTGTTTAAATAGTAGCAGGTCATTTTATGCATTTAAAAATATAAATGCATTAAACGGACAATTTTTTTGATTTATTCGTGATAAACTAAAAATAACACTCTGAGCGTTGTTTTGGCATGGGCGTCAAATCTGACCAATGCTCTGAGTGTTGTTACAGAGTCAAAGAGTTAAGAAAAATCAAGCAATCACCTTATGGTGCCAGTGGGTGAAGGACATGGACTACTAGCGATAATTTCATGAGGTTCAGGTATGGTAATTTTTAACGAATGGAGAGTAGGCTTCTTTTTAGGAGTTGTAACAGCAACTGGTGGTGGAGGTGGAGCAGCTTCATCAATTAGTGATTGGAACTGGATCTTGATGTTTGTGCTTGGAAACCGTAAAATACACCTGCAAAAGAAAATAATCTTGTTTGAACTGGTGTTTTGTTACAGTGGTGTCTTTTAAACATATATGGTTTCAAGAAACAGTGGAGTTAAATGTTAGTTCTAACATTGTTAAATGTAATGTACATAACATAGTTCAAAGTTCATCTGGTGAGTGCTGAAATGCACAGATACATTCAAAAAACAAACTACTTCCACAAATGGTTCACAGTGGTGCAACATGGCTTAATCACTTTAGTGCGTCACAAGATTGTCTTCTGTAACAGTGTGTTATCTGAGAGAAAGTAAGAGTTGAAGAAGGAAGAAGGCCGAGAGGAACAGTGAGAGAGCAAGAGAAGGACAAGACTGAGTACATTGCAAGACCATCAAGTATAACAAATGATGAACTCTTATTCAAGGCCAAGCAAAAACAGAGTGCAGAAAATAGTGAAAGCTGTGCATAATCCTTGCAATGTGGTGGACTTCATGCGAGGCCTACTGAGTGACAGTTCTGCTGAGGTCAGAGTTTCAGAGAGGAGACTTGGGAAGAAAGTGAGTTGTGTGAGTAAATTTTAAGAGCATAATTGGGAAATGGTAGTTCATTTGAAACTTGGGACAACTGGTGTGCCACATTCATGGCAGCAAGACATTGAAATTATGAGACAATGTTTGCTCATGATCATGTTCTAGTGTTGAAAAGAGCGGTTACCACTGAAAGTCTTCTTATGCAAGAACTGCATAAAACAGGCAGTATGTGGCAGCAAAGTACAAAGCTTAGGTGGGCTATATTATTTTTAGTGCAAGGAACTTTTAATATTTGTTGTGCAGCAATGTTAGACATTTTAGCACAGTGAAAGTAAACATCACCAGTGTGTTTATGGGGCCCGAAAGAACAGTAACACTAGTACCATACAGGTTTATTGTACAAGGCAACTAAGGAGGGTTGGGCATGGGGATGCCTACCCCATCCCGTAGAAGCTTAAGACTACAACTTGTACGGAGATAGGGACTTTTCACTAATAACAATTGGAATGCACAGAAAAATGTACCTTTGGATTAAATCCTTCCTGGGTAAAATAACAAGATAAACAATTGTAGCAAATGCTAGAGAAGGATTACCACAAAGATTTGTATTTTTACAATGCTGTCACATACAAAGTAAAAGATAAGGTCAGTAGGCACATCTCAGAACATCTTGTGAGTACCAGCTGGGAAGCAGAAAAAGGAAACCTCACAGTTGTATCTGGGATATGTACAATCAGTCATGGATTCAAATCTACTTGAGCAAACAGTATTGAGCAAAACCACCAAACAGATCTGGACTCGTCCAAAACCAAGCGCAGCATGAGAACCATGCCAGCTGATGCAAAACACTGAACATCTAGACCTACAACATTAAAGTGCTGCCTGGGAATCAGCTGAGTGCCATAGAAGAACGAGACAAAAACCACACAAACAGTTAACTGGTTGAAAACTGGAAGTCCATTAGAATAATAAAACAATCCCCGCCACAGGTAGCAACATCCACAGCAGAACAACACTTATCTACCAGAGACATGGTAGATAAATAAAAAAATGCTAGATAATTATCATGAAAAGGGTTTAAAACTACCTACAATAGAAACCACATTCATAGAAAGCACACTAACAAGGGATGCCAAGCTAACAGTACTAAAGGCATGTACTTTAAAAACTATAGCCAGTTACCCTAATACTGCAATAAATGCTTATACAGGTGGCTCTGCCTTCAAGGTCACCATGAATGTGGTTCTTAAAACGTATGTAAAGTATCCAAATGGCTACAAATTATAACATTTTTGAGCTATGTGGGGAATTCTGTACTATTTACTAAGCAGAAATTATTACAGAAATACAAACCACCCTCAAAGCAACCCTCAGACAATTTAAACAATAAATCTATAAACCCTCAGGCGTCGTAATCCTCACTGGTTTAAGATAAAAATTACAGGTATTGAAAGATTATCCACAAACTGAAAGCAAAGAAATAATACAGCTGGAAGAAGATACTGACAGTCTGCTAATGGTAAACAACATCAAAGTCACCCTCCATTGGATACCAGGGCACACATATATACTTAGACAATGAAAAAGCAAACAGATTAGCCAAAGTCAGAGCAATCATGGTTCAAACAAATACTCCAGCCAACATGCAGACAGCTAAACAAATACTCCAAAACAACTCCAAACAGAAATGGCTCAACTAATATGCAAAACGGCCTTCTGGACATGACCATGAATAAAGAAATGACCATTCCAACAAAAATGACATTAACAAACTATGATGTATGGAGAAGAGCACAATCTTGCAACTAAGAACAAAATGCATTAGACTCAATAAGCATTTAAACATATTAAACTCCTCACATGAACATAATTGCAGCAACTGTACCCACCCTTATAAGACTGTTCAACGTATGCTGCTTGCATGCCCAGGACTCAACAGAAAAAGAAGAAAGAAAAAAGCTACTGCCAGGTTCCCCAACAATCACAAACACACTACTGCGCCATCAAACAGCTATGAAACAGATGCAAATTCTTCAACTTTTCAATGACTGTGAAAGGAGACATTTCTTGTGTCTAAGCTGCCTTTGACCACAGTTGGCAAAGAGGTGATATAGCATGCATAAAACTAGAAGAGAATGTTTTGGAAGAGAAACACAACTACTGTATACTCGTGGTGAAATCAGTAACTAAATTTAGTTTGAATGCAGCAACCAAGAAACAGCATATAAAGAAAATAATAAAACCTTTAGCAACACTTTGTTCATCTTATGTCATTTTTTTACTGAAGCTGGATTAGCTTCTTGAAAATGCAGATCTCTAGAATAAAGCATTTCATCGATGGATGGCTTGAGAAATGGTGGCAGAAAAGAGGTTGTTCCTTTAAAGTGATTTATTTACTTCACTGTCAAAAGCATTTACATGAATGAATACAAAACTCACTCCGAGTGTGTACAAACCAGAACAAATCAAGCCAGTGTTATTAAAATGCTAAGCTGAACAAGAAACACTGCTTGATTGTGCTGGCGAAGAAATCAACAATTAAATTCAGTTTCTGTCACAGCAATCAAGTAACAATACAAAAATAAATCAATAAAATGGACAGAATTCATGGAAATCAGCAACTAATTCAATAAAGTAAAAGTACATTAGATCCCTGCTCACTACAAAATATATGGAATAGAGACAGCAACTACTTGGCCAAGGAGGAAACAAATGGAAAACTAAAGACAGAAAAAACAAGAAGAGATTAAAACAATAATATAAAACAGTTTAAAAGAAAAGCAGCAAAGAGAACATTACAATCAGATACAAAAGAAGCAAAGCACTCCTTATCAATAAGAGACAAGCTGATAATTTTCAGCTAAAAATTGTTTTGAGGTATGTAGCCACATGGGAAACAATAACAAACAAACAGTTAAACATGTCCTCCATGAATGTTGGACCATAACGGGGAAGCAAGCTAACAGGATTGCCTTCATCAACCCCCTTGAGGAAAAACTGTAAAATGATGAGAGAAGCCTGAGACAATCACATATTTTATGAGTGACAGATGCAGCTGTATGAGTAAGAATGACAAATAGGAAGAATATCTTCTGCTAACAATACCGCAAGACATTTTAAAGAGCTGAATTTTAATCGTCAGCGGCAATGAAAGCTCACATCTGCCACAGTATGAACAAGTAAAGGCATTAAAAAGGGAAACAAACCACTTCATCTAAGTGCTGAAAGAAGGCAAGCTGACTAGCTGATTTTTCTATTAATAAAAAAATTTGAGGATGTATACATACCACACGCTATGGTTTACCCATAATCTGTACAAGGTGTTTGTGTTTTCAGATGCGTACATAATTTCATTTATCACTTTTCGCTAATGCTGACGGCAGCCAGCACGTTACTGATTATTTTAACAATTATGTCGCATTGAGCATAATTTCCAACGGGCTGATCACCCGTTTGCCAGTCACTTTGATTACGGAAACAACAACAAACGGATTGATTTGTCGTTGCCCTAAAGACGCCATTAGGCGTGATGGGAACAGCGACAGAGAAAATCTATTCGCTGTTGCCCTTAAGACGCCACTAGGCGTAATGGCCACTGACTGCTTTGCCGGTCGTTGGCTAAGGACGGAAGAAGAAGAAGAAGAGCATAATTTATTATTTACAGCTGCTTATAAGAAAAAAAAAAAAAAGTGGATAACACTGCATATTATTTGATTTCACTAAAACTTGTAGAATCTGTGTAAGAAATTTACATTTTAATAATAATATAAAAAGAAATATGAAACTGGAAATAAAAATCATGAAAGCAAGGCAAATTTGTATCTTAACTCGATCAGAGCCCCTGGAAAAGTTTTTTTTGGAGTTACTTCTCTTCATTTTAATTTCCTGTCTTTAAAATCATTCTGATTTTTCTTTGTTGGTACATCATTATTACGATCATAGAGTGAGTTATTTTATTAAATAACACTGACAAACAACATTTTTCTTTCTTATATAAGAATAAGTGTTCTTAGGTCAGTTTCTTGCGCTGATTTCAAATCTGAAATCCGTTTATCTCTATCACGTCGGGTTCTTAAGATATTTGTGAATAAATATATTTTTGGGAAACCGTTATTTGCTCCATTTCATTTTTACTATATAGCTTATTAAAAATTAATAAAAAGCAACATAATTCTACTTTTTATACTGCTAAAAGATGCATGACATATGTTACGCGATTTTTCAAATAGTTACTGTATTTTGAAATAATTCTGAGCAAAATATGGCTTCTAGAAGTTGTAGAAATTCGGCTGATCTGTTCTGTTACGTGTGCGGATATTTTACCGATCGTGTTGACCAGAAAAATTTTACACCATTACTAAAGAAAGCATATGAACTTTATTTCGATTCGAAAGTTGATGATGCAAATAAATCTTGGAAGCCAAATGCAGTTTGTTCGACTTGTGCAAATACATTGGCAGGTTGGTTACGAAAATCGCCGAAGCATAAGTCGATGCCTTTTGGAGTGCCTGTAATATGGCGTGAACATACAAATCACATTACTGATTGTTACTTCTGCTTGACAAATATCCATGGTTTCACTTTTAAAACTAGAAAGTCTGTGGTTTATCCAAATATTGAATCGGTTTCGAAACCAGTGCCTCATGATCCAATCACGTGTCCGATCCAAGTACCACCAGAACAATATCTGTTGGACGTAAATGAACCATCAGAAAGTGATAGTTTACCTGCTTTAGAAACTAATTCTGACTCAGATTACATACCGGTGAATGATGGTGTTTACTTAATTAAGCATTCAGAACTTTCAGATCTAATACGTGATCTCGCTCTTACCAAAGGACAAGCGGAATTACTCGGTTCGCGACTCAAAGAATGAAATCTTTTAGCGCCCAATACTCCGATATCTAAATTTCGTCATAGACACAGAGAACTTGTTCAATACTTTGAGATGGGTGATGACATTTGCTATTGCAAAGATGTAAACGGTCATGAGCACATAGTCAACGAATGGCAATTTTTCATCGATTCTTCCAAGACTAGTCTAAAAGCCGTGTTATTGCATAACATAATTTTTTTTTCATCAATTCCAGTCGCCTACTCTGTTCATATGAAAGAAACTTATGACAATATGGCTATACGTTTGGAAAAAATAAAGTACAGTGACTACCAATGGCGGATTTGTGGAGACCTAAAGGTCATTGCAATTCTCACGGGCATGCAGACTGGGTATACTAAATTTTCTTGCTTCCGATGTGAATGGGACAGCCGCAACAGACAGGAACATTATGCAAGAAAGGTGTGGCCTATCCGGGATCGTATGCAGCTCGGGCATAAAAATGTAATACGCGAGCCATTAGTTAACAAAGACAGCTTCATTTTACCACTGTTACATATAAAGTTGGGGCTCATGAAGAATTTTGTAAAAGCGTTAGATAAAACGAGCAAAGCTTTCACTTATCTTCGAGAAAAGTTTCCGCAAGTTAGCGATGCAAAGATAAAGGAAGGTATCTTTGTAGGACCTCAGATTAGGAAAGTTATTGCAGACAAACAATTCGAGAACTTATTACATGGTAGTGAACTTCGCGCATGGATGGCATTCAAATCGATCGTCGATAACTTTCTGGAAAATCACAAATCTGTCGACTATGTTGCATATTGTTAAGCAGTGCATAGATGCATACAGAATTATGGGCTGTATCATGTCCCTCAAAATCCATTTGCTCGATTCGCATCTTGACTTTTTCCCTGACAACCTTGGCGAATTCAGCGATGAACATGGAGAACGATTCCATCAAGATATCGCCGTAATGGAGTCACGTTATCAAGGATGGTGGAGTGTGACCATGCTTGCCGATTATTGTTGGATGCTTCATCGCGATGTACCACATGCCATTCACCGACGAAAGTCGACTGCAAAGAAATTCAAGCCTACATAACTGTTATACTTCTTGTACGAATGATGTTGTAATACTGTATGCGTTGTTAAAAAACTTCAATTGCGTATTTCTAGAGATCCCGACCTGATAGAGAAAAACGGTTTGCAGATTTAAAAACAGCGCATTAAAATTGACCAGAAAAACATAGAAATGTTAGAGAAAGAAAAAAAAAGTTTTTTTTTGTTAGTCAGTGTAATTAATTACTATCAATGGTTGTCATATTGACGGTTGAAACTAGTCATCTGGGTATTTAAAACTGCCAATTAGGCTAAAATGGCTATTTTCATTTTCGAAGTCCTGTAGAGAATAAATTACGCTAGCACCAGTTTATATTTTCTAAGCAAATTATGAGCTTTTTATTTTCTTTAATTTATATGATAATGTGATTTTATTATTTTAAAAATTACATCAAATATTTATTGAACTAATTCTAAACCGCCCTAGAAACCTCCCCATTCCATTTCATATAACTGGATAATATAGTTTAGTTCAATTTTTCTCTTTGCAATAATAATAATAACGAAGTAGTAAAATTAGTTGTGAGAACAGTGGAACATCATCTTCGACGATGTCATCCTTGATCGTCGTTAGTGTTAAGATTAAGGTTTGGGTTTAGGATTTCTAACCCATAACCCTAATTACTGTGTCTCAGAATTCTTTTATAAGGTCCTATCAAAAACAGGATTTCCTGGTCTGTTAGTGATAATTAAGGGCAGAAATAGACTACATGATGAAACGATCACATCATTTTTACAGTGTAAAATAAACTCAGGCAAATATTGTTTGAGTGTTAAAATAAGTGAAGACTTGCTTTAAAAGGCAAAGTCCCCATGCCTCAATACTAATGCAGCTGTAATTGAAAATTTGTTTACACGAATTAACTCTTTTGATATGTTTTTCAGTCTTTTTTTGTACAGGTTTTGCGGGTCTTTGAATTTTTTGTACAGGTTTTTCATCTCCGAGGTGTGGCATGTATGAGGATGAGTGTATCACATTATGCTGAATGAGAACTGAAAGATACTCTCTGCACATTAAAAATGTTCTCATTTCCTTTTGTTCCAATGAAAAACAGTGCTGTGCCAGTTGCTCGCCACATATTTCTATTTTGGGTAATTTTTTTTAGGACTGCTATTCAAAGTGTTCTAGAGTTCTGTTGAAGCAAATATATTTTCATTCTCTGTGAACGCTTTCTCATTAGTGACCCTTAATAAACCAATGGTGGACAAGCCTAACACCATGACGATGAACAGGACCAATTAACAGATGATGAATATGACCTCATTTTTATCAACATTGCCTTGGTAATGCTCATTCACAAATAAATGACAACAACTGATTAATGTTTACATATCCGCCATCTTGATATGTGTAGCCTATATGGTTACGATATATTTTGCAGCAATTTCAGCCTAGGCCTACAGCCTCTAGCTACCGAATATTTAAACAAGGTGAACTGCGGTAGTTAACTCTGTTGTCTGATTTGGCTGCGACCTCAATTTAAAAAAAAAAAAAAAAACCAAACGCCAAAAACAACAACTTGTATACAAACAGTGCGCTACCTCTACAACTAAGCTGACTAAAACTAAACTGCACTCATTTTCTAAACTAATTATCACTAAATTCAAAACAAACTTACGTGCGAGGAAGCTGCAACGGTGGCGCTCCCTTCCTTTGAAAAATTCCATCAATAAACACTCCGTTTTTACCATTACACTTCATAAAAAAATTAGGATGCTCTGCAAAGATTTCAAGATGCACTCTGGAAATGAAACTGGAGTGACCCATGTTGACATCAACGTCCCCTTTGCTACTGTTTCGGCCGACGGTAATGCGTGGCTTCCTCATGGTGAACTCGAAGTCTCTGCCCTCCAGACATGCAATGGCTTCTCCGTTCGTCTCCGGACCCCATATCGCTCTTGATGGGCTCGCAGGAGCCGAATTTAGGGCTAACAACGCTAAAGCGTGGTTATTAGTTGGCTGTTGTATTCCAGACATAGCAAGAATTTGTACCGCTAAAATGGCAGCTCATGGAGAGGACAACAACATACCCAGTACCTGTGTTTACATCCAACTATTTCTCCCACAATGCTCTGCGCCGTTTTCATAAATACAACGTGCTGTTTTGTTAGCATACGTACTTTCATAGTGACCTATATAACTGCTGAGGAGAAAAGAACTTGATATTCTCGTACTATCTACTTTTAGTCATACAACTTGATTTATTATTATTATTTAAGTGCAATCGAAAATTAGATTTACAATTAACGCGCATTACACACCAAAGTGTGCTCAGTTCGTGCATTTGCCCCATAACAATGTAAACGACCGACACATGTGGAAAAGAAATTACTGTTCAAGTTCAGTGGCCAAGAAAGAAGAATCACCGCGCGAAATGAGTTTGAGAAATGCAGCTAATAGAACATGAACAGATCTCGCGTAAGAGATTAGGGCGATCGCAGGGACTGCACCAGCGAATGAATATATTGAGAAAAACAAAGAACAACGTTGGTTTGGCACCCTGTTGAGAATGAGCCCCGAGAATCTAGCTTCTTCTTCTGCTGTGTCAAAACACGCAAAGCACTCATGTCCTGTGCTATCATTTCAAGGTCTTTGTGTGTCTTCCGTTTCATGTCTGTCTCCAGCTTTCTTCTCCATGTTTTTTTTTATTTGGTGATGAGAAATAACCCGTTCAACTTCTGATGGGTGTCGTAGATTTTTGATAGGGGAATTAAGACTTGGGTTGGTCCCTTCTGAATAGATTAGACTAAGTGATAGTTCAGTGAGAGATGATAATAGAAATAGGTTTCCACGAGTGAGATGGTAGCAATCAATAGAGGCTGTCCCTGAAAAAAATCGAGAATCTTCTCTCTCTCTCAGCGTATCTTCTACAACAGATTTAGAGGAGTCAGATAGTCTATTGACTACATATATTAATATATATATATATATATATATATATATATATATATATATATATATATATATATATATATATATATATATATATATATATATATATATATATATATATATATATATATATATATATATATATATTACCACTCACGTGCACACGCACAATTTACGACAGTTAGACACACAGACGTGGGAAAACTATAACAATGATTATACAGTATAGATATTTTGGAACGAGCTGACCCGACACACTGATTAAGTTTAATTGTGAAGTTTAATGATCAAAATAAACTTCCATCACAACATATATAAAATTACATCAAACATATACAAATAGTCATAAAGTCAATGATTTTCTACAAGAAATGATAGACCCACAGTATGATCCTTTCCCTCGATGTTTAGCCCACAGTCCTGTTAGTAGACAAGATGATAGCCCCCAAAGAGTCACGGATACATCTGCTGTAGTCTAATGATTTTCCCTTTTAAAGGTATGAACAGACTTTGATAGTAGTATGATCTATCCTAAGGAAACAATATACCTGCAATCGCAATAATTTGCATAAATGGAATTACAAAGTGGGTGAATAAATAGTTATCATAAAAAAACCTCACTCAGTCTACTTTCACTTGGTTCTTTCATCAGGGTACCCTGGCTCACGTTCTTACCTAATAGCTTGCTGGTGTTCGCCGTCTGGCGCACTGTATGACGCACCGTTTAAATCGGTCTATCTTTTGCTGAAGCGGATTCCCAGCTCTGCAGATCGTGGTTTCATTCACGGGGTCCGGGGAGCGCCCACCTCATTCGATAG
Source organism: Oreohelix idahoensis (assembly GCA_024509875.1). Classification (NCBI taxonomy): domain Eukaryota; kingdom Metazoa; phylum Mollusca; class Gastropoda; order Stylommatophora; family Oreohelicidae; genus Oreohelix; species Oreohelix idahoensis. The sequence goes on from JAMPIV010008757.1 coordinate 30,447, forward strand.
TTTTCTTTACAGATTTAAGTTAGTGTCACTTCACCCCGTCCAGGTAAGAATTAGTTTTGTTTAGCGGGCACACAGTGTCAGAATCACGAGGTTTCCCGTATTTAGGAAGATGACCGGTTGGTAAATTCTTTCAATAGATAATTATTGTTCACACCCACAGTTCGTCAAAATGTCGGAAGGTCAATGATTTGGAATGTTTTACTTGCCACAAGGGCTGAAATGTACTCGAGCATTTTCTCTGGAAGAGTTAAATCAGGCTCGATGGCCCGTTACTTCATTTAACCTTTTAAAGTTCTTTTAAAGATTATACACCAAGTCTTTAAGGAAAATGTTTTAGTTCTTCACAGATATTTCTCGTGTACTCAAACGCTGGCAAAGTTGGGTCACTCCAGTTTTCACTGAATAAAGAAAAACAACATATCAAATACTTATACATATTATGTACTACGGTTATAACTTACATTATGAACTGCAAGCGTAGAGCTTGTCTTATCATTTAACACTTCCGTGAAATAAGTTATATTCATAAAATCAGTCATCGTGAATTAGAAATACATACGTATTTCGTCAATACTCGATGATGAATCAGTGCAGTTATAAGTTAGTTGAAATATTCACGACGGGTTATTAGCAGTTAAATTAAATTTATTTATAGCTGCATGAGTTTTAAGCTAGAAATTATAATTTATTCTGCTTTCCACTGAAACACGTCAGCTAGAGAATATAACAAACTTATAAATTAATTTCTTCTGTACAAAAGAAACTAGTTAAAATGAAATAGGCGATTTATCCCTTAAATCACTCACAAATAATACTAGATATCTAATATAATATTTACCTCAACACAGAACTACTAAGAACTTAAACCACTTCGACCAACTAATTGCCATCTACTATCAACAGAGATTCTTAGGAATCGAACGAGGTCGTTCTCGTCTTGACTGCGGAGTTACTAAGTGAATGAAATCTGAAACTCTGGTTTATAACTTAAACAGACCAAGGATGCGCGCTATTTCCAAAACCTCGCAATAGCGCCGGTCTCTCCCCTTTCTCTTAACACTTATGTTAACTCAGGCGACTGGCCATAACATGCCAAGAGTGCGTCATCACACTTTCGTCTAACTATTTTCATTCCTGGGCAATGCATGAGCGCGCCGTTTACACCTACTGCTAAGAAACTGTTCGTAGCGCTACGTGTCAGATGGAAATGTAGACAACTGTCTGCTATCCCATGTCTGACAGAATGCATTCTCACACGTTTACGTCGAGAATCTAGCTCAAGAGCGCCGTGTCATGAGAAAAGTATAGACACCTGTCTGCTTTCTGTGTCTGATGGAATGCATTCTAACGCTTTTCGTCTCGTGCAGAGACTGACACGTTATGTAATAAATGCGTCTTTAACATGAGCCAAAAAAAAAACGGTAAAGTCAGAATGGGAAAGTAAATTTTGTCGCAAACGAACGAATGCGAACAAAACAGGAAAAGGATATAAGAGCGATAATAAAGTAGAGGACACGGGTATAAAAAGAAAAGAATATAGAAAATTTATTGATCATAAATCTCTATGCGACAATGGGTTATAATTAGGATATATATATATATATATATATATATATATATATATATATATATATATATATATATATATATATATATATATATATATATATATATATATATATATACATATATATATATATATATATATATATATATATATATATATATATATATATATATATATATATATATGATTTTCAATTCCAAATATTAAGAATAATTGCCGATACATGAAAGTTGCATTACACCTCCTTTCCAATCATTGTAAATAGGGCAAATCAAAATTACCAATTTTGCATGCATTTAGAAGGGAAAAAAAACAACTAAATAAACAAACAAAAACAAGAGATAAAACAAAACCAAACACAAAAAAAGGCAAACAAAAATACATAAGGGGAGGGGTGTCAAGGCCTGGGGTGTTTAGTTAGATATTTAATTGACTTTCATTTGTTATAAGTCATATATTTGAGAAGAACATCACCAGAACTATATTATGCTGTTCCCTATGTCTGTCTGTTCGTAACTTCTCTTCTATATTTACTGGTAAATTTGAAGCCTGCAAATTATCTAATATTAGGATTCTCAGTTGTTCATACCTCTTACATTTTAACAAAAAATGCTCTGTTATTGTTTTGAAGATGTTATGCATGTAGTGATTTCTAAATACAATATCTAAATTAATATATAACAATAAGATGATAGGAAACTCTTTACAGAGCGATACAACAGGAAGCAATCTGATCATCAGAAGAAGTCCCCCCGTCCGACAAGTGTTTCGGCCCTATATACTTCTTTACACTCTAAGGGGGGCGGGCCCACTTGGGTCATGACTCCCAAGCGTCTCAGCTTCCTGTTGTCTTGCATCGAAAATGAACCCATTTCACTTATGGTAGCAACTTTAAATTCCACAACTCCGCCAGCCGTGGAGGCAATTGTGAAAGTAACAAAGAGAAGACAAATTATTCCGTTCGTTCCGTCGCACACACTGAGACACCAGCGCGAAGTCAACGAGTCGCCACTGCGCGTTCCCCACTGGACTTTTGATACTGACACCCCTTATAGTATACACCGCTTGTCGCCCCTGAGTCGCAGCCCGTTCACTAGTCCACCACAAACCTCAGCGTATTGTGGACTTAGAAAAATTCCTGGTGTTTTCTGTACCGCAGCGTTTATTGTTACGATCTCCATTCCCCATTGCGGTTGTTCCACAGCCAGCCTGATGCCTTTTCGGCAGTTTCACTAAGCCTCTTCAGGGCCCTTGTTCTCGACTGTCCCCTCAGCCCCAACAGTTTCAATAGATCATACACTGATGCAGCCACAAGCCCTCTTGCGCCCACTTCAACAGCCATGACCCTTGCAGTGAACCCATCGTGTCTCAGATCCGCGGCCAGATCACTATACTTGGCCGCTTTGAACGAATGTTGCTCATCTAATCTGGATTCAAATGGCACGGTCAGTTCAATCAGTATGACCTGAAGCGTTGCTGCAGAATGAAGCACTATATCCGGCCGTCTCCGCGATTTTCGGATACTCTCTGGATATGCCCCTCGTCCAGGTAGGTCTACCGCCATCTCCCAATCATTTGCACAATCAAGAAGAGATGGTAAACTGCTACCAGGTTTATTCGGTTTGGGGTGTGCTGACTTTCCTGCCCTCAGAAAGTATGTGTTTGCGGTGTCTGGCCGGACTTTGCTATTCGCCTTCATTCTTGCCAGATCTATTGTCGCAGCAAGCTCATTTAGCACTTTGTTATGGCGCCAAGTGTATCGCCCTTGCCCTAATGACACCTTACACGCTGAGAGCACGTGTTCAAGTGTCTGCCTCCCCTGGCACAGGGGGCACTGCTCATCATCCGACTTTCCCCATTTCACAAGGTTGGTGGCCGATGGCAGCAGGTCATACAGTGATCTGACAACGAAGCTGAGCCTAAGAGGTGCCATATGCCATATATCATTCCATGTCAAGGACCTCTGCAGGGCTCCTTCCCATGTAGTCCATTGGCCTTGTTGGACCTGCTGCACTGCTTTTTGCAACCTCTTATCATTCTCAGCTTCTCGTATCTCCTGAACTACCATGCCTCTGCGCTCCCTGCTTGATGCCTTGGACCACCAGCGGATGTCTCCATGACCAAATCCCCGTCTATTCGTTTGTGTGTATCCGATTACCTCCCTCAGTTTGAGTGACTCTTGGGCAGCATCAACAGCTTCTTCCACTTTCCACTTCCTTCCCGTTTTCAGTGTGGGCTGAATGGACTTAACCACGTCATCAGCTGACTCGCGTAGCATCATTGCAAGCCTTGCCTTTCCAACTTTGTACTCTTCAACAACTGACTTGAAAGGAAGCAGAAGTTTTGACTTTTTGCAGTACAGTGCTACATCTGACAGACCTGGTGGTACTCCTAGCCATTTTCTCATGAACTTGTTGACCTTCTGCTCTATGGCTTCCACTGTACTTGTGCTTATTTCATATATAAGCAGTGGCCACAGCAACTTTGGTATCAACATGAACTGGAGGCACCACAGTTTGAACTTCCCCAGGAGTCTGCTTTGGTCTATGATCTGTAGCCCTCTGTCTGCCATTTCTATTGTCTGTTGCACTGCCTTTGAGTCTTTTAATGAGGCATCGTACACCCTGCCAAGACTTTTAACAGGTTCCTCAATGACAGTAGGGATTCTTTGGTTGGAAACCGTGAATATGACCTCTGCTATCTTCCCTTTCCTGACTGATAGGCTTCTCGACTTCTTGGGTTTGAAGCTCATTCTGCACCAGCTGACTAGTTCATCCAGGCGTGCTAACATCCTCCGGGCCTGATGTTCATCTGATGTCAGAATTGTTGTGTCATCCATGAATGCTTTGAGCGGTGGCATGAGACACATTCCACCGAGTTTTGGACCTATAGCCATTCCTTCAGCCGCATTGAGGATTACCTGCATAGCCATCACGAATAGTATCGGAGAGATGGTACATCCCATCGCAATTCCAACTTCAAGGCCAATCCACTTCGTTGTGTACTCTCTGGTTGAAAATCTGACAGCAAACCCTGCGAAATACAGCTTCAGCATTGCTGCAATCTCTTGTGGAACATGATACATTTCTAAGGCCTGCCACAACATCTGGTGTGGAACGGATCCATAAGCATTCGCTAAATCCAACCAGATTACATGGAGGTTTGTTCTGTCAGACTTTGCCTTTTGGATTGCTTCCCATATCATTGTGGCATGCTCTAGACATCCTGGTGTACCTGGGATACCTCCTTTCTGAATGGTAGTGTCAATGTACCCATTTGCCAGGAGGTATGTAGTGAGTCTTTTCGCCATCACTGAGAAGAATATCTTCCCTTCCACATTGAGTAGTGAGATTGGCCTGAACTGACTGATGTCTGTGGAATTTTGCTCCTTCGGGATGTAGACTCCGTTCGCCTTTCTCCATTCCTTGCTTACAAGCTGGGTTTTCCACGCACTCTTCAGTAAACGAAGCAGTCGTTTGAGCACCTCAGGGCATCTCTTATACACCACATATGGAACACCATTAGGACCTGGAGCTGACTTGCATCGAGCTTTCTGGACAATGCTTTCTACCTCTTGCACCGTTGGGGGCTTGGTGTTAAATTCAGCTCCTGGCTTACTCGGCCATTTAAGGCCTGCCATGCTGCTGAGCGGCTCATCTTTGCGACCATCTGAATATGTCATTCCAAGGTGTTCTTCCAGGTCTTCTTTCCTGATGTTTAGCGTACCCGACCGTGGCTGCTCAAACAGTTCTTTGGCAAACTTGAAGGGCTCCCTGAAGAATCTTTCCCTATCCATTCGAGTCTTCCTTTTCTTCCTGCACAACCTTTCTGCTCTACAAAGGGCATTATGTTGGCCTTTCAGGTGCTCCCAAACCTGTCGTAACCCTTCCTTCTCTGCGGCAACTGCATTTTTGAACAGTTTTCGGGCATGCTTCTTTTATTTTCTGATTTCTTCTATTTTAATTTGTCTTCTGCTTTTTCGTGGTGGGTTACTTTCCCTTGCCTCCCTCACTCCGAACACTTTGCGACAGTGCAGATATATTATGTCGCCGAAGATTTCCAGCTTCTTCTCCAAAGTTATCTGCTTCAGGTTGTTATCCAACTCTTTTGCCAAGGCTTCGTCCAGCTGTTCCCAAAGCCCTTTTGCATCATCAGGCAGATCAACTTGAATGTACTCAGCACTGTGGATTGACTCCTGGCTGCGTTCTTCTAACGTCTTATCCGTCGAGACAGAGCGCTGTTGATCTCCCCCTGATGACCTCCCACACCCCTTTTTCGTTCTGTGGATTTTCATTCCTCTCTGAGTAGAGAATTCCCTACCACAGGCACATGGAAACTCCAGCCGTTGTTCAGAGCTCGAAGTCCGTGTAACGGGTCTGGTCGATTCCAATGAGGCGCCTGTGGATTCATCATTCTCCCCCCCCCCCCTTTCGGTGAATCATGGGGGCATCTATCGTTTTTGGGTTCTATAGCAATTGAATACAGCTTACGGGGTGCTAACCCGGTCAGCCGGTTTCTAGTCTTTCCCAGTGTCATCTGTCTTTCCAGAAGTCAATCGGTCTTTTCCCGATTGTCACTGGTTTGACCATGTAACTATGATAGGAAACTCTTTACAGAGCGATACAACAGGAAGCAATCTGATCATCAGAAGAAGTCCCCCCGTCCGACAAGTGTTTCGGCCCTATATACTTCTTTACACTCTAAGGGGGGCGGGCCCACTTGGGTCATGACTCCCAAGCGTCTCAGCTTCCTGTTGTCTTGCATCGAAAATGAACCCATTTCACTTATGGTAGCAACTTTAAATTCCACAACTCCGCCAGCCGTGGAGGCAATTGTGAAATATAGGGCATAGAGGCAAAGATAAGAAAGTACAAAAGAATTTTCTGCTAGAACGGTTGTTGTCGCCTACGCCTTCAGATTATTATTTGCTAACGAATAGCCGAACAAAACGGTACCCTATTTTTCAAATTCGTCCTTGACATAAACACCCACTTTTTCCTAGTTCTAAGAAACATTTCCGAAAAATGCATTGTGGAACGAGGAGGGGCAAGGATAGATGAAATGCTAATTCGTTTCGCATTGATTTTAAACTAAAAGCCAACACTAGCACAGTGGCAAGCCTTGCCTTAGGGGTTTCCCCAAATACAATGAAAAAAGTTAGAATTGTGGACACCTCGGTCATGTAAACATGTTAAGCTCTTATTGTGAATGACCTAAGCTCTCGTAATTATCTCGTAAGTACATGAGAAAAGAAGTGAACAGGAGGTAGTTTAAAAATAAACAATTAACATGGACAAAAATTATGGAATTTTGAACCAAACCACATAGCCCCTTAAAAATTGTATATTCGTGTACCTGAAGACTTGCTGACCAAGAATATGTTATTAGTTATATAAATAGTCCCTTAATTAATTAAATATTGATAAAACAATACATAGAGATCAGATATACTGTCATGTCAAGTCATATCTGCTTAGATTGGATCGCATATTTTTGGGGAAAAAAGTAGGTGAGATATAGGCTAGGATGGTATAGTGAATCTGATTGGGGGGGGGGGGGGGCATTTGAAGTGAGACTAAATATTATTGGCTTCTTCTTCTTCTTCTGCGTTCGGTTTGTAGTCATGCTAAATCTGCAGGCCTGTCGCCAGGACGAAGTCCACAGTCTTTTCCAGGTCGGCGCGGCAGCCCCATAGCTTCTGCTGGAGCTCATCACCTTTTGGCCAGGTCGCACGTCGCAATTTATCATGGGTTGGACAGTTCTGGAGAATGTGTTCTGGAGTCTGGATATCAGTTCCACATGGGCATTCATTCGTGTGGGATATCTTGAGGCGATAGAGATGTCCAAGTAATCTGCAGTGACCAGTTCTCAGGCGGAAAATTGTCGTCTGTTGGTGTCTGTTTAGGTGGTGGATTGAGTCATCTCTGCTGTATATATCCCCTTCCTCCTTCCACTGATTTTTGTACTTGTTGTGGATGATGGTTTTTGCTTCCCGATAGGGCAATGGGTGGCTGTATTGTTCCATTTTACTGCCACTTCTTGATAGAGCATCTGCTTTCTCATTACCAGCGATTCCACAATGGGCAGGTAACCACTGACGGGCAATGGTTGATGACCTTTGGATGATGTTAAGCTCAGATCTGATCTCATTCATCATGTTATCATTTCTGGTGTTTTGTATTGATTCAAGTAATGACCTGCAGTCAGTGAAGATTACTATCTTAGCTTGTGGCTTCTGTTCAGGTCTGGTGAGGATCTTCAGGTCTTGCAGTAGTGCCATAGCTTCTGCCCTAAAATTGGAGGAGATCTTTCCAGTTGGGAAGGCCTTTCGGATGATCTTTCCATTTAGGAATCTTATAAAAATGCCTCCTCCACCGTTCTTTACTGCCCCCTCAGCAGATCCATCTGTGTATACATGTGTCCACTCCTTCGGGTTGTACTTTTCTTCAATCATTTCTTGAGCCAAAGTTTTTAGTTGTTGAGGGGTCAGGTGGCCTTTCTTTTTTATTTCAGGGACTTCTGTGATGATAGATATATTTCCATGGCAGTCGTCTGGCTCCTCGTAATCAATTAACATTTCAATCTCAGTAGATCGATTTGGGAGGAGGTCTTCATGGCATCGATGCAGATGTTTGGAGATGTTTAGGAAGCTGGTTCTTTTCAGCCTGTTCTTTGTCACACTATGGAGTTTGGCATGCATTGGATGACTTGGCATTCGTAGAAGCTTCTCACTGTGAGTGAATACCTTTTCCTCACGTCTGTCATCAAGAGAGCGGATATTGGTGTATCGCTCCATTGCCTGGATTGGAGAAGTCTTCATCCCTCCAGTGATTAGTCTAAGGCCTGAATTTTGCACTTTCCCTAGACATTCTGTGTTTGTTTTAGATGCTGTGGCCCAGGCTGACATGCCATATTCAAGTACAGGTCTGACTGTGCCTGTATAGACTTTTTTAAGTATGTTGGTATTTGCCCCCCAACTTGTGCCAGCCAGTTTCTTCATAATAGAGAGCTTTCTTATTGCTCTCTGTTCTACTGCTTTTATGTGCGGCTTCCAGGTGAGTCTCTTATCCAACTTGACTCCTAGGTATGTTGGGTTTTCCATTACCTGCAGTTTGATCGTTTCTCGGCGATTTGACAGAGAGAAGCAGGTTGCTACTGTCTTGGAGAGGTTTATCTGTACTCCCCAATCTGATGCCCATTTACCGATGGTATTTAGCGCTGCTTGCATCCTGAACTTCGCAGTAGGCAAATGTTCAGCAGCACACCAGGCAGCAAAATCGTCAGCATGAAGAGCCCTGGAGATATGCCCGGACAGTTTCTCTGCAATATCATTTATATATATGATAAAAAGTGTGGGGGAGATAACTCCCCCTTGTGGCACACCCTGTTGTAGAGTGATGCGATGGTTCAGTTTCCCATCAAGTTTTACTCTTGCTGTGCGGTATCGAAGAAAGTCCCGTATCCAGTTGAACATTCTCCCTTCAATTTTGCTGTTGAGCATCTTAAGGAGAAGTCCTTCTTTCCATACCTTATCAAAGGCTTTTGTCAAGTCTACAAAAAACCGCCAGTACTTTCTTTTTCTCCTGAAAGGCATTTTCTACTTCCTGGGCTAGATATACTAGTTGGTCTTCGGTGCTGCGATTTTTCCTAAATGCTGACTGTGTGTTATCAAGCAGATGGTTTTTTTCCAGATGTTTCAGTAATCTTGAGTTCACCATTCTTTCCATTACCTTACCCAGACAGCTCAGTAGGCTAACTGGTCGGTAGCTGGACTTGCTTGTTTTCTCCTTTTGTTTCTTTCTGATGGGTACAATGATTGCTTCTCGCCATTGATCTGGAAATTTTCCAGTACTCCATGACTGATTGAAGATTAGGAGGAGCTTGTGCCTGGCTACAGGTCCAAGGTTCTTGATCATATCATTTGTGATGCCATCTTTTCCTGGAGCTTTTCTGTTCTTTAGTTTTGTTATGGCAGCACTAAGTTCTCTCATAGTAAGGGGTGACTTCATGCAGATATCTGGGTTTTGGTGCTTCAGTTTTTCTTTTACTTCCTTACGTACTTCTTGGATCCTTGCATGTGAAAGTGATGTGGTGCTTTCTTCCTTGTAGAAATCTGCCAGGATGTTTGCTGCCATCTTTCCTGTGTGGTATTTTTCATTTTCCTTGATGACAGTCTTACAGTAGCTGGTTGTTGTTTCTTCATTTAGCACTCTTGTCAGATTCCAAAGCTTGCTTGAGTCCTTTTCCATGTTGAGACTGCTGGTCTTCTGGTGCCAGCTCCTTTGGATTTCAGCTTTCTTTTGTTCATTGAAAGCTTGTTTTATGCTGTTGTGCCTCTGTGTGTTCTCTAATGTGGGATTTTGCTTTATTTAATTCACTATGGAGTTTTCCCAGGTTGTCACTCCAGTATGGTTTGTAGTCTCGTCGTTTACCTCGTGGAATTGACTTCTTTGCTGCTTGGATGATTGCCTCACTGATGATGGAGATGTTTTTATTGAGTGGGCAATGTTCTGACAGAAATTGTCGGCTTGTTCTTTAAAAAATCCCCAGTTTGCTTTTTTGAAATTTCAGCTAGGAGACATATTGATTTCTCCTGCACCTCTTATCTCAGATATCTGTAATGTGACTGGTACATGGTCACTTCCCCCAAGTTGAGTATTTACTGTTCTAGTGGTGAGTCGATGTATGTCATCTGTAGCCATAGCAAGATCTGGTGTGCTCGTTGTTTTCCATACTCTGGAATAGAAGGTGGGCTTATCCTCTGGTTGGTTTATTAGAATTAGTTTATTCTCTACCATCCAATCTTCCACCTCTTCTCCTCTTGGATCTGTTGCGTCATAGCCCCAGCTGGGTGAGTGGCTATTGAAGTCACCCATAATGAGGTGTCTCGATGCTGCAAGCTTCACTTTGTGTAGCTCCAGAGTTGTGGTTGGAGGGCTGTAGCAGTTTGTGATCATTAAGTCTCCACTGGGCAGCAGTAGTTGGACTGTTATGTATTCAAGTTCGTCCTCACCAGATCTGTGTGTCTCTACTGCTGGGATTGAGGTTTTAATCAGTGTGAGGATTCCTCCCTTAGTTCTTTTTGCCCTGTCTTGGCGGAAGGATTGGTATCCACGTACAAAGAATCGTTGGGTATCTTTTAGGTGAGTTTCTTGGATGCAGATTATATCAATGTTATTTTCCCTGAGGAATTCTTGTAACTCCGGTTTCTTGTTCCTCACTCCTTCTGCATTCCATTGAGCCACTGTAAGATAGTGGGTTGGTTGGTCAGCTGCTCTACTTTGCCTTCCCCCGACCATTTGGTTGGCAAAGGCACCGGTTGCTTGGGTGGGCCCTTTCGAGGCTAGGGGCCCGGCTCCGCTCCTCCCCGGTTGTAGCTGATAGGAGCGACGCCATGACGTAAGTTGAGATTGTCGCATGACTCCATACCGCAAAAGCGTGTGTGTCCTAATTTTTCCCGGTGTCTGCGCCGTAGCTAACACACTCCGTCTTCGGCAGGCCGGGTTGTGTTTGTTGTTCAGGGTTGTCTCCCATAGCCTTTCCATCTCCCGGTGGTAGCTGCAAGGCAGCAGATTGGTTTGTTTACCGAGGTTTACCTTCCCCGTGGCTAGAGCTTATAGCGGCTCAATGATATTTTTGAAAAGACTGTTTACCCTTGTAAAATTAAAAGTGATTGGATAACTGAATCGATATTGTCAGAATAAGCGTTAAGGGGACGCCATTTCTAAGAAAATTTTCAACAGTGATAGATGAGAGCAGGCTGTGCTTTAAACTACAAGTTATAAGCAGCCTGGGCAATAAAACAGATCGAAACTGTGTCAGTCATCGTCTCTGTGTATATTTCATTGAAAATTGTGGTAAGCTTGACATTTATTAACCTGTATTTTATATAAAAATTGTATGTGAAATAATAATATATGTCTGGGCATGAGTGGGTCTATAGCGAACATGAGGCAAAGCCTAAAGATTGATCCACCATGTGATAGACTGTCAGAGAGGTGTAAAACTACAAGAATAAGTATGATTGTCATAAAGGAGCATAACACCTATCCTATTATATGAAAGAGATTACAGCTGGAATTGCAGTGGCGTTGTAACTATTAGGGAAAGGAATACTGGTGTACATTGTCACATCAAAAGAAAATGGTGGCATAGGTTTGTATAAGGATATGATCCTTTTGTTTGTTTGTAATGTACATGTCCTTAACTGTGGACTATTAGTGTATGCTAGATATTACGAAGGATGCATACCTTCACATTTCAGAGGTCCTGGGTACTGAAGTTAATGTGGTACCAAACGCTTGAAAATTGATGGATTCAAGACTCTGCCTGTTTACTGAGAGCCCATGCTAGTGGCCATTGCCTATCAAACAGGGAACAGATTGTCAAGCGAGCAGAGGAAAGTTTCAACATATATTCCACGGCCAAGATAAGTTCTCGTTCGGCACATGAGAGCTCAACTACAGAACTTAAAAGAACGATCTAATAACAGTGAATAAAACTGGGACAAATATTTAATAGTTCCACAAGTGACAAAATAGAAACAAACATTTCCAGAAGGACATGATTAAAACAACAAACTAGTAGTACCACCAGTATTATCTTAAAGTAGGAGAACACTAAAGACTTATATTGGAAAAATATTATATATATGGACAAAGAATCTATTGTGCTATTTGACTGATGTGATTGATTATTATGATTTCACTTTTAAATTGTCAGTCCTGATTACAAATAAATTTGAATCAGGATAATAAAACTGTAAAAATATTATTTACACAAAATTCAACCACAGTCTTAAATAAGATAGCCTTTTAGAGTGTCGTTTGTATGTTATTGTGGTAGTACTGTTGTTGCGCACATATTCTTTTGTATGGAATTGTGTGACGCATGGATTACTTCAGTGATGCATACAATTCATCCTGTATGTCTATTTAATATGGAAAAATATATATTTGTATTTATTGAGTGTACGAAAATGCTTTCCTTTGTAAAGCTAGATAATCCATGATTGGTTTATACTTTTGATTATGTGGATGATCTCCCTTGAATATTGATTTAGCGTATGAATACCAAATTTATGTCATTTCTCATTTGTTAGGGCCAGAAAATAGATTGATTTTTCTTAGAATGTTTATGGCCTGAATTTATATGTATTACTTGTCTAGTGCAAGAAGATTCAGTCTTATATTGTATATCTTCGTATGCTTAGGTCGGACTATATTCTTTGTGCCGAACTCTGGGGCAGGTATTCGTTTTCCGACGGAGGCATACTGAGTCTCAACGAAGCCAGCTGATAATGGCCGTGTGTGTTTTTGGGCTGGTCCTGTAACAAGGTTGAAAGTGATTTGTGAATGATTTTTCAGAAGGAGATAGTGTCTCTGCGAGATTCTATTGTCAGAGATTCTCCTCATGCACTTTATTATTAATTCGGACTCCAGGTAATACCAGACCCTTCTTTTTGATGATCTCTATTTGGTTAGACCTAGATGGACATCGTGTTTCGAGCATCGTTGGTCGTTTATATATACAGTTGAAGATGACAGGTTTCCCAACAGAGCTTATGTCTACATGAAGCAACCTTGTTGATGTGGAACTGTAGGGAAACTCTATGAAATTATTGATATTTAAATTGTGAATTAACTTTGGCTTAGCATTATCCTTCTTCTGGGTGAGTGAGCAAAACTCAGGAAGGTAGCCATCTTGTATTCTTGTCATCGTTATGGATCACTGTCAAGAGAACAGTATATCAAACTTATTATCGGACAGTGATATGGAGATCTTATTAATATGAAAACCCCTATCGTGGTTTAACTTTGTTACATAAACATTTGATATATGCTGCTGGAGAACTTAGCCAAGGAAAAGGGTTCGTCCAGTGAACTCTTTATACGTTTACACACCCACACCCACTGATGCGTTCAGTCAGTTTGGGAATATGGCAATAGTCTGCCAGAACATTGATTACCTTATATCGCCCATCATATTTGAATGCTGCATGAAATATGATCTACTATTCAAATGCCTAATGATGTACATGTCAACATGTTCCTATGACTATGTTCCGTGCTGTCCAGATGTGTGCGTCCTTATTAAACTGTGTGAAATGTCAGCTGTAGTTCCAGTCATCATTGACTTGCATAAGAGTGTGTGAGTGTAATATTATCAAGTGGTCAACTACACAGAACCATTCCACCATTCGCGTTACCTGACACTCCCACTCTGTGTCAACATGACCGGTTGATTCAATTATGCAGTGGTAACCCAAAGAAGACCTTCTTCACTGATGACCAGTACACGACCCCGAATATATCGACCCCCTTTACAACTGTGTGCTGTTGTGAATAATAAACTATTTGTTTGTATGTTTGTTGATTATTGTGCAATCACACTCTACATCCATAACCCTAGACACAACACGAAGTCAATTAACATACTAATATAAATACATTTTGAATGAGATAAAAAGGTGGTAGTGGAAAGGTACCCTGAAAAGTTCACAATATTATTGGGTATATTCAGGGACCTTCATAGCTAATCTCATTTAATACAACTATAATAATACCTACAACAATTAATAACATCAAATCCACCACAATGCACAGTAAGTTTCTTCTATTCTGAAATAGCCTTTTCCCAGTTGTAGTTTGAGAAGTTTCTTGTTACTGGGAATTTTCAATTTCATAGATATCTGACATTTTCTTGTTGGAGTCTTGAACATCTTAAATGCATGCCTTCCTTTCAGATTTTTATCCCACTCAGCTTTCCATTCATCTGCTATAATTTCTTTAATTAAGCTTCTAATCTCTGATTTACTCATCCTTAAATTTATTAGATTTTTATCAGATCTACCTTTTTTGGCTCCTTTATCTGCCTTTTCATTTTCCTGTAGGCCAGCATGTGAAGGTATCCAAGCTATTAAACCTGAACATCCTCTGGAATATAAGTATGTAGAAGCCAGAAATATCTCCTCTGCTATATCTTGTCTACTGCATTCTCGTAAGTTTCTTAGTGCTTGAATTGTTTCGGCTTTCTCTGAGTGACGTTATATGCCTCTTTAGCAGAGGGCCTTCTTCTGTCTTGGATGAGTGAAGTTAATTATTTACTTTAGTTGCTTTGTCCATATTGTTGTTTAGATTTTTTTTTTTTTTTTTTGGCTTATAGTTTCTACAGGATTAGATCTCGGCCCCGTGTCTAATCCTCCTTAGTAGCCTTTTACGATTTACCATGCAGGTTACTATTTATTTCTCTCCTTTCGGGGCCCGTTAACACGGGCGACAACGTCCTATTTCTATTGGTCAATTATGTTGTTGACTATTGTTTCCATGCTGCAATATTAAACTATCCAGTATGTTTCCTCCAGCTTGGTTGTTGTTATCTGTTACACTCATTTTCTGTAACAACGTATAGTATGTAAGGATGTGTCAATCAATGAAAGAAAATTGCATTTGATTTTTCATCTCAAAGACCATGAGCATCAAAATGGTGTAATGATAAGTGAGTGAAGTTAAGTTCCTATAAATCCTCCTGCGTGTCAAATTCTAGAAATGTTGAAATATTACTGCGAGGGACTGGCGTCGGTGCTGATGCTACAGAAGTAGTCGATTTGCGCATGACCAAATCTATTAACGTATTTGAATGTTCTTGCTGTTTTGTCTTTTAATTATTGAAAACGTTCCTGACGCTTGTCAATTTTGTTTCAGAGTTAGCGTCAAGATCTGAGTCAATGCATAGGTGCAGGTTCTATGATTTCTTATACAAATATAGTAGTAGCATGGCTAAGCTGCGCCGACGCGTGGGCAGGGGAGCACTGGCCGTGATCTTGGCCCCCGGGCAATAAGGGTCATTAGCCCCTAACTACCGATCCTTCTTCTTCTTCCTCGTTCGTCCTGAAAAGGACGTTGGTTGCGTTGTGCCTGTTTACACTGGAGCTGCGATATCTGCGCCTTTCGGCCGACACATCCGACTTCAGCACGGCATTTTTTGGGACCGGGTTTGCCTTCCCTCTTCGATCCCTACCCTCTCAGCCAGACTGCAGTGATGCAGCCTGTTTCCAGGACCATCACGTGGAGGTGAAGAAGGGTCTTGGTCAGCTCTGGTTCGCTGACCCTGACGCAAGCAGTCAAGCTATGGGTCGCTGACTGCATTCTCTATTGCTGCATCTTTGGGTCCCACTACCGATCTGACATAGATGGAGGTTAGGAAAGAGTGGGTCCTCGGTTACAGACCGCTTAGTCCGCCCCTGAGCGTGGGTAACCGCTCCAAAAGGAAGCGAGATGGGTAAGCTGCTAAAAATGAGGCGTTCCCCGCGTGGGTGAAAACTTGTGAATAACAACTTTCAATAAATGTGATGCAGAAATAAGGAACATTGCACAAATTTGAATAACTTAATAAGAGGTCGCTGTAGAATGTTACTCCGGATCTTATTTATAATAATAATAATAGCCCCTTCAGTCATAACTGACTAGGGAAATGCGCCCTTGAGGTGACAGCCCTCAGCTGCTTATTTTCCTGGTGTTCCTTTCGACGTTACCGTTATGTTTGTTTAATATTTATCTCCTCTCTTCTGCTTGTGTGAACTTCTTTTCGCACAATCTGAGGTGGCGTCGCAGCTAGCATCGTCACTTTTTTTTTTTTTTGAACCCCGCACTTGAAAACTGGTGTTTTTTGTGTGCAAAGGATACCCGGTTCCAGGGCCGGCCCTAGGAATTTTGCCGCCCCGTGCAATACCATACCTTGCCGCCCCAGCCCAACCTCAAATTAACGTTTGAAATTTTTAAAACCATTATGTTAAACAAGCTTCAACATTAATTTCATCACCATTAGCCTAATTTTAAATAGTAGGGCCTACCATTAATAATAATGTATTGATAAATTGATGAAAATACTGTATAGTCATAAAATAAACCATTGACTTTATTAGAGACAATTATATGAAATAAATGTAGTTACATTACTTACATATGGGGGGGGGGGGTGCTCTTCTCATGTGGAACGATGAACTGTTGAGTCACAAACACTTAACTATAGTATGTACATGTTATAGTTTTTTAGCACTATTTTCACATTATTTGAATTTATGTTTGAAGTATATACTGCTTAAAAAGACACTTTTCTTGCTTTCATATTTGCAAAATCAGAAATAAGGTCTGCGTAGTCTAATTTTTGACCGATTTCATGTTCAATTGAAATCATGGCAAGTCCTTCCAATCTAGTTTCGGCCATTGTTGAGGGTAAATAATTTTTAATAAGCTTCAGTTTTGAAAAACTACGCTCACCACTTGCTACCGGTACCGTTACAGGCAACGTTAGTAATATTCTTAAGGCTATAGCGACATTAGGAGCAATGTTATTTTCAATAATATAACGAAAAACTTCAATTGGCGGTGTATTTTCTGGTACTAATTTGGATACTACTTTCAGTTCACCACATAGCTCAATGTCTCTATTTTCTTGATGTGTTAAAACGCGTTCTAGGTTGTTACATTTGTTTAAGAGCTCATTTGTCGTCTCAGATTTCAATTTAGGGATGTTATACAAAAAGGAAAAATGTGAACTGTGATGTTTCCAATTGCTCGAACCTTTCTTCAGTAGAATTGGTTGCAACATCAATAATAAAAAAGAAAAATTCAATTTTGAATTTTAGTTTTGGGATCCAGAATAGGTTCATCTCTTGCTTCATAGTTGTGTTGCTTTTTCTGCAGACGCACTCTAGTACATTCAAACGTTGGTATCAAATCAGGATCAACTTCAACTTTCTCAGCTTATGTTGTAGCATCAACAAGAAAATTTTGAAATGATTCATCATTTCTGAGATTCTTAAGGCTTTGGAGAACATTTCTCAAAGTTGTTATGGTACTAGTCAATTCCATTTTTGTGCTTTGCAACAGTTTACTAGCAACATTAATTTCGTTTAAAACATGGTGCCGTATAACCAGACAACATAAAAATTTAAAATCTCTGAGTTTTAGGGCAAGGGTTTCAGCTTCATGTCTCGCCATTTTGTCTACTGACTCGTCATCAGCAATTTCTATAAATGCATCATAAAATTCCTCAATATAATATCTTAAAGGACAAATGGCCTCGATTCTAGATTCCCAGCGAGTTGTACTTAGTGGCTTGGGTGTTAGAGTTGTAATATGTTTCTTAAGGATTCCCCAACGCAGTGTTGACGCTGAGAAAAACACATACAATTTCTGAACTGTTTCAAAAAATAAAACCCCTTCTCTTGATGACATCGCGGCATCATTGACCACCAAGTTGAGAGAATGAGAACAGCAAGGGATATAAAAAGCTCTCGGGTTCAAGTCCCTAATACGTTGTTGAACTCCTGAATGTTTTCCTTTCAAATTTGATCCATTGTCATACCCCTGGCCACGCATGTTTGCGATTGGAATATTCATGTCTGAAAATTTTCTTAGAATGCATTCGGTTAACGCTGAGCCTATAGTGGCTTCTACAGCAATGAAACCAAGAAAATGCTCATGAATGTTGATATCATCTGGATTTGTATTAACAAATTTTACAATTAGTGTTAATTGTTCAATGTCAGTACAGTCTGCAACTATGCTATAATATTTAGCTTTCTCCACCATAGAAATTATTTCTTTTTTTTATGGTTCCAGAGAGAAGAGCAATCGATTCATTTTGAATGTTTTTCCCAAGGTAATGTTGGGTCGATCCACGAGCTACTCTCATTAAATGTTCACACATAGCACTATCAAATCTGGCAATCAGTTCAACAAGCTTTAAAAAATTTCCATTGTTAGGGTCATATAATTTATCAGATGTTCCACGAAATGGCAAGCATTGTTGGCTCAAGAACTGGACAATAGCAATTAGGCGTTCTATTATGCTCCTCCAGTGTCGAACTTCTGAATTTAATAACTTTTGTTGCATTGAATCAATTGTCTGTACTGATTTAAGCCTGGACGATAATTCAATCCACTTTGTATGGGACTCCAAGTGGTTTTTAGATTTTTCTTGTTCATTAAGATACACATACAAATGACCCCAATCATTATAGCCATCAGTGGTGAGTGACATTTTATTACAGGAAAACAACTTACAGCAGAAACAAAATGCAGAATCTTTTTCATTTGAATACTCTAACCATGATCGATTAATATGTTCTCCATTGCTTAGCTCCCTAGTGTAAAAATTTAGTGAAAATTTCCGACCATTAGAGCTGCGCGGAAAAACGAAATCATTTTTTGGCCTTTTTTTACGATTTCCAGTCTTTCGGTATCGCTTAAAGAAGGATTCCATCTTGCCGGATGTGTACCTCTCAAGTTCATCACTTAAATCTCTGGAATTGGAAACGGTCAAATCAGTCTAATTTTCGACATTGTTAGTAATATCTACGTTAGTGGTGTCCGAGTTAGAATCATTTGTTTCGGTACATTTGCTTATTTTCTTCTGTCCCCATCAGCTGTTTCAGTTTTTAGATATTTATGTAAAGCCCCGCTATGTTTTTGAATATCGCGTTCTTTTTTCAGTTCCCGTTTCCGATATTCGGCACCTGATAGTTTTTTTTCTTTTATCGGACATTTTATCTATTTGAATATTAAAACTGTTTTAATAAACCCTACAATAAAATGTATTATTTAGTAATGAATGGAGGCTGAAGCACTGTACTAATTTCCATAAAACGTTTAAAACACTTATTTATCACTGTAACACATAGCACGCTAACACTGAGCAAAATCAACTTCCTTGAATATACACTCGAAAACAACTGAAACATTCGAGCCGCCAACACAGAACGGTCGATAAAAAAATCAATACTTAAGTAGCCTATGATTGGCTAATCTGGGTTACGCGAGATTGTCATTAGTTGAATTAAATAAGCTGCATCATATTAAGAAGTGTGGGAAACTGCTCACTGAACTGACTGGGAATCCCGAGACAGTGTATATCACGTGATCTCTGGTCACAAGAAAACATTATCCCAGGGATGTACAAAGACCTCTCAAGGCGGAATATTTGGCGGGATTGTAAAAATAAGTAAAAGAAATTTTTGCCGCCCCCCAAAGCTTGCCGCCCCGTGCAAATGCACGTGTTGCACCGTCGGTTGAGCCGGCCCTGCCCGGTTCAACCCCATGTAGGTTATAATTTGGTTCATCATTCCATATAGTGTATTACTTTGTTGTTTTTCTTGTGTGTTGGCTCTTCCATGATGTAATTTATCTGCCGTTTGTTGTGGATTTAAAAAAAATTTTAATTCTTCTACTGATATTGAATGGACTTTTTTGTTTGTTTTTTGTTTTGTTTTACCTTGTCGTTCTAATTTGTTCTAGTTGTTATATGTTGGTTCTTGTTTTAGTAATATTAAATTGTATTATGTTTTGTAGCTCCCTGGGTAGGTCAACTTTCAGTACATTTTCCAGTGACAGTGATGTCGAGTTTTGGGTTCTCAAGTATTCCATTAGTGGTTTTCTGTGCTGTTCGTATTTTTTGCATGTTAACACGTAATGTGCTATGGTGTTTTTCTCCAGACATGTTGCACAGTAGGATTCCTCCACCATGAAATAGGTGCGATAGGCAGCTTCATCCTCCTAGGTTGCTGGATTTATGTCCAGTGCCCCCATGTCTCTCTTACACACATCTTTGAATCTCAGATACGGTCGCCCAACTGTTCTTTTGCCATCAGCCAGTTGTCCGTAGAAGATATATTTCGGGATGCGACCATCTTCCATGCACCTCGACATTTGTCACTTTATCTTTCCACGAAATGCCGAGGATGTGGCGTAGACACCGTAGATGGAAGGTATTGAACCTTCTTTCTTGCTTAGCATAGGCTGTCCACGTCTCGCTGCCATACAGAAGTGTGCTGGTGACGCAGGTGTTATATACCGCAGCTTTGGTCTTCATTGTGAGTTTGGAGTTTGCCCAAACACGCGATGTGAGGCGGGCAAAGGTAGCTGCAGCTTTGCCAATGCGGCTGTCAATTTCTGTGTCCAGAGAGAGCTTGTCATTGATGGCAGACCCCAGGTATTTGAAGTGGTGCACCACTGCCAACTCATAGTTATCGGTAGTGATAACTGGTGCACCACACATCCTGACTCAGCACATTTGTTTTCTTTAGACTAATTGTGAGGCCAAAGTCCTTGCATGCTTGGGTGAAGCGATTCATCAAGCTCTGAATCTCCTGTTGGCTTTGAGTGACGACTGCAGCATCATCAGCGAACAACAAGTCTCTTATAGTGACCCTTCTGATTTTTGTTTTTGCCTTCAGCCTTGCGAGATTGAACAGACGGCCATCAGACCTAGTGTAAAGGCATATTTCTTCAGTTGCATCTCTGAATGCATGTTTCAAGAGTAAGGCAAAGAAGATCCCGAAAAGGGTTGGAGTCAGAACGCAGCCTTGTTTAACGCCACTGCGTATGTCAAAGGGCTGTGATGTGCTTCAAGCATATTGGGCTGTTCTCTTCATGTCTTCATGGAATGACTTTATCATTTCCAGCAATTTAGCAGGGCAGTCTATTTTCAGAAGGATTTTGAAGAGTCCATCCCTACTGACCAAGTCAAAGGCCTTTGTGAGGTCTATAAAGGCGATATATAAAGGCCTTTTCTGCTCTCTTGATTTTTCCTGAAGCTGGCGGAGAGAAAAGATCATGTCTGTTGCTGATCTACCAGCTCGGAATCCACACTGTGACTCTGGATATATGCGCTCAGCTACCTTGTGTAAAAACCTTACCAACAATACTAAGAAGAGAGATGCCTCTGTAGTTATTGCAATCACTTCTGCCTCCTTTATTTTTATACAGTGTTACAATCTTGGCATCTCGCATGTCTTGAGGAATAGTTGTCTGTTCCCAACACTGGCACAGCACCTTATGCAGGGGATGTAATGGCGTGATCTTACAGCATTTGATTAAATCGGGAGGAATCCCATCACTGCCTGGTGCTTTGCCAGAAGCCAAGCTATCAATGGCCTTGCTGAGTTCTTCCAATGTTGGTTCAGCATCCAGCTCCTCCATAGTTGGCAGACATTTGACAACATCAAGGGCTGCAGGAGTAGTATAGTATGTACGCTACGGGTATTATTCAGGCGGATGCGCGTGACTTTTATATAGCAAAATACCCCGATCGATGCAGGCGTTAGATTTTCAGGTGGATGCGCTTTAGGTGGATGCGCGTGACTATTTATATAAGGAAATTGTGGTGGCATGTTGTGGTGGTGCGTGCCTTTTATATAACAAAATACTCCGATCGATGCAGGCGTTAGATTTCAGGCGGAGGCACAGGACTTTTATATAAGGAAAGGTGGTGGCGCATTGTGGTGGCGTGTGCCTTTTTATATAAGGAAATGTGGTGGCGCATTGTGGTGGCACGTGACTTTTTATATAAGGAAAATGTGGTGGCGTGGTGTGGTGGCACGTGCCTTTTTATATAAGGAATTGTGGTGGCACGTTGTGATGGCGCGTGCCTTTTTATATAGTAATATATAAGTTCAAGTATGGTGGGTGTGTTGTGTTTAGGTTGTTATGTGTTGATTATTTTACAAAATAGTTATACATATATTTAGACATATATTTACAATATTTAGTTATACATATATTTAGACAACAGTTATACATATATTTACATATATTTAGTTAGACATATACAGTATTTACATATATCACAACAGTTATATATTACAACAGTTAGACATATTACAAAACAGGTAGATGATATTTAGACATATATTACAATATATATTACAACAGTTAGACGATATACATATGGTATACAGAGGTAACAAAGAATTTAGTTAATATATTTTATTTTTCAAATAACAAGAGCATATATTGGCCTTGTACAATATTTTTCAAATAACATATAGGAATATAAAGTGGCTTGTACAGTATTTTTCAAATAACACATAGGATCACGTATTGGAAGATGGGAGGTGTATACAGTATTTATATGGTAACACATATGATCACATAGTGACATGTACAGTATTTTTTTATATTTTATATTGGAAGACGGTTATGTTAGATGGAAAGAGGCGTACAATTTTATTTTCAAAACAATAGTAGCAAATGGTCTTTTAATAAATATATCACAGTTATGTTTGAGGCTGCAGACCAGAACTAGAGGGAAGGGTGTCGTCGTAAAAATATTACAGAGAGGTGCGTGCACGTGTGTGTGTGTGGTATGGTTTTGGGTTTGTGTTGTATTGCGTGTTGGTGTTGTGTACAGAGTGGAAGAGAGATAGTTTTTTGGGTAGGTAGTTTATGTGTTGTATTGTATTTGGTTTGTGTTGTATTGTGCATGTGCATATACCTGGGTATCTGTGCGTGTGCACGTGTGTGGTATGGTTTGGGAAGGGGGGTGGAAGAGAGATATTTTTGGGGGGTAGGGAGTTTATGTGTTGTATTGTATTGGGTGTGTGTGTGTTGTATTGTGTGGTATGGTTTTTGGTTGGTGTACAGACAGTTTTAGATGTTGAGGGGAGATGTGGTGACGTTGTCGGGATGCACCTGTCTCTTGATGTAGAAATAAGACAGAGAGTTGCGGTGTTGTTCATATGTATATATGGCGGAGTTGTGTGTTCTGAACCCGACGTTTTTCCCGCCCTGTGCTTGTTGGGTGTTGAGGACTTCTAAGAACGTGTTTTTGTCGATGGTGTTGTGGTGTTTGCTCAATCGATTGGGTGGTCTTATATATGATAGAGATAGAAGGAGGTGGCCGGGATCGCTTCAACATAATATTTGGTGTTGGGTCTGTTTACTTGTGCGTTTGTAAGAATGTCGCTTCGTGTAAGTTTGAGACAAAAGACTTGAAATCTGTAATGTTGTTGACTAGATGAGGCTGTTCTAAAACACAGGCGTTGTTGTGTGAGGCGTGGTAGAAACGGAGGTCGTTGTTTTCTCTGTTTCTCAAAATTGCGTGATGACTGTAATTAATTTTGAATCTTTTTGTCTGTTGTGTAAAGACGGGGGTCAAAAGTGTTGTCCAGTCTATGGGTTGGGTTCTATCTGGACTATGAAAGAAAGTGAAGGTCGATAAGTATTTGTGGGTGTTTTTATGAAACTCCAGTTGTTTGTATATATTTGTTTAATATCAGCCGGTATGTCATATAAACTGTCTTGTTCAGAGGACAGACGAGGTTTTTTATTAGAGATTTGATGACTAGACATGGATCGTTTCTTGGTAGTCTGGCCTGCAGTTTGTGAAGAGGATGAGGAGTGAATTGTGGCAGCTGAGGTGGCTCCTGATGGTAGTGTCTGTTGGTGATCCAGGTTGAGGCCGGGTGTCGGTTGGTGCGCCGATGTTGAAGGTGCTGGTATTCTGGAATAGACTGTGTCATATGAGGAAAACGTTTTGGTGCCTGCTGCAGCAGGTGATGATGATGTCTGTTGTTTCGTCGATGTTGAAGGTATTCCCGAAGTTGCTGTTGTTGTTGTTGTGGCACCTGGTGGTAATGGCTGTTGGTGCGGCGATGTTGAAGGTATTCTCGAAGAGCCTGGTGTTGCTGTGGCACCTGATGCTAGTGTGTGTTGGTGTGCTGATGTTACAGGTGCTGATGATGACGTTGACATTCTCGAAGAGCCTGGTGTTGCTGTGGCACCTGGTGCTAGTGTGTGGTGCGCCGATGTTGAAGGTGCTGTTATTGTTAAGATTTTGGTACCTGATGATGATGGTTGATAGTAGTGCGCCGGGATGGGGGAGTTGGTGTCTGCTGATGAGGCGCTGTGAAGGGGTCTGTTGTTGTAGCTGATGATGATGAAGATGATGTTGGATTCTGTGATGTAGCTGACGTGAAAGGGCTCATTGTTGAAGTGGGTGTTGTGAAGGCCACGCTTGATTCAGCTGGTTTCTGTGTTGTAGATGTTGTGGGGCCTGATACTGATGCTGAAGTAGGGACAGAGGCGTGTTGTTTTAGGTGGACCTGCATGTTATCAACACGGGTAAAGTCTTTCCCGCAGAACTCACAAGAAAACAGAGTCAACGAGAGCGCTGTCTTGATGTGTCGCAATAGGTCGGCACGGCGGGTGAAAGTCTGTCCACATCGGATACATATTATGTTGGTTTGCCCCACTGATGTAGTGTCTGTCTGTTCCATGCTGGAAACGGGTCTATGTTTATTTTCTATGTGTCGTTGAAGGTTAGCCGCTAGGGTGAAGTTTTTACCACATAAAGAACAATCGTATCTCTGCTCCCGATGCACCGTGTTCATATGATGAGTGAGATGGCGGTCACGGGTGAAAGAAAGATTGCAGTCCGAGCATGCATATCTTTGAGTTGAAGACATCTGTGGAGTAGAAGAGGAACAAAAGAAGTTAGTCATTAAATAAAATACATGTAACAATCAGGTAACTAGACAAAACAGACAAACTGATAGAGAGAGAGAGAGAGAGAGAGAGAGAGAGAGAGAGAGAGAGAGAGAGAGAGAGAGAGAGAGAATAAATAAAAAACCCAGACTTATAGATAGCTAGACACACACACACACACACTAACAAGTGTACATCTCTATGTGCGATGTTCTTCTTTGATCCTTAGCCGCCGACCGTCAAAGCAGTCAGTGGCCATCACGCCTAGTGGCGTCTTGTAGGGCAACAACAAATTGATTCCACTTTGCTCGGTCGGTGGCCATACTTCGTACAGTGCCCCAACTCTGATTCATTCTTTGCATCTCAGCCTCCACAGTCCTCCGCCAGGTTGTTTTTGATCGGCCTCTCTTTCGTTTTCCTTCAGGGGTCCAAAGCATAGCTGTTCTTGTGATGGCATCGGGGTCTCTTCTGAGGACATGGCCAACCCAGCTCCAGCGTCTGCCAGCTATGATGGTGTGCATGTATATATATATATACGAGGCGTGTTCAAATGAAACCCGTCCCAGTGGCTGTTGACTAAAAAAAATAATGTTGCAAACAGCCGAGTATGAGTGATATTTGTTGTGAATGGTAAAAATTCGCGTGACTGAGTGAGTAACGAAGAGAGTGGTTCTCATATTGGGTGTTTTGTTCGCAGGGAGTCTCACGTTGATTTTTAACACGTCGCAGTGGGTCTCACGTTGTTGAAAACAGGGAATCTCGCATTGGTGAATAAAATAACTGCGTATGAGTGTAATTTATCATTGTTAGCTATGGATCCAAGATGGGCTCATCCCTTTACAGCGCTTATAGCCGGGCCGACCGGTAGTGGTAAATCTGTTTTTGTACAATGATTTTTACAACATATCCGAGATATGATGGTCCCTACCCCTGACGAAATTATATGGTGTTATGGAGAGTGGCAGTCCATGTATAACTCGATGACGGGTATTCAGTTTATTGAAGGACTACCGGACATGGAGCAATGGACAGGTGATAAGAAACGCCTGATCGTTATAGTGGTGATAGAATAACTAAACTATTCACGAAAGGCAGTCATCATCGGGATATTAGTGTAATGTACATTGTGCAAAATTTATTTGGTAAGAACAAAGAACACAGAACCATTAGCTTGAATTCTCATTGTATAGTGCTTTTCAAAAATCCACGCGATGGCTCGCAGATTATTAATCTAGCCAAGCAGATGTACCCAGGTCGTACTGCCTATGTCCAAGAAAGTTTTAAAGACGCGACGTCGGCCCCACACGGTTATTTGCTAATCGACCTTCGTCAGGCAACACCCGAAGCTTTGAGATTACGTACCCACATATTTCCACGCGAACAACACGTCGTCTACGAAATAACGAGATGGGGGAAAAGGTGAGACGCCATGCTGAAATGCTGAAATTTTTAGGTAGGGCCAAACCCCCAGCCATCAAGGCTGTTATGAAAACAGCGTCACCCGATCTTGTAGGAACACTCTGTGAGTGTTGTCACAACGTATTAAAAGGTAACGTTACACTGACACCCCCTCAGAAGAGGCGTATGAGTCGTTACAAAAACACCCAGAAGAAATTGTCGTTCAAAAGACGGAAACAATTTTTACAAACTGGCGGTTTTTTAAGTGCGTTGTTAACTCCAATACTAACCGTGCTAAGAGGCGTCTTGGGCGTGTAGATGGCCAAGAAAATGATTTTGATGGACCCTCGTTTGTTAGAGGCTCAAAAACCTTATAGAACCCCCGATGCTCTGAGGGATAACTTGGGAGAATTGGACAATCAAATGCAACTAGTCTTGGATCGAGAAGACTTACCGGTAGGTGACAACGCTAGATTATATCAGCGAACACTGCAGCGTTATTTGACTCGACTAGAACAGTACAGTCACGTACCTCTAGGCCTCGTGGACATTAAACAACCAACACAAACTACCGACCAGCCAGGTTCACCCACTGTACTTAAAGACGAGGTCGTGGACAAAACTCTTCAGTCCCCACCCGAACAAGTCACACCCACTAATCGAAAAAAGGTGGTTGACAGTAAATTGCGAGAAACATCGTCGTATTCGCTCAGAAGAAGGAAAAAGACAAAAACTCCAAAGTGGGAAGCATGGCCAAAGAAGTGAATAAGGTTTTAAAACAACATTACTACGAGCCGAAGCTACCTGGGTCTTATGGCGGAGTCGGTGCCTTGCAACGTAGCACCAAACTTACTCGTAAAAAAATTGAAGCTTGGTTAGGTCATCAGGATACGTACACCTTACACAAACCGGGGCGTAGAAAATTTAAAAGACGCGCGACCATTTCGGGTGGTATCGATCAACAGTTCTGTAGCGAAATCTATGAGATAATCGCTAAATTCAGTAAGATTTTACTCCTATGAAAATAAATAAACCCGCCCGTGTGTGGTTGCCTATCGTCGTCTTCTACGCTAGTAGAGCGCTGAATTTTGTATAGTGGTAATGCTTAGAAAATGATCTCGCCGTCAAATCTTACACGCTTTCCTAGTTCGTCCTTGAGAATTAAAAATAACATTTTTGCAGGGTCAAGGAGTATTTGTTCCAAGACCGAGAGAGAGAAGAAGGGAGGTGGATGAAGGAGCGACAGAAGAAATGCTACCATTGTCACGCGTTTGGGTTTTGAAACGCCAAATTGTAATGAGCGCGTGACAGTATTGCCTTTAGCAGATTTGAAAAACAAGACGCAAAGACCCATGCATGCATCGTACTATATTCTCGCAGTTGAAATGTATAAACACACAGACAGCTCTCATTTCCTGCCTAGTAGTGTATTTCTGACGTAACTCAAACAAGTAGTTTTATTTTGAATAAAAATGATAGAGAAGGGGGGAAAAATGGCCGACTTATGGGAAAGTATATAATTGACGACTAACAGTGACGAATATGAAAATCCAAACGACAATGAATATAGCCATAAAAATCATATATAAGGATAGCGTAGAGTCTCCTGAGCAATAATATGTTTTAATATACATAGTAGCCCAATTATTAACCAAGATATTGAAATAATACTATATATCTACGAACAGTAAGACACTGTTGTTTTTGATCATTCTATTTATAACATTATTTGGGGACGCAAGTTTAAAGAGGGGCATTAGAGTGATTCAAATCCGATTGGTTAGTATAGGAGTATAGGAAGGAGGGTATTGGTTGGCCCAAAAAGCTAAATATATTTTGCAGACTCACTCCTAGTATGTTTGGAGTTTTGTTTTTTTTCAAATTTGAATTGAATAGCTAGACCCTCGCTGTGATTGGGCCAGTCTAGTGATATTGGCAAAAAGCTTCCAAGGCTTGTCGCCATTTGATACATAATTGTTAGTATGCAAGCTGCGTTGAGAACAGCAGTGCTAAGAGTGAAATAAAAAAAAAACCTTTGCAGTCTGGACGAGGGCAAAGCTGAACTTTTATATTAATGCTAATGCCAGTCAACGTATGTTTGTGATATTTCCATTGAATTGTGGTAAGAACGAATTTATTAACCTTGTTATTACAAAAATTTGGTGTATAAGTTACTGCTTTATTGGGAATGTTTTGCGACTAAGTACATAGGTCCCCTAGCAGACTTATGCAGGGCCTGTGGTGTTGCTCACACGCAGTAGAACTTACATGAGTTTGGGAAGGCTAACCCACATTATCCTATGGGAGAGGATCATTGTTGAAGTGTCAGAGGCGGTGTAGCCATTAGGGAGAAGAATAGGAGCACTGGTATGAGATGTCATCTCAGATGAAAATGGGTTGGTCAGAGGGATCTGACCCTTTTCTTTTTATTGAATTATACCATGTATTACTTGTGGAATGATATTGTAGCTGTGTTATAAAAAATCATAACCTTGTTTCGGGGTTTTTGTTCTGGTACTAAGCTAGTGCCAGAACCCTGGTGTATTTATCTTCGTGAGAGAAATTGAAATTTTTGCTGGTACACGCTGTCTACCACA
Organism: Oreohelix idahoensis; assembly: GCA_024509875.1. Taxonomy (NCBI): domain Eukaryota; kingdom Metazoa; phylum Mollusca; class Gastropoda; order Stylommatophora; family Oreohelicidae; genus Oreohelix; species Oreohelix idahoensis. Next base: position 59,276 of record JAMPIV010008757.1, read on the forward strand.
CTACACCATGGACTGTGTCAGATTGGTCATTCGGTTGAAAGATTTTGCTGGTACACGCTGTCTACCACAAATCAACCCATGAAATATAGGAGATTGTCAGCATCATAACTACTACCAACAGAAAGATAAGTGCCATTGTGTCGGCACTAAGAGTTCATCCACTTGTATTAAAACATAATAAATAAAATAATTGACTGTTGAATAAACATTCCACACGAGATAGAGAAAAGAGAGGGTATGATGAAAATACTCCAACCCACCATTAATTACCAGTGTTAACTTAGTCTATAGTAATACCTAAATATAATTAGATTGTAATATTGCTTTATATGGACAGAAGATCCATTGTGGTATTTAATTTTATGTAAATAAAACTATAATTTTCATTTTGTTGTTGGTCCTGACTCAGAAAATTCTGAATCAGGGCAAATAAAATTGTAATATAGCCTATTACATAATATTCAGCCACAGACTTCTATAAGATATATCATAGAGTGTTAGTCTGTATGTGGTTGTTGTATTGACCCAGTCCTATTTATGTGATAGACTTAAAGTGTATTTGTATTGATTTGACTTACACTGCATTATATCTTCATTACCCTAGACACTTAGACGTAGTCACATAACTAATAAATAAAAATATAGAGCCAAGTGAGATCATAGGGTGGTAGCAGCTAGGTTCCCTGAAAATACTTAACCATCAACTACTAAACTCAGGGGCCTTCACAGCTGATGCCACTTGGTAAACAAATAATATTAAATAATAACATATATAACACCAAATCCACCACAAGTTCTAGGCTGATTTAATAGACTTGCGGGGTTTTAAAAAATTCAACGATGGGTTTTCCTATCTAGTGACGTGTATCGATGTGTTTAGTAAATTTGCGTGGGCTGTTCCGCTGAAAAAACAAAACTGGGAAAGCTTTAGTAGCAGCGGTGAAGACCATTTTTACCAGTCGCAAACCTATAAATTTTCAAACAGACAAAGGTAGTGAGTTCGTCAACAAAACATTCTTAAAGTTTCTTAAAGATGAAGGTGTCCATTTCTTCACTACGGAGAATGAAGATACCAACGCCGCTATTGTCGAGAGGTTTAATCGAACCCTCAAAGAAAAAATGTTGCGTTACTTTACCAAAACCAACAGTCTTCGCTACGTCGACGTGATAGAGCAACGATTTCTCTCTAAAACTATCTAACAGAGGAGTCTCAAATTTGGCATGCATGTAGTACACATCTATATCTTTAAAGTAACACATCTGCTTTTTGATATTTTGGTAATTTTCTTTTATAAATGTTAAAAAAATATTTTTAAAAATATTTTTTTCATACAAATATAGCTTTTTTTTTTAAAAATCATTAAAAATAGAATTTTAAACTTATCAAAATAACCATGAGTAAAATTGTTTTAATTATCAGTCACAAAATGTGGGTTCCAATTTGATAAAGTTTGGTCAATGGGAAACAAGATTTTTGCTCTTGAAAATTGGTGAAAAACCCAATATAGCGGTTGTTTTTTTTGGTTACCATGGTAGAAGGACAGAAGAAAAATTAGGCAAGACAAAGGCGAGAGGAGGAGCTGCAGGAAGCTGAAGGAGGTGCAGCATATAGTGCTGGACAATTTTAAACACATTCAGCCCCCCAGAATGGAGTATATTGGACAAAACAAGTCACTCGGTGACTAAAATGCATTTTTCTCAAAACTAACATTTTATTAACAAAAAATGTTATTTTTTACAAACTATCTAATAGATCAGTCTGAAATTTGGCATGCATGTAGGACACATATATACCTTTAAACTGACAAGGGCTTTTTTGATATTTTAGTAATTTGCTTTGATATATTTTTTTAAATATATTTTTTTCCACTGTTTTTCATACAAATATAGTGTATTTAAAAGAAAAATCATTAAAAATAGAATTTTAAACTTATCAAAAAAAGCCTATAGCAAATTCTTTTAATTGTCAGTCACAACATGTGTGTGCAATTTGATAAAGTTTGGTCAATGCGAAACATAAGTTTTTAGCTCTCGAAAATTGGTGAAAATCCAAAATGGCGGATGTTTTTTTTTTTTGGTTACCATGTAGAAGGACAGAAGAAAAATTAGGCAAGACAAAGGCGAGAGGAGGAGCTGCAGGAAGCTGAAGGAGGTGCAGCATATAGTGCTGGACAATTTTAAACACATTCAGCCCCCCAGAATGGAGTATTTTGGACAAGACAAGTCACTCGGTGACTAAAATGCATTTTTCTCAAAACTAACATTTTATTAACAAAAAATGTTATTTTTTACAAACTATCTAATAGAACAATCTGAAATTTGGCATGCATGTAGGACACATATATACCTTTAAATTGACAAGGGCTTTTTTGATATTTTGGTAATTTGCTTTGATATATTTTTTTTAATATTTTTTTTTCATTGTTTTTCATACAAATATAGTGTATTATTTAAAAAAATCATTAAAAATAGAATTTCAAACTTATCAAAAAAAGCCTATGACAAATTTTTTTAATTGTCAGTCACAACATGTGTGTGCAATTTGATAAAGTTTGGTCAATGGGAAACATGAGTTTTTAGTTCTCGAAAATATGTGAAAATCCAAAATGGCGGATGTTTTTTTTTTGTTACCATGGTAACCACATGTTTTTTAACAAAATAAACTGTAGAATTTGGTTCATGGACATACACTGTGTCTATTGAGCACATAAAAAGTTTGAAAATGTTATTAGAACAAAAGTTAGTTTTCACTGTAGTACAGCCCCTTAAAGATGATTCGGGTGAGGAATTGAAAGGTTCTTTTTACCAAGAAGAGCTGCAGCGGGTCGGTGACAAAATAGTTTATCGACTCGAGTCCATTTTGCACGAACGGCGAGGTGTCAGGGGTGTTAAAGAGTATTTAGTCAAATGGTTCGGTTATAACTCGTCATTCAACAGCTGGATTTCCGCCAAACAACTAGCGAGATATCGAGACTGATAGAGATAGAAGAAGTGAGCACCCCAGTTTTGCGTTCATCCCCTCCCAAGGCCACGAGAGCCTCTGTCTGGTCTTTTTTTGGGAAACTAGTCCCGCGACTAGAGATCGTTTTCATCTGTCAGATGATCGTTATATATGTCTGTTACATGCAGTTTTTCATAACTGATAATGTAGTCTGTCTGTATGCTTGTTATGTGTTGAATAAGATTTTTGAGTCTAATGTATTCTTCATTGGAACCATAATCTAAGAGCGAATACTCATCTTTTGCTTTGAGGGAAAGTATATATGTAGTTACTCCTCTTTAAAATGCGACAACAGCTGTTTATCTATATTTTGACTCCATCAACTTCACATCTACATCTTTCAAGGTGATGAATGCCACACACACTCTTGTACGTTACGTGTGGTGATACCAGTCTGCACTGATACATAGACGTCCACCTTGACGAACTACCAGGTCACCCATTCGCGATTAGTCATATTACAGCACGATACATCACCAGCCACTACCACCATAGCAGTATATATATATATATATATATCAGCCTTACTACATCAGTTGAACATATGCATTGCAACCAGATTGGTAACAGTGGTGATCAAATACGTGGGTTTACGAGGTGAGACTCTACATAGACGTTACCTTCGTCAAATTGCAAAGTACCCGGCGTTGATGGTCAAAACTGCTCTTTAGAAGGCGATGTGTCATGAACGTTGTCATTACTGTTTTGAAGAACAGAAATCCGATTTACCATCGCCAGTTTCTGAAGCAGAATCAGTAGTACATTTTTCATCGGTGGAGCTTCCTGTACTGCTCTATGTTGAACTTTGTAATAGTTTAATTTAGAAATAATTATTTATTAAAGTGGCAGTGCTATTGTATTAGAATAACATCTGAGCCTTCTGTGCAGCACATTGCATTACATTACATTATATGAAATATATATATTTATGTTTAAGTGTTACATGTAATATTTTGTGTATATGTTTTGTGGGAGGTTGGGTGTGTGACTAATATAAGATATACCACGTCATAGAGGTCTTGTATTAGCGTTCCATAGGTGCGGTTTTCTTGATTGAAAATCTGCTAGCGACAACTGTTGCTATTTTGTGTTAGTTGTGACGAGGTGTGTTTTTTTTCTTCGTTGTTTTTGTAACATTTTTTATTCTTTAGTTTTGATTAAATTTGTTTGTATTTGTAGGTCTACTCTTTTCTGTCATTCAGTTCTATACACCTTTATGTTTTTACACTGTGACGTCATTTGTTTTGTTTACATTTTCGCAGTTATCACCACATCCTTTGTGAGATTTCCTTCAGTTTAGTTTTTTAGTTGACTTCTGCGAATGTTATCGTAGTGTTATGAATATTTGTCTTCGTATTATTGTTATTGTTTTGTTTGCTATTGGTACACATTCTTAGACATACACTATTGATATTTTGATTGAATTTATGATATAAATGTCTGATGATATTGTTATCATAGAATAACCATACAAGTTCTAGCAAAAGACTTGTCTTCAAAAGACATTGAAATTAAGGGAGCTGATTATACAAGTTTTTGTTAAAAACTTGCTCCTGTTTGGTTGAAATAAATTAATTTGTTATTTCAGGGATATTAGTCACATATTGTTAGACATTATGTCGACTTTAGATTAATTTATTGTGCAAGGGAAATCCCTGGGCAAAACTGGTGATAAGTTGGAGGAGTATGCTACCAGTCAATATGAAAAAGCACAAAAATTGGAAATTGATAAACTGAAAGCTGAGGATAGAAGATTGGAATTAGAATTTGAACAAAAGAAATTGCAGATGCAGGTGGAAGAAAAGAGATTCCAAATGGAAATGGAAAAACAAAATAGAGAAGCTGAACAAAAGAGATTAGACAGAGAAGCTGAACAAAAGAGATTAGATAGAGAAGCTGAGGCTGAACAAAAGAGATTAGACAGAGAAGCTGAACAAAAGAGATTAGATAGAGAAGCTGAGGCTGAACAAAAGAGATTAGACAAAGAAGCTGAAGCCGAGGAGAGAAAGGCAAAAAGGGAACATGAGGAAAAACTGTTAGCATTTGAGTTAGAAAAATTGAAATTGACAAAATGAGTAATGTTAATCAGTCATCTGGTGGTAATGTTAAACCTTTTATTTACAAGATCAAGCTACCAGCATTTAATCCATCCAGTGACGATATAACAGTTTGGCTAGATAGATTTGAACGTTCTTGTCGAAATCATAATGTGGATAGATCACAATATGCTAATCAGTTATCAGAGATACTGAAAGGTGACACTCTGACTAGTTTAAGCTTGGTAGAAGAGGCTGACCAGAATAATTATGATGTTATCAGAGCAGCCTTGTTAAAAAAATATCAATTAACAGAGGAAGGTTACCGTCTTTTGTTTAAGAAAATGGTACCTGAATCAGGGGTAGAATTCTCAGAATTCATTGCAAGGACACGTCTTACATTTAATCGTTGGACTGAGCTGTCCAAAACAGAAAAGACATATGAAGCCCTTATGGACTTGTTGCTCAGAAACAAGATTATGTCAAGTGTAAATAAACCATTCCTTGAATTCCTACATGAGCGGAAACCCAAGACACTAAAAGAAATGGAAGAATATTGTACCCAATACGTCACTGCACATCCGGACGTAGCTTTTAGCAATGCTAAGGTTAAGGAAAGTATGCCAGTTGCTTCAGCAACACCATACAACCCTAATTACTCACACAAATTTCAGGGACCACAAAACAGGTTTGATAAAAAGGGTAACCATAATAGTTATCAAAACCAAGGTAACCAATCATTTCAGGGTTCTTCTGCGAAGAACTGGAGACGAGCCGACAGCCCTCGATTCAGGGGTGGTCATAATTATAGGAATTTCCGCAGAGGAAGTCATTATAGAAACTATCCAAGTTATCCGTCATGGAGACAACAAGATCATAATTATAGAGGTACTCATTATAATGACCACGATAATGGTAACCATGAGAACTATGACTCAAACCCAAATAGAGGTTACAATAGAGGAAACAATGATGATTACATAGGCAATAATAATCGAGGTAGATCACAATACAAAAAAACATTAATCACATTATCAGACAAACTCTGCACAGCAAGAGTCACATGAAGCCTATAAACAGACTAAAGATAATAATGACGCTAATAATATGGCATGTTCCGCTTTTGATTTTGGGAGAGCATCTCAGTGCCCCCAATGCAAAACATTATTTGAACCAACTACGGTGTCCACTTTAAGTTGTGGCCATCCTCTTCCCGCTCTTCCTGCGTCAGTCGCACATGATGGAAGAGGTTCTCTTGTCTTACACAAAGGTTTAGTAAATGACAATCCAGTCTCAGTTCTTTTTGATTCTGGATGCACCACAATTGGTGTTAGGCAGTCACTCGTGGATCCTTCTCGTGCCACAGGAAAAGTAGTCAAATGTGTAACATTTGGCGGCACCTTAGAGAAATACTCTACTGCTATCATTAGGATTGCTACTCCTTTCTTTACAGGAGATGTACACGCATGTCTTCTGCCGAATCCGATCGCTGATCTTATCATCGGTCGTATTCACGGAGTCAAAGAATGCACTCCGCAACAAATTTCCGTTTGGGAAAAACAAAATATGCAAACTGCTAATGCTGTAGTCACTAGAGCTCAAGCTCTTAATATGCCTCAAACTTCATCTACTGAAGATAATGAAGTGCATAACCAAGATGATCCCTTGGTAATTTCTCGTGACTCGTTTATAAAACAGCAAGAAGATGATCCGACTCTAAAAAAATTCTTCACTCTTGCAACAAAAGGTGATCCGAATAAAGATACAAATCGTAAATCTTGGATTACAATGAAGAATGGCATACTTGTACGTATGGTGCAAGACTCCACTAAGTCAAGTCATTCTCAGATTCTTGTGCCCAAGAATTTGAGAGTTAAAATTTTGCAGCAAGCTCACGACTCTCAGTGTGCTGGACATATGGGTTTTTCCCGTACGAAGTCAAGAGTTCTTGCGGCTTTCTTTTGGCCATTAGTAAACAAGGACATACGGATTTATTGTCGATCTTGTAAAGTATGTCAAGAGGTCAAATCCAAAGGTCCACGCCATGCTGCACCTATTCAGGCTGCAGACATTCCTATTCGGCCGTTTCAGAAAATGGCAATAGACATTATTGGTCCGTTTAAGATCAAATCTGCCAGAGGACATCAGTTTATCTTAACGTGTGTGGACATGTGCACACGTTGGCCAGAGGCTATACTTCTGAAGAGCATTTCCACTGCCGATGTTGCAGACGCTCTTTGGCTAATATTTTCTCGTCTGAGATTCCCCGGAGAAATATTATCAGATCATGGAACCCAACTAATATCGGATACCATGTCTCAAGTGATGTCTACTCTGCAGATAGAGAGATCTTTGAGTAGTATCTATCATCCAATGTCTAATGGGATGGTCGAACGCCTAAATAGAACACTCAAAAACTTATTAGGGAAAATAACTGAGGATCATCCGCAAGATTGGGACAGGGTTTTACCTGCAGCCCTATTCGCTTACAGAGAGGTCCCCAATGAACATACAGGATTTTCTCCCTTTGAACTTGTCTTTGGCGCGCAACCGCGCGGCCCTATTTCTTTGCTTCATGATCTCATAACCGCTGATAATATTACCGATGACACAAAATCCTCTTACGAATATGTCATCGCGCTGAGACAAAAGATTATCGAAGCATGCAAATTGGCAACTTCTTCTGAATTTGCTAAACAGAAGGCAAGACAATTTGCCAATAAGAAAAGAACCTTACGACAACTTTGTCCTGGTGACAAAGCATTTGTTTTGCTACCTTGTAGGGAAAACAGACTTCTTATTTCTTGGAAAGGTCCGTGCGATATAATCTCGAAAATTTTCGATGTTGACTACATTGTCGATATTGATGGAAAGCATAAAACCTTCCACATCAATATGCTTACGAATTCCATGAACGTCCTGATTATTTACAGCCTATTTTCCAGGCAACGGACGATTCTCCAGTCCAACATGGTCATTACTCATCATTGTCCGTAATACAGGATGAGGAAACAAGTTTTTCGGATGTTAATCTTCCGCTTCCGATGATTCCACTTCATTCTAGTGAATCATGGAAAAATGGTACTGTTTCTCCTGATTTATCTCTAGGAGAACAGCGACAAGTTTCGGCTATGTTGCAATCATTTCAGGATGTCCTCACTGACATCCCTGGACAAACTCATGTCATTGAACATGACATTGTTCTAACTGACCATAATCCTATTAGGGTCAGACCTTATCCTATTCCTATACATTTTCAAGCACAGGTTGAGAAGGAGTTGGATGAGATGATAGATTTAAAAATAATTGAACCATCCACTTCTGCATGTTCTTCGCCGATGGTTATTGTTAGAAAAAAGACAATAACATATGTCTTTGCGTTGACTATCGCAAATTGAATCTTCTTCTTCCTCGTTCGCCCTGAAAAGGACGGTGGTTGCGTTGTGTCTGTTTACAACGTAGCTGTGATATCTGCACCTTTCGGTCGACACATCCGACTTCTGCACGGCATTTTTTAGGACCGGGTTTGCCTTCCCACTGCGATCCGTGCTCGCTCAGCCAGCCTGCACTGCTGCAGACTGTTTCCAGGACCACCACGTGGAGGTGGAGCACGGTCTTGACCAGCTCTGGTTCGCTGGTCCTGACGCAGGCAGTCAAGCTATGAGTCGCTGACTGCGGTCTCTATTGCTGCGTCTTCTGGTCCCGCAAATTGAATCAAGTTACGAAGTTCGATGCTGAACCTATGCCTTTACTAGAAGAGCTACTTACTAGGCTTTCTAAATCTCATTTTTTCACTAAACTTGATTTGTCTAAAGGATATTGGCAAGTTCCTTTATCTGAACGCGCCAAACCTTTTACTGCTTTTTCTACACCTAGAGGTCTTTTTCAATGGAATTTTATGCCTTTCGGCCTTATGAACGCACCAGCTACATTCGTACGCATGATGCGTCGAATACTATCTTATCGGTCAGATGTCATTGCATACCTAGACGACATCTGTCTTTTCAGCGATACTTGGGAAGATCACTATTCGGGGTTAGTTGAATTACTGTCTACTTTACGCGAGCATAATCTGACAGCGAAACCCTCTAAAGCCTGCATTTGTTTTAGCGAAATTTCTTTCCTAGGCCATCGAATTGGTCATGGTTTCCTAAAGACAGAGGACCATAATATCACTAAGATACTTAACATCTCTATTCCTAAGACTAAAAAGCAAGTGCGAAGTCTCTTAGGTCGTATACAATTTTATGGACGATTCATTCCGAATCTGTCCTCTATCATGGCACCTCTTTCTACATTACTAAAGAAAGGGTCTCCTAATATGGTTCACTGGTCTCAGGAATGCCAATCCTCGTTGGATAAGATCAAAACTATGTTTTCAACACCACCTATTCTAGTGTTACCTACTAAAGATAAGACATTTTTTCTTCATAGTGACGCTTCATCCACTGGGATTGGAGCGGCACTAATGCAAGAGTACTCTGGAACTCTGCATCCTGTAATGTATATCTCCAGAAAACTTAATGCTGCAGAAAGGAATTACTTGGTTTTAGACCGTGAACTGTTGGCTATGGTCTGGTCAATTCTCAAACTACAAAGATTCCTTCTAGGCGCACATTTCATAGTAGAAACCGACCAGAAAGCTCTTACGGCTATACAGAGTAAGAATTTGAAGAGCTCGAGGTCTACTCGATATGCAATTGCTCTTCAACCATTTCATTTCTCGGTTCGAGCTATACGTGGATCAGATAATGTGATGGCAGACATTTTGTCTAGATGCCCACATGATTCCACCTAACTTTTATGTCTTGGACTTCCTAATACGTCTAAGTCTATAATAGTTTCTGTCTATATCAAAATAGATACACATTTGTAATTTGTAATATAGTGATTGTATCACTACCTAGCGGTTCATTGATGTATTTTCATCGCTGTTCTTTGATGATTTTTCTTCTTTGTTAATCATGAACTTAAGACACCTAATATCAAATTATTGATTGAAATTATTGTATGCATTATGTCATTGCCAGTATTGTAGTATAAGTTGGTGACACCTCTCTGGAAACATTTATACTTAGAGAAACGCTTTCTCTGAGATTATGAGATATATTCTCACCAGTCGCTCCATATGTCGACTTAGCCTCACATTTGGCGTTATATTTGTTTTTGATACTTTCATCTGCGCATTATTCATGCGTTGTGAGCCTATTGTATGTTGCTCCTAGATGTATTTCAAAAAAAAAAAGTTTCATTTTTTTTTCCCGGGAGGTGTGGTAAGACTGTTACGTGCAGTTTTTCATAACTGATAATGTAGTCTGTCTGTATGCTTGTTATATGTTGAATAAGATTTTTGGGTCTAATGTATTCTTTATTGGAACCATAAACTAAGGGCGAATACTCATCTTCTGCTTTGAGGGAAAGTATATATGTAGTTACTCCTCTTTAAAAGGTGACAACAGCTGTTTATCTATATTTTGACTCCATCAACTTCACATCTACATCTTTCAAGGTGATGAATGCCACACACACTCTTGTACGTTACGTGTGGTGATACCAGTCTGCACTGATACATAGACGTCCACCTTGACGAACTACAAGGTCACACATTCGAGATTAGTCATATTACAGCACGATACATCACCAGCCACTACCACCATAGCAGTATATATATCAGCCTTACTACATCAGTTGAACATATGCATTGCAACCAGATTGGTAACAGTGTCGTCATCGGGGTCTCATTATTCAATCTGAGTCGCAGCAACGCCAAGGGACCGGACGGCAAGTTTTGGATCGCCTTAATGAGCAGTTGTTTGGGTTACATGCTACCTAACCCTAAGATAGGATGAGTTTTTACGTGACTTTACCGAGAAATGCCTCGATGAAAATATACCTGAACAATAACGCCGGTCACTTTTTCGTCAAATTGCCACAGACTATAGACTTGACTTCGCGTTACGAGGTTGGTTTGGTTGAGATTCAATTTGCCAAAAGTTATTATAACGTGTTAGAGGATGAAATATGGATACATTACTTTCCCAACAAAGACGATGAGTCTATACTACTCACGTTACCCGCCGGTCTATACACGTCACCCGACACGCTGATCGACGAGTTGAATCGTTTGCTTTTAGACACGGATGTAAATGAAAAAGCCCGAGTTAGATTCCATTTTAACAATAATAAAGCCACCTTGAATCTATATGATCCGGAGGCTGAAGTTAGAATTAGCGAGACGTTGAAACACATGTTAGGCTTACCTTCCTCGATCGCCACAGACATCGACCCAGTACTACGAGGAGAGACTGAAGTACAAATGGATAGCGACATGAAAAATGTATACGTGTACTGCGACCTCGTAGCGGCGAGGCCGGTTGGGGATGCCTCTGTCCCTTTGTTATGGATTGTCCCTATTTTGGACAGGACTACTGCTTCGGTTTTTAGGATTTACGACAAACCACACACTACGTACCCCTGAGCCGTTTTTCGTTTGACGCTGTGGAAATCCTTTTAACTAATGACCAGGGTAAGACTATCCCATTCACTAGCGGAGCTTCGGTGTTGACACTCCACTTCCGAACTCACAGACGGTTTGATTTTGACTAGAAAAAATGGTCAGACATGTATCAATACGACGAAACCCCAAAATGTATGAGGAGTTTTACTGCAACCAAGCTGGCCACGGGATGCCTGTGTTTATCGGAGGCAGAAGTCAAAGAGGACATGGCTTGGGTAGTTTTTTCAGCAGGCTCGGTCGCATGGTTCTCCTGTGGTTAAAAACTGGAGGCAAAGCTTTACTCAGAGAAGGGGTTGGCACCGGTCTACAGGTCGCGAGCGACGCGTTAGCTGGCAGAAATATTGGTGAGTCATTTCGTGAGCGAGCCAAAGAATCGGGTCAGCGTTTATTACAGGTAGCAGTTGACCACCTCACCACTAACCAATCGGGTAGCGGTCTTAGAAGAAAAAGAAAAACGAGAGCTGCCCCACCCGGCGAGCCGAAAAGAATAAAACGAAGTAACCGAGCTCGCCCTTCTCATTCCCACCAGAACAAGCGACGGTACTCTGATATATTTGAATAATGGCGCTTATTCACCCCAGCTCGTGCGAATGTCTTCACAGTGGTCTGGATTTGTTTAGCGTGCCACCAACGCAGACAGCCGTAGAAGAGGGTAAATTTGTGGAGATACATCCGTTGGCTGCCTTAGCACCTGGAGCCCCGGTGGAATTTGTAATATCGGGGAATGGCGAAGAATATCTAGATTTGTTCAATACTTTTCTGCACGTGCGCGCCAAAATCACGTTAGCTAATGGTAACAAATTACCCACTGATGCAGAGGTGGCCCCGGTCAACTATTACCTGCACAGTTTATTCTCCCAAGTCGACGTTTCCCTGAACGGCACGCTGATTACACCCAGCGAGAACACCTACCCTTATAGAGCTTACCTGGAAGCCACGTTGAATTACGGGGAGGAAGCCAAGCGAGGTCATATGACAGCGGCTCTGTTTTACAAAGACACGCCAAACTTTATTGCGGAAACACAGGGCGATAATAACAACAGACTAAGACTGCGTCGACATATAGCGGCTGGTTCTCATGACATCGATATGATGGGTCGGTTACATTCAGATATTTTCGCCCAAGATCGCTACCTATTAAATGGTGTGACCGTTAAAGTAAAACTCACGCCGTCTAAAGATGCGTTCAACGTGGTGGGGGACGACCACACTGGTGGTTATATATCTATTATAACTTATGCGGCCCTGGTTGTACGGAAAGCCAAGTTAAACCCCACCATCTCTCTAGCCCACGAGAAAGCCTTGTTGCGAGGTAATGCCAAGTACCCCTTGAAACGAGTTGTGCTAAAAACTTTCTCTATTCCTAGAGGCATGCTATCGCACATGCAGGATAATCTGTTTCTCAGTCAAACACCTACCCGCCTAGTGATTGGTCTAATCACTTCGACCGCTTTTAACGGGTCGTATACGTCTAACCCGTTCAATTTCGCTACTTTTGGTCTGACATATTTAAATGTCAGCGCGGATGGGAGAACAGTCAGTGGCAAGCCTTTGTCCATGGATTATGAGCACAACCAGTACGTGAGAACCTTCGTCGGGACGAATCTAGCCATGGGACTGGTTGGTAAAGACGCCGGCAACGACCTTGAATATAGACATTTTAAGAATGGGTACGCCTTATACGCCTTTGACCTCACCCCCAGTCTACTGGACGGTGACCAGTTTGAGATGGCCAAGTCAGGTCCTGTCTCCATAGAACTTAAATTCTCCGAGATCACACCCGAACCATTACAGGTCCTCGTCTACGCCGAGCAAGACTCGATCTTGGAGATCTCGAAATCGCGCCAAGTTTTGACAGACTACACCACTTAGACGATGAATACAGACGAGATACGGACCATACTCCTGTCGGATATTTTTGTTAAACGAACTGGGCTCGTTAAAGTTTTAGCTCGTGACCAATTACCTCTACGTATCGATCCGAGCCATACGGCTGCTTTCGTCATCAACACTGACCCTAGCTATCGACCCGGTGACTACTGGGTCGCTCTATATTATAATGGCCTTGGCACTTTTGAATATTTTGATTCTTGTGGCCTACCGCCTACACACCCGGACCTGGTTAATTTTATAGCCAGAAACTCTAACCGACCTTTTAACTACAACGCTAGACATTTACAAGATGTAGTTACCAATGTTTGTGGCCTCTACGCCATTTATTTCGTGTTGGTCAAAGCTCGCGGTGGTACTATGTAACGCGTCCTACTACCCTTTTCAGCTAGACAACACGCCAACGATCGATTAGTTTTTCGACTAGTCAGACCCTGGTTAGCACGCCACAAGACTGGATATGTTTTTTCCTTCATAGACACTCACACCTCACATGACTACACGAAAAAGAAGTGACAGACTCACCAAGTAATTCGAACCACCTGTGCTCGGACTCTGAGAGCTCCTAGGCGTATGGGACTACCCCCGCATCCACCAACTGGGTGTACACGAAAAAGTAGTGAGGTTAGACGTCACCCTAAAACCCCCATAGACCAACTAACTTTGTCAATAAATATATAAAATGTATCTAGTGTTTTTTTTGTGTGTAAAATATACGTCTAACTGTTGTAATATATGTATAACTGTTGTAATATAGGTCTACTTGTTGTAACATAAATATCGTCTAACTGTTGTAACATAAATATTTTGTATAAACAACAACACACACAACAACCTACACACAACACACCCACCATACTTGAACTTATATATTACTATATAAAAAGGCACGCGCCACCACAACGTGCCACCACAATTCCTTATATAAAAAGGCATGCGCCACCACACCACGCCACCACATTTTCCTTATATAAAAAGTCACGTGCCACCACAATGCGCCACCACCTTTCCTTATATAAAAGTCACGCGCCTCCGCCTGCGCCTCCGCCTGAAATCTATCGCCTGCATCGATCGGAGTATTTTGTTATATAAAAGGCACGCGCCACCACAATTTCCTTATATAAATAGTCACGCGCATCCGCCTGAAGCGCATCCGCCTGAAAATCTAACGCCTGCATCGATCGGGGTACTTTGCTATATAAAAGTCACGCGCATCCGCCTGAATAATACCCGAAGCGTACATACTATACTACTTGCAGGCACGACGGTATTTTCTCTTGCGTAAAGCTCAGAGTAGTGCTCGAGCCACCTCTCCATCTGCTCACCCTTATCGGTTAGCTTCTCTCCGCTGATGGTTTTTAGCGGCGCCGTCTTACTTTTTTGGGGACCAAGGGCTTTCTTTGTACCGTCATACATTTGTCTAGTGTTGCCTGTTTGCGCTACGGTCTGGATGCTCTCATTGAGCTGGAGTCAGTAGTCATTTGCACAACGTCGTGCTGTTTGTTGAACTTTGCTTCTCGTAGCCTTCAGGATCTGTAAAGTTCTAGCACTCGGTGAACGTTTGTACTCAATCGCAGCACTGCACTTAGCTTCAATGACAGGTGTCCGGAAACTACAAACACGGAATGCACTAATACATGTCTCATATAGGAAGGTACTAATTCTTCTTCAATCAATCAATCAATACCATTTAGCTCCCCGAGGAGAATATGCATTCAACAAACACATGCCAAGTCCTCCTGTCCCGTGCCATCCGCTCAAGTTCTTTCCATATTTTCCTCATCATTTTCCCTTCTGTATCCAGTTCTCTTCTCCATGTGTTTTTTGGTCTACCTCTGCCTCTTTCCCTGTGGATTCCATAACAAGGACTGCCTTGTAATGCTATCAACAGGTTTCCTCAATGTGTATCCTATCCATCGCCAGCGTTTTAAAAAAAAAAATTAAAAAAAAAACATCTTCTATGTCGTTCCCGTTTATCTTGTTAGCAGTTAATGAAATTGTTTACACTTCTTTTGTAAAACCACATTTCTTCTGCCCTCAGGAATCTTCTTATTTGTTTATTGATTGTCCGTGATTCATCTCCAGTAACACAAAATCGGTTATATGTGCAACTGAAACTCTCTACTTGACGTCCATGTAAAAAAAAGATTTTTTTGCAGCTGTCGTAATTTGAATCTGTATAAACAACACGGTCATATTTTCCGCGCTCAATCTAGGATAAAAGGTCCAAATGTTATGGCCAATCAGAACGCTCCTTTTCTAGTGTCTATAAAGATACCTTTTATATTAAGCAGAAAGGGCATATTCTGTGTTTTTGGTGGGAAGGAGTTATTTTATTTCTTAAAGAATAGCGATAAATAAAAATAAATACATAGCTATTAATACACCTGATATATCACTTAATAAATAGGTACCAAGCCGATCTCATAAAAGTAAGTTAATTAAAGCGAAAAATTGATTTTAGTGATATTTTCATATCAGGGTGGTACCCGAATTAATTACCGTACTTAAAAATTACCTAGATTGAAATGCAAGGAAATAGCTAACGAATATACATATAGAACGATAGAGAGCAATTGGCCGTTTAATTATCATTTTAAATAATAGAAATCGGTCCAATAATAACAGTAATATAAAATATTTAAACTTAATCACTTTATACGAGCAGGCTGAAATACGCCTAAGTTTTAATTCTTAAAAATAAATTTGGATTGGGCTCCGATTGGTCGGATGTTGCTCTATATATATAGAAAGGGGGAATCAGGAGAGCCGCCACTATTTTGAAATTCAAACCAAGCTGTAGGAAAATCTAGCAGACTGTGCATATCAAGTCTTTTGCCGTTCTAACCTGTTAACAGAACTAGATTTCCATTGAGGCCAGTCTCAGCTTGAGTATTATTGCCTGAGGGTAAGAAAGATATATATATATATATATATATATATATATATATATATATATATATATATATATATATATATATATATATATATATATATATATATATATTTGTATATTTTGTTAATTATTAGCCTGTGTATACACGCTTATGTGTGCAGTGCTGTGTAGAAAAGTGAAACTACAGGACTAATGTGTTGCTGCCATACTGACCCAATTGTAAACGTGTGTAGTTTGAAAGACGACAGGCCCGAAATGAAAAATGTGTATAATATTTGCAAAATAGGGCACAATTACGACAGTAAGTTTTAATAGGGATTTGAATGAGTATTTTCTTCTGGAGTTACACAGTGTTCACGCACATGAGATAGGTGTACAGGAATTGTTGACATGAAGTAATTAAGTAGTCACTTACCATTGTGTACTTAACCAAATCATGGTATGGAAGCCAATCATGGGCTAAGGACTCTAGCATAGAATAAGTACAGAAACAGAATAATTACATGGAACTGGCTGTAGGAAAAGAACTTATATGTCCTGTGCAACCTGTTAGCACAATAACTGAGAAAAGGGTAAGATGTGGTGTTGTATGTGTGTGTGTGGGTTGAAGCAGATACCTACATGGAATGTGGTTATCCTTTATTCCAGGTTCTGTCTTAGTATCACGAAGTAATCACCAGCCATTGTTGAGGAAGTCTGTTGGTGACAACAGCTCTGCATAAACTAAGAGCTATACCCAGCATTTCTCATCCAGGAGCTGCAAGTCGTGTGGTCCTGACTTGTTGAATGAAGATCAGCAGCATATACAAAGATAAGTGAACCATACGGTTCACTGAACAGCTACTCCAGATACTCATCATCATCATCATCAGTTGCCATCTCCACAACGGAGGTTGGCTGTAATGGATCTCCAACGTCTTCTGTCTCTTGTCTTGGTGGTACACTCTGATAGACTCTTTCCCGTCCATCTCTTGATGTTATCTTCCCACTTATAGCGCTGTCTTCCCCTTGCACGTTTACCTTCAACTCTCCCTTCTGTTATGGTCTTCTGCAAGGTGTTATGCCTTTTTATGTGGCCAAAGTATTTTAGCTGCCGAACTTTGACCTCTCTCATTAGTTCTCTTTTCATACCTAGATTTTCTAGGACCTCCTTATTTGTTTTCATCTCTTTCCATGAGATACGCCCCATTCTTCTATATATCCACATTTCAAGAGCCTCAATTCTTTCTTCCAAATGCTTATTCATCGTCCATGTTTCTGCACCATACAGAAATGCAGAATATATATAACACTTTATGATTCTCAGTTTTAATTTATGAGATAACTGTTTGGATGTCAGTATATGTTTCATGTTGTTGAATGTAGCTTTGGCCATTCCTATTCTCTTCTTGATTTCTGTTTCACATCTGCCATCTTCTGTTATTATATGACCAAGATATACGTAGCTCTTGACTTGTTCCAGGATTTTCCCATTTACGCTTATCTTTAATGTGGGTTTATCGTCTGTTTTGCTAATTATCATAGTTTTAGTTTTCTCAATATTAATGTCGAGTCCATATTCATGACTTATACTGTTCACTTGCTTCACTAGTTCTTGTAACTCCTGTTCGCTTTCAGCTAACAACACGGTATCATCTGCATATCTAAGGTTGTTTATTGATCTACCACTGATGTTCAGTCCTGGTATTTCCTGTATCTGTTTGAAAATTTTTACGGTGTATAAATTAAATAGGCAGGGGGACAGCACACAACCTTGTCTGACACCTCTTTTTATGTTTATGTATGGTGAATAATTCCTTCCCGATCTTACTGTGGCAGTTTGCTCCCAATAAAGGTTACTGTGTATTCTTATATCTTTTCCATCAATACCTATGTCTTTGAGGCATTCAATTATTTTCTCATGATGGATTCTGTCAAAAGCCTTCTTATAGTCAATGAAGCACATATACATACTTTTTTGGACCTCTGTATATTTTTCTGCTAATCTTCTTAGGCAAAATATTGCCTCTCTTGTTCCACTGTTCCGTCTAAAACCAAACTGTTCTTCTTGGATTTCGCTGTCTACTTTACTTTTTATTCTTTCCTGTATGATTTTGAGCAGTATCTTAATTGCATGACTCATCAGGCTGATTGTTCTGAAGTCTGAACATTCTGTTGCATTTGGTTTTTTGGGCAATGTTATAAAAACTGATGTCTTCATGTCGTGTGGTAAATATCCTGTATTGTATATATCATTGCATATTTCTGTGATTGTATCTATACCAAAGCTCTCCAGAGCTTCTATCATTTCAATGTTTATGTTATCCATGCCTGCTGATCTTCCTTTTTGTATCATATGAATGGCATTCTCTACTTCTGATCTGAGAATGTGTGGGCCTTCATTAGAATCTGGTGATGGTTTTTTACCTCTGTTGTCCTCGAATAGTTCTTTTACGTATTCTGCCCATCTGTTTGATATGTCTTTCTCATCAAGTAATATTACACCATTTTTGTTCTTGATACAGCTTCCTCCTTGTGCAAACCGCGACCGATTTGATAATTTCTTTATTTCTTCATGCATATCTCTTGTCATGTGCTTCGCTTCCAAGTCTTCTATTTCCTTACATTTTGTTTCTATCCACCGTTCTTTTGCTTCTCTACACATAGTACGTATGTCATTGTCTATTGTTTTATATTCTGGAGTATTTTTTGCTTTCTTTCTTTCTGCCATTTTATTCAAGATGTCATCTGTCATCCAAATTTGATTTTTCTTAGACTCCTTTTTAGGTAAATTTGCATTTGCTGATTGTATGCTTGTTTTTAAGCATTCCCATTTGCGGTTGCTTTTTCTTCTGGGTTTTTCTCTTCTATACTGCTCCATGCTTTCTGTCAATAACTGTTGGTATTTATTTTTGACTTCGATTAAATATTTCTGTTTTATATCTGGTTGTTTCAGCGCTGATATTTCTATCTGGGGTTCCTCCTGTCTTCTGTTTCCTGCTCTTTTCAGCTTTATATTTACTTTGATGACAACTGGATTGTGATCTGAATTTATGTCGGCGCCAGGATGTGTCTTTGCACTTGTGACACTGTTCTTAAATCTATGTTTTATCATGATATAGTCGATTTGATTACGTATTACATCTCCTGGGCTTTTCCATGTGTATAATTTCCTTGGGTGATGTTCAAAAAAGGTGTTACATATGACCAGCTGGTTTTCTTCACAGAACTGGATAAGTCTGTCTCCTCTATCATTTCTTGTCCCTAATCCATACTGTCCTACTATTTTCTTGTATTTTCCTTTTCCTACTTTTGCATTCATATCACCCATTACTATCAACACATCTGTAGATTTGACTGGTTTAAGTGTGTGTTGTAGCTCTTCATAGTATTCTTCTATTTCTTCCTCGCTGTAATCTTTAGTTGGTGCATAAGTTTGTAAGATTGATATGTCGAATGGCTTTGCTCTCATCTTTAGTAACATCATTCTGTCATTGTGTGTCCAGTATCCACATACGTATTTTTCTAACTCCTTCTTTATCAACATTCCTACCCCTCTTTCGTGTTTTTCTCCTCCTGAGTGTATAAGCGTGTACTGGTCTCTTGTTATGTAGCCTGTATCCAAAAGTCTTGCCTCTGCAACTCCCAGTATATCGAGTTTCATGTCGGTTGCCTCTAATATAAGATTGTCCAGCTTTCCTTCTCCGTTTAAAGTTCTAACATTCCATGTTCCTATTTTTAGGCTTCTCCTACTAGTTTTTAGGTGGTCTTTCTCAGAATGCTCCCTTTCAACAGAATTTAAGGAACACTCGTCATTATGTACTTCCTTACTTATTAGAGGAGTTGCCTCTTCCCTGTTAATTTGTACAGTAGATTCTTCCCCAGGGGACAGAGAGTTCTCTACATATCGGTTCTTATCTTGTTGTTGTGATTCCATTACTTTCTGTAGGAAGTACGTGGTAAGGCCCCAATCTCTTCCACGGTGGCTAGCCATTGTCTTTTTCTATGTCCGACATGCCTCTAGTGCGCCACACACTTTGCTGTTTCGCTTTGCGAGCCGTTGATCTTCTCAGATTCCTCCGCCTCACTCACCGTCTCAGTCTTTGTGTACTAGGGATGGACATTCCCTTGAGTAAGATTGCTCCTACTCCACCCATGTAGTTTAGCCAGTCAGCCAAGACTGTTGCCCGGGATGTGGCCACCGCCGTACACAAGCGGTATTCTAGGAGCCATACATGAGCTAGACAAAGAGAGGAGAACCAAATAGGATCCTGACTATCCTAAAAAGGACATGGCTGTCTATCACCGTGAGGTACTATCCCTCTCTCTTTATCCTACATCCCAAATACTCACCACAGTTAAAACTTTACAACTACTAATACCCTTAAATGATGAAGTCAAGGACTATATATAATATAGTGAATCCAAAAGTTCAAGGACAGTGAATATAACATCAGGATAAACAGAACGTGAAATAAGTTCAGTCCTTGGACAGTATTCCTTATGGAAGAGATTTTCCAGTTTATTTATTTTGATTTGTAAATAATATTACATTTCTTTTGAGTATTCCTGACCTGAAAAGATATTGAGGTTCAGGACAAATAAATTGTAAATAAATTTCATTCAGACTTGCTTGATAATTTTATTAAAGTTTAAGTTCTGTATTGGAATTTACTACTTACTATAATTTAAATTACCCTTAGATAACACTAGTCAACAACCAAAATGTACCAGAAATGAAAATAGCTGATCTTAACTAATTCTGGTGTGCTGAAAACGAAAATGACATTAAAAAATGTTGATTGGCTCTAGTTTTCAAGATATATGCTACTAGTTTATTTAATTACGGTCAATTTATATATATGACGCAACTGTTGTGGGCGATTGTATAATTTTTTCTAATGACCAATAAAAATGTAACTAGAAGTTGATGATGCAATCCTACCTATGATTACATCACCTTTGTGTATAAATATCTTATCTCTGATAAAATTTTGCCATTAGTTAGTGCATTTGTCATTATCAAAAGTATCGTAGTTAGAAATGCTTAGGACATGTGTGAACAGTGCTAATAATTTATGTTATATATGTGGTGAGGTGACATTTGTATCACAAAAACGAAATATAACTAAAGTGATTAAGAAGGCGTACAGTTTTTATTTTGGCTGCAGAATAGGAGATCAAGATAAGAGCTGGGCGCCACACATATGCTGCAATAAATGTGCAGCACATCTTAAACTGTGATTGACTGGCAAAAGGCAAGCTATGCCTTTTGCAGTCCCAATGATTTGGAGAAAGCCCACTGATCATCTCAACAACTGTTACTTTTGCATGGTCCCTCCAATTGGGAAAGGCATATCAAAGAAGAAAAAATGGACTCTGGAATATCTAAACATCCCCTCTGCAATACGCCCGGTACCACATGGCGATGACCTACCAGTTCCCAAAGTGCCAGAATCATTTTCAGCTGCTTCCACTGATGAAGAAGAGAACATTGGTGGTCCTGAACCATCAACCTCAAGCGACCCAGATTTTGAGCAAACTACATCCACTTGTTGAATAATGGTAATGTGTTACCGTCAATTCCAGTTGGTCACGCAGTTCATATGAAAGAAACTTATGAAAACATTAAGCAGCTTTTGAAGTGTATAAACTACGATCATCATCATTGGTCACTTTGCGGTGACTTAAAAATGGTCGCTCTTTTGCTTGGACTACAGGGTGGACACACCAAGTACTGTTGCTTTCTCTGTGAGTGGGATAGCCGTGCACGAAGTGACCATTACATCAGAAGACATTGGCCAATCAGGCAGTCATTGCAGCCTGGCAGTAAGAACGTTGAGAACCCTGCACTTGTCGACACCAGCAAGATTTTGTTGCCACCCTTGCAATTAAGCTGGGTCTCATGAAAAACTTTGTCAAGGCAATGGAGAAAACAGATGAGGCTTTCAAATACCTCATCAGAAAATTTCCAAGACTGAGTGAAGCTAAAATAAGAGAGGGAGTATTTGTTGGTCCGCAAATTCGAAAACTTCTTCATGATGACGAGTTTCTTTGCGTGTTGCATGGCAAGGAAAAAGCAGCATGGCTAGCATTTAAGTCAGTGGTGGACAATTTTCTTGGAAACAACAGATCTGATAATTACAATGAAATTGTAGAAAATCTCCTTCTGAAGTATAAGAGTCTTGGCTGCAACATGTCTTTGAAAATTCATTTTCTGGATTCTCATCTGGATTTCTTTATGTCAAACTGTGGAACGGTCAGTGATGAGCATGGTGAACGATTTCACCAGGACATTGCTGCTATGGAGACAAGGTATCAAGGCAATTGGAGCCCTTCAATGCTTGCTGGTTACTGTTGGACTGTGACAAGAGACACCTCATCGATTGACTACAAGAAGCAAGCAAAGAGAGCTCGAACAGCGACTGAATAATGACGGAATGGGTTCAAATGTGCCTTTTTAAAACATGATATGTGAACTTTAAATAATGTTTTTATTTTTTCTATCATTTTATGTTGAAATATCAATTAATTGAGCATGTAACCACAATTTTTATAATGCTAAAGTAGAAAGACTAGCTGTTCACCTCAGAGAATTAAACAAGCATACATTATTTGTATTACTGTAATGTAAATTCTTCATTTTAAAAAAAACCAGAGCCAATTGGTGAATTTCATTATGATATTTGAAATCAGCATGTCAAAATCAATAAGAAATGGTATATTTAATTTCTGGTACAAAAAACTTTTGAAAATTTGTTGACTAGTGTAATTAGCCAAATAAAACAAAACAGTTAATCATTAATCTTTGTGGGATCATGAGAGGTAGCAGTTAGGGACTCGGAGTACTACATCATCATCATCTTCTCTGGGAACTTACATAGCTTGACCCCCACTTTGATGTCTATACACCCTTGCTCTTTTCAGAGAAGGGGGTATTGCTTATAAGACCAGTCTCTTATCTGGCACTATCCTGGTATCATCTGATACACCTATTTGTCCAGGATACCTTTATTTCGTAACAATCCAAACCTCTCGCTACAGCAGCTTCCACTTCATGTAGTTAGTTGCTGTCACAGCCGATTTCTGTCAATTGTAACGTTTCTGATAGATTCTGTTTCAGAAAACAGTTTACCATTTCGAATGTACCGATATCTGCCATTAGTTCATTTGTGCTTTTTAATGTCCTTTCTTTTAATAATTTTGGCCTGTGTAATTGCTGAAAGAAATCTAGGTTGTTGACTGCTTTTTCGTCTAGTAAAATATCCAGATTAAGCCCCCAGAACGTTCAAACACTAAAAGATAAAGGGAAAACTGCACAGGTGGGTATACAAATGAGAGCCATAAAACTGACATCCTGAGACTGTGAAATGTGGTGGATTTTAACAGAAAGGAAGCAAATGAACACAAAAGCAATGGAGCTATCCTCAGGACACAGAGGAAGAAAGCAGACATCACAGTGAAGATTTGGCTCAAATGTTGTCAACGGTAAGCACAGAATACATTCACAGCAATGGAACCCAGACTGATTTCAGAAATATTTAATGCCAAAATAGAAAAGGAATATTAATATCACCCAGTGTTAAGCACCAATTAATGACAAAGAAGAATTCACCTCAGAAAAATTTTATACTAGACTTAAAATGTGAATAAAAACAGAAGAAAACACATTACAATATTGATGGGTGACCTAAATGCAAAGATAACACTGAGTAAAACAGGGGTGGGGGGCTTGAACGAGCTGAAATTAATAAGTGCTTAATTCCTTCACAAAAGTTGTCGGCAGATTCTAGAATTAACATGCTCAGCCCAAGCAGCATTGTTTTTGCTTATCTGAATATCTTGTGAAGACTCCCTTTGTAATAGAAGTGTCATCACCCTTCTATCTACATCTCTGCCAAGAGTAATCTTGTGCGAAGGTAGATACCTTTGAAGCCCATATTAGATACTCTTGAGTTTTGGCCACTGTTGGACCACTACTGCAAAGCAGGGGAGGCAATACCGTCACACCCTGAAAGTACTAAGTTCTTCAACAACTAGAAGACAAAGCAAACACAGAGAACCACTTCAGTTTCCTGTGGAGGAAAGGTTGTAAATTAATTTATACTCCCTTCTGTCTAGCACCATCTGTTCCAGTTGTTTTCTACTATTTCTTTATCCTTCGTATATCTGTTTGATTTTATTTCTTTTACTTTGAGGATTCTAGAACAAGACCTGCTATATGATGCTATTAGCTGATTTCTTCAATGTGTGCCCTATCTACCATATAAAGACCATGTGGTGTGTACAACACCTTGTCATTGTCTGTGCACAGACAATATAGTGCATGGGGACATGAAAATGTGTGCATGGTCACAGTTTAAAGGGAATACTGGCTGACAGACTGGCCAAAGAAGGTGGAAAACTATACTGGCTGACAGACTGGCCAAAGAAGGTGGAAAACTATACTGGCTGACAGACTGGCCAATGAAGGTGGAAAAATATACTGGCTGACAGACTGGTCAAATAAAGAGGAAAACTATACTGGTCAAAGAGAGTGGATAATTTTTTGAAAAATCCTTTTTATTATCCAAACACATTCAGATGACAACTTGAAGATATTTGACAAAAGCCTAAGGTTTCTGACATCTCCATAGAGTTTGTCCTGGTCTGGTTTTTGTGACCCCTACATGTCCTTTCTGTTAGTCATATAGTGGGTACTCCTGCAGCAGGTTAGCCACATGTCATACTTTGTTCCAGGTCACTGTTCTGGTTTGGAACAGCAGGATCTCGAATTGAAATCCACTCATGACTCACTTCAATAACAAGGAGCACCTCAGCATTATTCTGTTCATGTGCTAGGTTCCATCAGGTGTTCGTTAGCCTAGTGCAGGGTCAATAACCAGCTGCTGTGAATAGTACTTGTGTAGACCAGAAGAGCTGTACCAGAACACTGAAGCTGAGTATAAAATATATGTGAATATTATACAACCACTGAGTGGTCAAAAGTATAATTCAAAAGAACAATAGAAGTGTGATGATCATAAATGCCACATGCTATGGTTTACCCATAATCTGTACAAGGTGTTTGCGTTTTCAGATGTGTACACCCTGTACATAATTTCTGTACAGGTTTTCTAACCAATTCCCCTTATTACTGTGTCTCAAGAGTTCTTTTATAAGGTCCTTGTTAAGACGCGAACGGGAAACCACCAACTGTTCAAGTATGATTACTCAACTGTTAAATCTTATTGATGTGTATTGTCTAAACAGTACATACACATAAGAGTCATTGATCGTTGAAAGCCTGGTGACGTTTTCTTAAACACTTTAATTACGCCACGACATGACCACAATGACATCGATGAAATACAGTTACATTGAATCAAATAGCATCAGGTAAGATCTATCAATATTCACCCTGCATATCAACTACAAGCTTGTACAACTCCCGGCCTCGACATATCTCCAATAACTCTAATACCTGTTCCTGGATCCTTCAAGCAATAATATATATAATCATCAGCGCTCTCTCTTCCTGTAGCCTGCAAACATCGCAGTGCTACTAATATACGTTCCTGGATCCCTCCAGTAATAATATATGAAATCATCAGCGCTCTCTCTTCCTGTAGCCTGCAAACATCGCAGTGCTAATAATATATGTTCATGGATCCTCCAAGCAATAATACATGTATGGCCTCAAAGAGCAACTACTGGCATAGCAGTGCAAATAATATATGTCCATGGATCCTTCAGGTAATAATACATGTATGG
The DNA here is from genome assembly GCA_024509875.1 of Oreohelix idahoensis. Lineage (NCBI taxonomy): Eukaryota > Metazoa > Mollusca > Gastropoda > Stylommatophora > Oreohelicidae > Oreohelix > Oreohelix idahoensis. Next base: position 85,348 of record JAMPIV010008757.1, read on the forward strand.
CCTCAAAGAGCAACTACTGGCATAGCAGTGCAAATAATATATTTCCATGGATCCTTCAAGTAATAATACATGTATGGCCTCAAAGAGCAACTACTGGCATAGCAGTGCAAATAATATATGTCCATGGATCCTTCAAGTAATAATACATGTATGGCCTCAAAGAGCAACTACTGGCATAGCAGTGCAAATAATATGTCCATGGATCCTTCAAGTAATAATACATGTATGGCCTCAAAGAGCAACTACTGGCACAGCAGTGCAAATAATATATGTCCATGGATCCTTCAAGTAATAATACATGTAACTGTAGCGGGAGGTTATTTAAAATTATTTATATGTAAGAGTATGCCAGTAAAGAGTTCTGACCTTACAAGTAATACCCCAGTCTTAGAAATAAGCACTGGTGTATTGTTATCATAAAAATAGTCAGACTGTGAAAACCCTGGCCCAGTTGGTAAGAAGTAGTACCAGGATTTAAGGTGTCTCCTCCCTATGACTATCTTATGATTACTTATATTCTAGGGGATAAGTAAAATGAACATTCACTGAAACCACAAATGGAAGAAGTGAATAAATCCTCAGGTACAGTTAAAATAGTTTAATAATTACACTAATATTCTATTTCTACTAGTTGGAAAAGAGTATACACATATATATTAAAATATTCACACAATTACTATTATTGTCTGTTTAGACTTCAAGATCTTAAATAATAAAGTTACTGAAATCACTGTTATTAGTCCTTTGAATTTAAGGATAACTGTCATCAGTTGACTGAGTTTATGTATGGTTACTTATTGTTTTCAACTATTGGCTGTTTCACATGTATAGGTGGTCAGTGTCAAACAGGACACTTATCTTTCCAACTTGATACTGCTGAAACTGTCCTTTGCTGATATCAGACTTGGTAGGCCCAACAGTAGGGATGCCAATGACCAGTTGAAGTTCACTCTTTGGGGTCCTGCACTTTTGTGGGATTGCCTCGGATGAACTGCACCGGCTTCTGATACTGGACAGTCTGGTTTGAGTTATTTCATGGAACCTGCAACATATCAGCCTTGGCTAGTATCTGGCTAGACTTGTAGCTGACTAGCACAGATGTCAGACCAGTCAGTCATCAGATGTCACCGTTATACAATCATAGTAAGTAAGGACATCATTTCAGTGATATAGCATTAATATTAACATTTCAATTAAGTATAACTGACTAGCACATAAGTCAGACAAGTCAGTCATCAGGTGTCAGAGTTATACAGTCATAGCAAGTAACATCATTTCAATGATACAGAATTAATATTAACATATCAGTAATAAACATCATCTGGTTTAATCCGCTCCTATACATCCCTTCATATTCTATAACTTGATCCTTCCAAATCATATCAAGTACAAATTCAAATCTGATGCTATCTTAGCAACTACCCAAAATTAATACATAAAATAAATAGAGTGAGTGACCACGTGATCAGGTTGCTTTCTACTGAAACTGGCTGTAGAACACTCCAGTTTACCAGCTGTAAATGGGTACGAAGTTGTGCGCTCGAACTAGGGAAGGCAAAGGCAGCGAGGAAGGGGACTAGTCACCTAACCTCGTAAAAGCGGTATCTTCCATGCTGAAGCTTCTAACAATTTATTTCCCTAAGACAATCTCTGTCATGGGACTGCCTTTATCTTCATAAGCGATAATGCATTTAATATCGACGAGATACAGCATTAAATATAATAAATATTTTCTATTTGGCTGTGGGGCTAGTTTTGATACGTTTTTGTACAAGCAACCATCTTCCACTAAGCACATGAATAAATCATATTAAAATAATAATACGTTATATCAATGAATATTATACAGGCATATTTTGTGAATTCTAAATGAACCTGTAATACAAAATAAAAGAAATTATTATACAGGATAGCTATCGTAAATTCGCTTACCCTCAGACTCCAGACACTTAGACTGAAATTTTCTGGCGATCCGCTCACACTTCAGATGGATTTAGAGTCGTGGCGTTATCTGCCCTCAGTCTTGTCTCAACCTCTTGCGTTGGGTCTTCTCAGAGTTTTACCGAAACGCTTTATATACGATAGCGCGAACGTATCGGAGAGCAGATACGTCACAGCCTAAGACTAGACCTGAAAAAAATCCTTCCCGAACCGTGATTTCAGCCGATCTGTGCGTCGACTGAAATTTTGCCTTTCTCATTCTCAGCATATATAATATCCATATTGTTCCATCTTATCTAGTTTTATACAGCTGATAAAACTCTATCTTCCTATCCATGTAAATTCCCAAACTGTTATTTGTTGATTTTAATATTTAGAACAGAAGTGGGTTTACATGCTTTTAGCGTAACTGTGGGCAGCCGAAATACGCATATATCTCCGTAAATGAGAACTTCCTACCGTTCCATCTTATATGCAGTTATACACCATCCTTCCCTGTACTGAAATGTAAAATCCTTTTCATACGGATTCCTTTCTGTTTTTATTTATCGTTGGCGATTTCCTCTGTCCGATACACATTTCGCTGATACGCCGCCATTTTGAAAGCGGTCGTTCGATCGTAGACGGGTTTATAAATCTAACTGATCCCGTTTGCAATGACTTGAAACCAATTTTGCGACATAGCTCCCCCCATATTTTAAGCTGGATGATATCTAGCTTAACTATTGGGTACAAGACAATTGCAAATCGACCGTTCCGAGGTTAGTTTTCCTTCTTTCTATCCTCCTCAAGCTCTGTGGGATGGCGACTAAGAAAATCTGCGCCCACATTCTGTTTCCAAGAATATATTCATCCTGTACTATCTCTCTCCTTCCTGTTCGGCTTTTCATCCAGGCTCTTACTGCTGGTGAGGGTCGGTAGGTTTCCCATGAAGTTTACCGCCCTCTTTTCGTTGATAGTTGGATGTGGTTTTCCCTCGCAAATCCGTAGGTGTTTGATTTTCGCTACGTGATTTGTTCCTTTTTTCCAGCGCATGGGGTTCAGACTGCAATTGAACCTGTGTGGGATGTTTCCTTTCCCCTCCCGTGCAAATCTCGGGAGTACCCCTGATTGCTGGTTTGCTTGTAGATTTTTGATGAAGACTCTTCCGTCGACTTTCTGAATCTACATAGGTGCACTCTGGACAGGAATTTACATACTGATTTATGTCTTCCGTAATACCTGGCCAGTAGAACTGGGTGGCTATTCTTTGTTTTGTGGCACCATTACCCAGGTGTTCACTCAAAGTTGATATGTGTCCCCAGCCTATAACCTTATTCCTATAGGTGGATGGTACAACAATTTGACCATGACTTTTCGTCCCTCTTCCAGCTTTCCTGTACAAGAGTCCATGTTCCATATAGAAATGTCCTTTCCTTGGAGCTTTATGTGTTTTTGATAATTTGCCAAAACAAGGCTTCAACGTGCTGTCTGCTTCTTGAGCCCGTTTCATTTCAGTTGAATGAAATTTTACGTTGGTGTCCCTCTCTATGTTCCTGGAGTCAGCCTTGGTCTGGATTCCTGCCATAACCATAGGTTTTACGGGGTCTCCTAAGAAAACATATTTACGCCCCAACATTAGGGGGTAAAAGGGATCATCTATCACAGCTGCATTTATCTCCCCTTCCACATAGCGACAACTGACATGAATCTTTGCTATGGGTAAAGTAAGGGGTGATGTTCCTTTTAGTGGCCCTTGAATGTCTACTGTTTCTGTGGTGATTTGTTCAGGGCACACCAGAGATGCACACACGACTGCGTCATAGGACAAACCTGTGTCATACATTCCTGTGACTTGTTTGCCATTCACAGTCACTATCTCCTGGGTAGGTGGGTGATGGAGGCTATTCTGACCCACAGTCAGTTCCTTCCTAACAGAAGTCCTCACCTGTAGACATGCAGCATGATGAAGGGGTTTTTTCCTCCCACATTCATCCGTGTTGTGGTTGCTCATCTTACAAAATTTGCACCACTTAGCTCCCTGTTTGTAGGGTTTATTTTCCTGAGTCTGAGGGTTCTTGTCCTTATTATCAAATCTTTGCTTGTTTCTGTATGGTTGATCCATCTGGTCAAAATCGGTATTCTGCGGTGGTGGCTTATATCCTTCTACCTGCTTCCTTTTTGTTCCTACCAATTCAGCTTGAGCTGCTTGGTATCTCTCTGCACATTTCAAAATGTCTTCCAGCCTCTCTGCTCCTTGTTCCATAAGGAATTTCCTCATTTCTTGAGACATGGAATCTTTCACTTGCTCTAACATAACCATTTCTTTCAGATCCTCGTAGGTTTTCTGATACTTACCTAAACTACTCCATTTCAACAAATACGTTTCTAGCCTAGCTGAGAACTGGTTATATGTTTCTCCAGGTAGAGGTTTAGAAGTTCTAAATTTCTTCCTATATGCCTCAGAGTTCTTTTCATACCGGATCAGTAAGGCTTGCTTTAGTATTTCATAATTTTCCTGATCTTCTTTGGGGAGTTTCAGAAACACATCATATGCAATACCTCTCAATCCCTGGGATAACTTTAGACTCCATTTTTCCTTTTCCAGTCCATATGTAGAGGCTAGCCTTTCATACCTATCCAGGTACGACTCAATTGCGTCCTCCTTTTCAACAAATGGATCTAGGTGGAAGTTCATGGCCCCATTTGCTGTGTTCTGAAAAGAGCTATTCGCAGAATGAGGTGAGCTATTACCATGGGTGATAGTCCCAGCCTGAAGTTCAAGATCAAGCTGTCTCATTTTCAGCTCATGGTCTCTCTCTGCTTGTAACCTCCTTTCTTCTCTCTCAGCTTCTAATTTCTTGGCTTCTCTTTCTGCATCCAATTTCTTGGCTTCTCTTTCTGCTTCCAATTTCTTGGCTTCTCTTTCTGCTTCTAATTCTAATTTCTTGGCTTCTCTCTCTGCTTCTAATTTCTTGGCTTCTCTCTCTGCTTCTAATTGCTTTGCTTCTCTCTCAGTGTACTTTTCACATTCCGTCGTGACATACCGGATCAGAGCGTCACCATCCATGCCAAGCTCTTTTCCCACCTGCAGTGTAGCAGACCTAAATTTGACCAAGTCAGCCATGATGTATCTGTAGTCTAGTAGGGCAAGTGATCTTACTCAAACTAATTTACTACAATATAATTAACTTAGTTAAAATTAAACTGACTTCACCATATATGAAACAGCTTTCTTTATCTGTACTCAATGGTACTCCTAAAAATATAATTATTTCCTACTATGTTACTCTTTCCAAAAAATTTACAAAACAAAATTTCTACACAGCAGAAATAGAAAGTTGGCTCAGGAATATCAAAGATATATCCCGCAGACGAGCCCCCACTGTAGCGGGAGGTTATTTAAAATTATTTATATGTAAGAGTATGCCAGTAAAGAGTTCTGACCTTACAAGTAATACCCCAGTCTTAGAAATAAGCACTGGTGTATTGTTATCATAAAAATAGTCAGACTGTAAAAACCCTGGCCCAGTTGGTAAGAAGTAGTACCAGGATTTAAGGTGTCTCCTCCCTATGACTATCTTATGATTACTTATATTCTAGGGGATAAGTAAAATGAACATTCACTGAAACCACAAATGGAAGAAGTGAATAAATCCTCAGGTACAGTTAAAATAGTTTAATAATTACACTAATATTCTATTTCTACTAGTTGGAAAAGAGTATACACATATATATTAAAATATTCACACAATTACTATTATTGTCTGTTTAGACTTCAAGATCTTAAATAATAAAGTTACTGAAATCACTGTTATTAGTCCTTTGAATTTAAGGATAACTGTCATCAGTTGACTGAGTTTATGTATGGTTACTTATTGTTTTCAACTATTGGCTGTTTCACATGTATAGGTGGTCAGTGTCAAACAGGACACTTATCTTTCCAACTTGATACTGCTGAAACTGTCCTTTGCTGATATCAGACTGGTAGGCCCAACAGTAGGGATGCCAATGACCAGTTGAAGTTCACTCTTTGGGGTCCTGCACTTTTGTGGGATTGCCTCGGATGAACTGCACCGGCTTCTGATACTGGACAGTCTGGTTTGAGTTATTTCATGGAACCTGCAACATATCAGCCTTGGCTAGTATCTGGCTAGACTTGTAGCTGACTAGCACAGATGTCAGACCAGTCAGTCATCAGATGTCACCGTTATACAATCATAGTAAGTAAGGACATCATTTCAGTGATATAGCATTAATATTAACATTTCAATTAAGTATAACTGACTAGCACATAAGTCAGACAAGTCAGTCATCAGGTGTCAGAGTTATACAGTCATAGCAAGTAACATCATTTCAATGATACAGAATTAATATTAACATATCAGTAATAAACATCATCTGGTTTAATCCGCTCCTATACATCCCTTCATATTCTATAACTTGATCCTTCCAAATCATATCAAGTACAAATTCAAATCTGATGCTATCTTAGCAACTACCCAAAATTAATACATAAAATAAATAGAGTGAGTGACCACGTGATCAGGTTGCTTTCTACTGAAACTGGCTGTAGAACACTCCAGTTTACCAGCTGTAAATGGGTACGAAGTTGTGCGCTCGAACTAGGGAAGGCAAAGGCAGCGAGGAAGGGGACTAGTCACCTAACCTCGTAAAAGCGGTATCTTCCATGCTGAAGCTTCTAACAATTTATTTCCCTAAGACAATCTCTGGTCATGGGACTGCCTTTATCTTCGTAAGCGATAATGCATTTAATATCGACGAGATACAGCATTAAATATAATAAATATTTTCTATTTGGCTGTGGGGCTAGTTTTGATACGTTTTTGTACAAGCAACCATCTTCCACTAAGCACATGAATAAATCATATTAAAATAATAATACGTTATATCAATGAATATTATACAGGCATATTTTGTGAATTCTAAATGAACCTGTAATACAAAATAAAAGAAATTATTATACAGGATAGCTATCGTAAATTCGCTTACCCTCAGACTCCAGACACTTAGACTGAAATTTTCTGGCGATCCGCTCACACTTCAGATGGATTTAGAGTCGTGGCGTTATCTGCCCTCAGTCTTGTCTCAACCTCTTGCGTTGGGTCTTCTCAGAGTTTTACCGAAACGCTTTATATACGATAGCGCGAACGTATCGGAGAGCAGATACGTCACAGCCTAAGACTAGACCTGAAAAAATCCTTCCCGAACCGTGATTTCAGCCGATCTGTGCGTCGACTGAAATTTTGCCTTTCTCATTCTCAGCATATATAATATCCATATTGTTCCATCTTATCTAGTTTTATACAGCTGATAAAACTCTATCTTCCTATCCATGTAAATTCCCAAACTGTTATTTGTTGATTTTAATATTTAGAACAGAAGTGGGTTTACATGCTTTTAGCGTAACTGTGGGCAGCCGAAATACGCATATATCTCCGTAAATGAGAACTTCCTACCGTTCCATCTTATATGCAGTTATACACCATCCTTCCCTGTACTGAAATGTAAAATCCTTTTCATACGGATTCCCTTATGTTATTTATTTATCGTTGGCGATTTCCTCTGTCCGATACACATTTCGCTGATACGCCGCCATTTTGAAAGCGGTCGTTCGATCGTAGACGGGTTTATAAATCTAACTGATCCCGTTTGCAATGACTTGAAACCAATTTTGCGACAGTAACACTGGCCTGTACACACCAAGGCCTATAGCACATCTCTTTAAATAAAGTACATCATATCTGCAGATAATCACTTATAACTCTAATGGATAATCACACGTAAATCCATCAGCAATAACCCCTGTACCAAAAAACACAGGTACACCTCGAAAAAACATGGCTACAACCTCTTCCCCGTTCACTCGCTGGGGAACTCACTTTCACTCCAAAAAATCCTCTCAGCACACCCCCAGCCAATCACACATGCCCCGGGCAAGCTGAGCGAATACCGCTCAGCTCAAAAACAGCTTAAACAAATTCATCTCACACGGGACTCACCGTAGAGATGTTAGTAGCGATCACACGCTCTATTCTCGTACCTACGAGTAAATAATAGATTATATTTTTCTTAACAAATTAACCAGCAGACAAAACCGCTGTCCAAGCGAGATAACCAAAATCCGGCTTGCATATCCTAGACTTCTAACGATTAATTCCCTTAGACTAGAAGTAAGATAAAACAGCCTGCAACAGTCCTATTGAACACAGGATTTCCCAGTCTGTTAGTGATAATTAAGCACAGAAATAGACTAAATGATGACGCTTCCACATTATTTTTACAGTGTGAAATAAACTCAGACATTTATTCTTTGGGTTTTAAAATAAGTGAAGACCTGATTTAAAAAGCAAAGTCCCCATGCCTCATTTATAATACAGCCCACTGTAATTGAAAATATTTTTACACGAATTAACTCTTTTGATATGTTTTTTCCAGTCTTGTACAGGTTTTGCGGGTTTTTGTAAAGGGTTTTGGATTTTTTGTACAGGTTTTTCATCTCTGAGGAGTGGCATGTATGGATGATGATAAACTGTTCTTAGTCAAGCTTCAAGACAAGTGACATTTTAGTTTAAAGAAGATTTGAAAGAATATTCTATGTTAATTTGAAGATTCCAGAAGGACTTCTTATCTGGTTATTGAGTATAACTCAACTATCAATCAATTTTGTAATATACATTTTATTCATTCAATTTTCATCATTCCATCATTCATAATTGCACAAGAAGAAACAAAAGATAGATGTACAAAATAAATGATTCATTAATCGTAATTCTCTGACTTGTCACATTTATAATGTTGCATTTTTGAGTTTTAATGAATTGTTGATTATCATAGGTTAGTTACATAGCAAGGTGGCATCTTAGGCTCTAATCTAATTTGAATACTATCTGAAGGAGAGACCTTCACAGCCATGACTATCCTGTGATACAAGTGCTCTTTTCTGACACTGGGACTATATTCTTTTCAGACTGACTTCTTTGTCTGTTCTATCAGTAACTACTACTGACACTATCATCATATAAAAACCTCTCGCTACAATACACGACAGGAAAAAAAATCAGGCCATACAAATCTTTCATGTATTTACAAACTTAATTTCAAAATAATACATAAACATAAACCACATAAAATATACAGTATTTCTTGCCTACCAATGTTCATGGGAGCAAAATCACCAACTGAAGAATTTCAGGCAAGCGGAGCGGAAAAAGCATGGTAAAAACAAGAATAAATAGAGAAAGAAATAACAGACCACAGTAGGATGGACACAATGACAAATTTGACAGCTACCTTATAATAATCTAGAAGGAGATAACAGAGAGAGAGAGAGAGATACCAATAATTATTCAATAATTTCACCAACCATGTATCATAATATTCTTCCAAACATTTACATTGTTTCTCAGCCTTTAAGAAGTTATGTTGTAAGAGAAACCTCACAAATCTTCTTCTTCAAGTACCATGTCTAGTGGTGTAGGAGGTCATGTCTCTCCACGATTTCCTGTCACCAGTACAATTTATCAATTCTGCTGTTGACTTCTGTCCATGCCACGATGTCAAACTGTCCAGTATTTGCTCTCTTTGTCTTCCCCTGTCTCTTTTTCTTTCAGTCTTACCTGCTGTTTCAAGATATTCCAGCTTACCTCTTCTCATAACATGCCCAAAAAAGTGGATTGCTTCTTTCTAACTTGTGAAATAAGTTTCCTTTGCGCACTGGCCTCTTTCAGGATATCCTATTTACTCTTCTTGGTTGTCCATGGCATTTTTAACTTTCTTCTGCAAAACCACATCTCTGGCCTCTAGTGCCTTCCCTACTTGTTTACCAATTGTCCATATGTCAGGATTGGTTCTATATAACACTGAAGAACTCTCTTTCTTACTTCCAGTGACAAAGAATTGTTGCATAAAATACTCTTCATGTGATAAAATGCTGCTTTTGCCTGAGCTATTCTGCTCTTCACTTCTGAGATGCATCTTCCATCCATTGTTATTAATGTGCCTCACAAATACTAAACATAATACTCCAACTGAACCCTTGCATCATACATTATAGAACAACAGCATTATACACTACAGGACAACAGCATTACATATTATAGAACAATCATCATCATATATTACAGAACAACAGCATCATACACTACAGGACAACAGCATTACATATTATAGAACAACAGCATCATACACTACAGGACAACATATATCATAAAACAACTGCATCATACAACATAAAACAGCCTCATACATTGTAGAACAAGAGTTGCATAAATCACTCCACCATACTCAAAATAATTAATAAATAATACATACATCCATGAATGGAATGGACACATAAAGTGCATGTTAACATATATGACAATAATGAAAAAAACACAAAAGCACTCAACATTACATTCCACTTAAACAACAAGATAGCTTATGCATGGGAGCACATTTGGAGTCATCTTTGAATGACCACCATCTAAACGCTATGCTATAGTACACAGATGTTGATGTGAACCTCTGTTCGTGAGGCTAATCACACCCTCATGGACTCTGGCATTATCCACACACTTCCAGAGATTCCCCCTGTGGTGAAACATGTTGAGAACCAAACCCTGCACACTTAACTTGGGGGAATCACTTGAGCCCCAGTCTTAATTCTGGCTTTTACCTGGTTGGCTGCTTGCAAGATGATTTCATAATGGACAGATGGCAGGCAAGGGGAGCTGGGAAGTGGCTCAGTGCAGGACTATTCCTTGGGACACCCCAGATTCAGCGCACAATATTTTAGACTTGCATATTTCAACAGCCTCCATGGATTGCAGGGAATGCCCAGTACGTCGCCCACTTCTTCTTTATACTTGAAACCAGATGAGAGGATCCTTTAAAGGCTGGCCAAGCCAGGATAGAATATCCAAGAAAGGATCTGGTGCTCATCACTCCAATGCAAGAAGTTTCGGAATGGCAGATATGCCACATGAAAACCATAGATCTACAATGCAAATAATGCCAAGGAATCTTCACATATCTAATGGCTGCAAAAGAGCAAGCTCAGCAGCCCTAGTTAAGCAACAACAAGAAGATAGCTGACAAAGAAAGAATATACAAAATAGATGGCTGGTGCAAGATCAAGTGGCCAACTGTAAATATGAAAACAGGACAGTTAAACCAACAAGATTTGGAAAAGAGATTTTTTTTTTTTTTTTTTTTTTTTTTTTTTTTTACGTTCGCCCGCTAATACTCGAGGCGAAATCTCAGGTTATTATTTTTATGTCTAACCTGACATTGATTTTTACGTGAGTATCCCTTTATTTCTTGTACAGAGACAGGTGTCCCTCGCCATTCAGGCAAATACTCGCCGATTTCGGAGGTACCCATTGCAGCTGGGTCGGCTCAGGAGCCGCCAGTCCCTGGTCGACGACACTCCTTCAAATGTTCTCGCCAGGTCTCGAGTTAATACAGTCCAAATCCCGGTCGACGAAAAATCCTCAAATGCCGTCGCCCGGGTTTGATCCTGTATCACCCGGTCGCCAGAGCGGTGTTGTAACCACTACGCTAGCGCGGCTCCCGAAAAGAGATTTTAAAAGTGGAATAGAAAAAAGCTGTGCTTGTAGGAAGGAACATAAATGACTCAGAAAAAAAGGACAGAAGTACAAAGTGAATGTGCTTCCGGTCATATTTCACAAAAATAGGTTGTAATGCTGGAAATAAAAAAAATTATGCTACAAATTTGCCATATATTTTTTACAAACCATAACGGTAAGTTACACTTTTAACAATCAGTCAAACAGTCAGCTATCTACAATAATGTTAAAGCAATAGCAATCCTATGGTGCGGAATGCGGGAGAGTAACAGAGAAATAAATGTTGAAACTGTCCTCCTTCCACACAATCTGTCTAAGGAAAATTCTCCGAATCTTTTGGCCGAATACTATCACTAACCAAGAACTACTTACTCGGAGTAACTAAGAGGACATGCACACCATTGTAGCAGGCAGACGCTGGAGTTTTGTTGGCCACATCCTCAGAAGAGACCCCGATGCCATCACAAGAACAGCTATGCTATGGACCCCGGAAGGAAAGCGAAAGAGAGGCTGACCAAAAACAACTTGGCGGAGAACTGTGGAGGCCAAGATGCAAAGAATGAACCAGAGCTGGGGCACTTTATGAAGGATGGCCGCCAACCGAACAAAGTGTTAGCAGTTTGTTGCTGCCCTACAAGACGTAACCAGGTGTAATGGCCACTGACTGCTTTGACAGTCAGCACAAATAAAATGACCACTCTTCAGTAATGGGAGCCGCAGGTAGCACAGTGCACTGGCTTCCTAGCTCGGTGGTCCATGGTTCGATCCCCAGTTGAGGTGGGATATTTTTAGACCGCAAACAGCTCCGGGGTTGACCCAGCCTCATGAAATGGGTACCAGAGCAACTCTGGGAAGGTTAAGGCGGCTGGCATGATGCTGACCACATCACCCCTAGTGTGCTGATGGTCTAGAAAATATGGGCATAACACCATATTCCCAATAACGGGATCCTTTACCTACCTTTACCCTTCGGTAATATACAAACTTCATGTACGAACGCCCTCCAGTAAAATAAAAACGTCATGAAATAATGTCCACTCTTCCCAGAAACACTCATCAGATATACAAATGAAATTATGCAGATTTCACCAAATGAAGGTCTACTCTTCAGTAAAGCACAAATTTCAGATTATGTGAATATTACCAGTAAAATTATATTAGCACAATCAGCTTAGCTCAATTATCCATTTCAGTCATATAACAGGATCACTAATATTTTGTGTGTGAAGTGTTGCTGTTTGTAAACTTTGAGGGGGGGAAGAAGGATACAATGTATCATTAAAACACTGATGCACTACAGAAGGTACCATTCAGTAACTGACAATTGCACACAAGCACGGATGATTCTAAGCTGCAGCAACTGTTATCCCCACGCCTGTGTCCGACAGTAATGAAGTACTAGTTTTCCATCACTACCAAAACACTGAAGAAAGAAGTGAAATAAGACTGTGTAATGATAAAAAAATGGAAATATTTTCACTGCCGCTAAAAAGACTGAAATAATAATAACTGCCTCTGGGTACTTAATGAAATCTCATTACTTAACAAACTGCTAAAAGACTGACTATGGTTAATTATGACATCTGACGTATTTCTCATCACTAATAAAAAAACTTAAAAATGATCATTGACTTTGGAAAATTAAGAAACCTCATCTTTCTTAGACAAATTAGCAAGTGTATTTTATACACTAAGCTTGTCACATTTGTATTCATATTGTAAGTACAGTTACAACAGTCACAACAATCTGCTCATGCAGTTTCATTACAGAAGACTTACATCAAAAATGGAGCCTATTTCTGTGTCAGGGGATGGAGCAAATGACTGGTTTACATACAGGAACTAGAGAGGAGAATAAATTATGGCTGATATAATCAAACAATTTGGTTTTTAAAATATATAATATTTAGCATTCAGCCATTAAAGAGAATTCAAGTGTTCACTGCATTCAAACATTCTTTTCCTGCTTTGTCAGGCAAACAAATACATATAACGCACTTACAAAAACTTTTTCTATCTCTGAAACACCAAAATAAGATTTTATAACTCTCTGAATATTAGCGTCAGACATCTTTACATTCTAAGTGAGAGAATAAAGTAATTTATGCATTACCAGAAAACTAATTCCTATGTTATATGTCAACTCTCTAGATGAGCTCTCAGTCTCTGGTATGTCACACATATCAACACCCTATATGAGCTCTCAGTCTCTGGTATGTCACCCATCAACTCCCTAGATTAAGTTCTCAGTCTCTGGTGTGTCCTACATCAACTCTATCATTAGCTCTCAGTCCCTGGTGTGTCATACTTCAACTCTCTAGATGGGCTCTGTCTCTGGTATGTCCTACATCAACTCTCTCATTAGCTCTCAGTCTCTGGTGTGTCATACATCAATTCTCTAGATGAGCTCTTTCTCTGGTATGTCCTACATCAACTCTCTCATTAGCTCTCAGTCTCTGGTGTGTCATACATCAATTCTCTAGATGAATGATCAATCTCTGGTATGTCCTACATCAACTCTCCAGATGAGCACTGTCTCTGGTATGTCCTACATCAACTCTCTCATTAGCTCTCTGTCTTTGGTGTGTCATACATCAATTCTCTAGATGAGCTTATAGTTAGTTATTCATCAAGTTTGGTGGGTTTCTGTGAGAACATGGTATGTGTATCCTGTTATCAAATCTTACGAAAACTGATGCTGGGAAAATAGGACTGATTTCAATTATACAAACTAAAGTTAAAACAGCAAGTTTATTGAGCTAATGTGCATAAATTCCAAAGAAAACGCAGGTAAGTCTCTGAAGTTCAAAGTTTGATAACTTTCACTAGATTGTTATGTATTTCATCCATTCACTCAGTGAATTTGTTAGAATGTTGCTTATATGGTTTGTCTGGACTAAAAAAAATGTTCTCACTTAGACTAAGCCAATGTCAGCAGTGTAGTAAAATCTGTGAGAATAATCGCTCATTTTAGTAAGATTTTAGTCATAAAATGATAATAAATAAACCCGCCCTATTGTGTCTGACGGTGATACTCTCACACGCCAGCATAGCGCTGAATTTTGTGCCATGGACAGGCTTAGAACCGATCCCACCGTTTAAACCTCCTCGCTTTCCTTGTGACGTACATTTTTAACATTTTGCCCGATCTGATAGAGACTGAGGCAAGACTTACAATTAACAATTTTGCGGAAGTGTGCCGCCAAACTACTGTCTGAATTAACGTAATATTTTGACTTTAACACGTGTAATTAGTAGTAATCCTTAAATTTTTTGGTAGTGTAACACGAGACAATACAAATATTTAATGCCTATTCAAATACCCGCCGCTCAAAACCCCGCTTCGCTTGACACATTATGCCATGCATATATACACGCTGTGGCAAAGCCAATAGAGGCAAACACGCAGACAATTTTTTTATCTCCTCCTCGCGGTAGTATTTCTGACGTCACTAAAACAAGTAGTTATTTGAAAATACATGCTAGCGAGAGATGAAAAGGGGGGGGGGGGGGGGGAGGGGGGGAGGGGGGGGGGGGGGGGGGGGGGGGAGAATGGCCGTCTTGTGTAAAATTTTTATTTGATGATTGACAGTGACAAAATTGAAAATCTAAACCATAATGAAACTGACCATAAAAATTATATGATAGTATAGCTTAGAGTCCACTGAGCAAGAATATGTTTTAAATAATATGGTAGTCCAAGTATTAGCCAAGTTACTGAGAAAATACTAAATGTCTACGGACGCGCGACCAGACAGACTGTTGTTCCTGCTTGTTTTTTTCATAACGTTAGTGGGGACGGCAGCTTAGAAAAGAGGCATTGAGGTACACTCAAATTCGCTTGGGTAACAAGAGTATAGGGGGAAAAGGGGAGCGGTAGGAAAATGTAATCCAAAACGAAACATCTTTTTGTATTGGCATAACTAAAGCAGACTGGCCAATCGACTACCAGACGCAGAGTTTTGTTTGGAATTATTTTTGTTTTTCAAAAACTACATTTGAATTCTGGTAGTCGCAAGCTTTCGATTGGCCAGTGCTAATAAATATTAGCAAAAGGCTTTCATTATTCATTGCCAGTTGAACAAAACTTTTCATTCAAATACGGTGAGATTAGCTGTGTTAATTTTAAAATTAAATAAAGAAGTATTCACAGTCTGGACAGTGCAGAAGAAACTGAGGCCACTTCTTTGCAAGTCAGCGTCATTTGTTTATATTTCTTGAAATTTGTGGTAAGAATGCTTTATGAATTTAATATGCTTAATCCCACTGCCAAAGTTAGATACCGCTATTGGGAAAAGTGAAGGACGTGCCGGGAGCAGACATTGTTGAGTCCTCACATTGAAATGTATCTAACTGATGTATGTTGTCATGATTATGTTGTCATATTATTGCATTAGAATATATTAGTAAGCCTCTGTGTTCCATGAACACTGTTTAACATGCCTGAAGCATTTATTTTTAAAAAAGAAGAGAAAATCATACAAAAGGAAATGTGGTTACTCCAAATTATTTTATTGAGGAAAACTATGTAAACATACAGTGGCGTATCTGCCATAGGGACCTGAGGTGTGGTCACAGCAAGGTGTGAGTCATGTAAAATTAGGGGCGAGTGCACCTGTAATGCACGCGAGGCTGACCCCATATCACCGTAGGAAAATAATAAATATAATAAGTGATCAGATATAAAAGGCCAGGGTGTCCTTTTGTTGCAGAGGTTTTATTTCATGTTGCCAGCCGGTAACAGGAAACCTGCTGAGTGAGAATAAAGCCATCAAGTCTCCGACCCTTCGTTTATGCTGTCAAAAAATAACGGGAGGAGCTTGGGCATTTTGAGAGATCGAGATTTTCTGCAACTTCATACTGTATTATCATTCTACAAGGAATCCCAGGTGATGTGTTAAGCATCTGGGTATATCTGACACTTTCGTTTTAATAAACACTGGTATTTCAAATCATACTCAGGAAGTTTATGGGGTGTGACGAAACTACAGCCCCTCATACACAGTGACTCTCCCTCTTAGATGAATAAAGTGTAAGCTGTGAACATTCCAACAGGAAAGATATATATTGACTTTATAGTTAGTGGACAAAGAGTCCAGATATTTTAGTTGATCTTTTCTGTAAACTATCTTGTCCTCATTTTCAAAGACCTGTCCAAAAGATATGGCTGGACAGGCAGATTAAATTGCACAGAAAAAATATCCATTTTAAAGAAAAACTTAACCACTGGTTTTATTCACTTCCTCATAGAAAATTAAAGTGTTTTTGTGTTGTGTACCAACATTTCATTTCTCCCCTAGACACTAGGTACATCATACACCAGACACTAGAGCCAAAATAGTGACCGTGTGAGATCTAGGGAGGTAGCGTTAGGTTCCCTGCATATATTTCATCATCATCTTTTAGAGTCAGGGACCTACATGTGCTTGACCTCACACGGTTAATACAGACACGGATTTCATTCTTTTAGGATACCATCATAACCTCCCCAGCAAATCAAACTTTGCTACAAGCAGTGTGACCTCAAATTGAAAACCAGGACTAGCAAAGACGACTAAGGTATTAATAGTAACAGCTGTGACAAAAGTCAATCCTCTTCACTCAAGACTATCATCTATTTATTATTTCTTTATCTACCTTCAGCTTCATCTCTTTAAATTCAGCAAACATATATTTTCAGTCATCACTGATTTAATTAAAACTCAAAGACTGCAGGGCAAGGCAGGGGGACAATTATATTGTTAAAGACCACCTATATAGATTTTGCTTCAAAAACTCATAAGAATGAAAGATTCCCATATATGAAGTAAAGGTTTTTAAAAATTAATGGAGACATAAAACATACCAAAGACTCTGATGGATCAAGCTTGATGTATCTTGTAATGAAATCTGCAACTCCGGAAATCTTTTTGGTCCGCTCCACAGTCCATTTCTTCTTTTTCATTATTGGTGCATCCCCTGCTGACTTCAAGAGAATGTCCACTACGGTAGGAGAAAAAGGAGAGATAATGTTCCATACTTTACAAACAAGTTTTAAAACTATAATTTTTCATGAACTCAGTGTCTGCCAGCATTTTGTACTATTGATTCTTTGACTTAATACCCAGTGTGCTCACTCTTATATGAGGCCTTTGTAAGGGCCTTCAGATATAACCTTCTACAGACAATGGTATACTTTTTTCCATCCAGCTATTTCCCAGGAAAAAATTTACATATAGCATTTTTTTTTGTATAGTGCATACTGTCGCAGCAAGCACATTACTTTTTCAACGCACTCCAAATGACGTTCAATGCTTCCCATTGTGTGAATTAATATATCATCTATGTATGCTATGGTGTAGGTCTGAATTCCCCTTAACATCTCGTTCATCAGACCCATAAAGGTGGCAGGACAATCTTTCAACCCAAACAGCATGAATAAACAAATAACTGAATATGTGGGTAGATGTAAGTTGAGGAAAATGAAGGTTATGAAATAAAGTCCACTATGTGAAATAAATCAACAACAATTTATCATGCCAAAGACTGGTATTGATCTGACACAAGACTTTAGCTGGAAAAACAGTGATCTTGCATTTCAGAGACCGCTATAATGGGTGAACAGGATGTTATGCAGTGGAGGATGGCACATCCCACACTGTCACACACTATCTCAAGCAATGAACAGGAAAAATTATTTTCATTTATTTTTCATGTTTCTCATACAGTTCTTGCTTTCTGTCCTTTCTATTTTTTCCCATCAGTCCCTGATGAAGGCCTTGTGGCTGTGAAGTAGGCAATTTTTATTTTGTCCCTTGTCCTAGTAAGATATATTACCATCTTCTTTTTTTTTCAATCATTTACTACCATTTTACTGCAGTATTCATGTTCTTATACCTAAGGAAAGATAACAATGTACAAAATATTTGCAATGATGAGAAACAATGATACAAACTTGTGGAATAGTTTAAGGAAATTCTAACCATAAATACGCCATTACAATAAATCATCGTAGAACCAGCAAAGGAATCCATAAGCATAAATAAACATCCCCCAAGGAAAGATCACACAAGCACAGCATTAAAATAGGTTAGAACTAGAAAGGCTGCAGTGCCAGATAAAATTCCCCACCTCCGAATCAATGCAAATTCATATTCCATCTCATGAAGAAATGTTACACTCCCTCTTCAAGAAAATTTGCAAAGAAAAGCCAATCCAAAAAAGCTGAAAGGAAGGGATGCATTATTAAACTACTCGAGAAAGACAGCTTGACTCTATGCAGCAACTGATAAAGAATAACACATCAAACACTGGCCAGAAAAAAAAGTAACACACAGTGATGCCAGAACATACAAGTATAAAAGATAGAAAACTCTTGCAAGAACAAGTGGTCATCAATATTCAAATGTTATAACATTCTCATTATTTCAATGTATTTCAGTTTGACTACAGTAGTCTGTAAAACATAGTTGCTGATATGATTTTGCTTCTGGAGCAGTTTTCATCCTTGACATAAACACCCACTTTTTCCTAGTTCTAAGAAACATTTCCCTAAATTGCATTGTGGAACGAGGAGGGGCAAGGATAGATGAAAATGCTTAATTCGTTCTGCATTGATTTCAAACTAAAAGCCAACACTAGCACAGTGGCAACATGTTGTATGTACAGCTATCAGGTTTTCATTTATTCATCATTACCCTTTATCTCTTCAAGGAAATAGGCCTTCAGAAAATGTATGCCAGGTTCTCCTGCTCAACATCTACATTCCTGACACCAGTTCTCTTCTCCATATGTATTTTGGTCTCCCTATACTTCTCTTACCCCGCGGTAATACCAGAAAAATCCGTAAGACATGATTAGCTCTATAAAGCACTGACAAACCATCAAACCAGTGAGGGACTTGTAAGTTGTAACCATAAACTTCTGATTTTATGGAATACTGCTTTTGACTGGGCTATGTTACAGCATGATTGAAAAGTCATTTCTTACTTGCTTCCTTAGTCATTCCTCCTCTCTCCTGGGGTGTACTGGTTTGCCAGACAGTGCGCAATACTATCCTATCGGCTGTTTTTCTCTAAGCCTGGTTCTGATCTAGTCCTTGGTCCTTCAGAGATTGTCTAATGTTGTCCTCCCAGCGTCATCCTGGAGGTCTGGATCCCTGGCTCTTAGTTGCCCATACTTGTTGTGGTAGCCGATCTTCTCCCATTCTGCAGACATGGCCAAACCCTAGTAGTCGGGACTGTTCTACTTAGGTCTGCAGGGGCTAGGTTTTGAGGCCTTGCTATGTCATCTAAAAAGGCATGTCCTATTTTAAAGATATTATTTCTTCATTTATATCTGACTAATTTATATGAAACAAACGTCAAGATAAAAGATAATTGAATGCTATGTCATATTAACATTATAGCTTAATTTGAAATCTGGCCGTTATCATAGATGCCTTCATCAATAACTGATCAATACCCTTTAGCTCCCCAAGGAGCATAGGCCTTCAACAAGCACATGCCATGTCACGCGCCGTCAGCTAAGTTCTTTCTAAGTTTTCTTATTTGTTGAAGTTTTTGTGGCAAAAAGTTTTTTTACGGGATGGGGTAACCAGCCCCATGCCCAACCCTCCCTAGTTGCTTTTTATGACATTCCTGGCAGGATTCAGTGTTACTATTCTTTGCTCCCTTTTCAGGCCCCAGTAACTCATGGGTGAATAACCAATACAGCAAGAGATTAAAGAGAGAAAATTGAGATGTACAGGAAATATCCAACCAGCATAACTAAACATGCCCCAGACTGAAACTCGTAAGGGTTGAAAAAATTGGTGAATAGTGGAAGAGGAAACTAAGGCAACCATGTTATCAAAGGCAGAGATGAAAAAGACAGCTCAAAATAAAAATTGGTAGCAAGCAATCTAAAACCTTCAAAACTTAAACCTTCACTTTAATCCTAAGCCCAGCAATAAACCTAAAACCCTCATATTAAACCCAAACCTAAAGTCAATCCTATTTCCAGCTGTTTGATCATAGTAATATCTGAAAAACACTGATGCGGCATGTAAAAAAACACAAATAAAAAACAAAATAACAACGTACGTTAAAAATAAAAAAAATAAAAAATTATAACATACCTGTAACAACTCTTCTTTACACACCACATGGGCTCTTATACTTTGAAACTATGTGGTGCTCGAAAAGATGTTGATTTGAGCATCACCATGCGTAGCCACATGTAACGCGCCTTTGTTTGGCATAGTAATGCAACATTATTTGGATTATGTTTCAATGAGACGCATGATGTCCAGTTTTCTGTGGACTGTGTTTGAGTGATTCATAATTATGTCTATGTCGATTATGTCTCGCTTGAGACCAGAGGAGTCTGAAACTATTTAATAGATGTTCACAGGTTCAAACCAATTATTGGAGAAGTGTCGAATCGTACTGGAAGCAAATATATAAGTATGAGCACTGTTGAATCATGGATGAAACTTGGAATGTGTTATATGGACTTCATCGAGTGTGTAGTGAATTTCTAAATACAATATCTAAATTAATATATAACAGTACAGGGCATAAAGGCAAAGATAAGAAAGTATAAAAGAATTTTCTGCTAGAACGGTTAGTGTCGCTTACGCCTTCAGATTATTATTTACTAACGAATAGCCGAACAAAACGGTACCCTATTTTTCAAATTCGTCCTTGACATAAACACCCACTTTTTCCTAGTTCTAAGAAACATTTCCCTAAATTGCATTGTGGAACGAGGAGGGGCAAGGATAGATGAAAATGCTTAATTCGTTTCGCACTGATTTCAAACTAAAAGCCAACACTAGCACAGTGGCAAGCCTTGCCTTAGGGGTTTCCCCAAATACAATGAAAAAAGTTAGAATTGTGGACACTACGTCATGTAAACATATTAAGCTCTTATTATGAATGACCTAAGCTCTCGTAATTAGCTTGAAAGTACATGAGAAAAGAATTGAACAGGAGGTAGTTAAAATCAACAACTAACATGGAAAAAATTATAGAATTTTGAACTAAGCCACATAGCCCCTTAAAAATTGTATATTCGTGTACCTGAAGACTTGCTGACCAAGAATATGTTATTGGTTATATAAATAGTCCCTTAACTAATTAAATATTGATAAAACAATACATAGAGATCAGAGATACTGTCAGGTCAAGTCATATCTGCTTAGATTGGATCGCATATTTTTTGGGAAAAAAGTAGGTGACAGATAGGCTAACATAGTACAGCGAATCCGATTGGGTGGCATTTGAAGTGAGACTAAATATTATTGGCTGACCTTTGAATAAACATAAATAGCCTAAGTAACGTAGGAAAAGTTTGAATGATAATTTTGAAAAGACTGTTTACATTGTAAAATTAATAGAGATTGGCTAACTGAATCGATATTGTCAGAATAAGCATTGGGGAGGACGCCATTTCTAAGAAAATTTTCAACAGTGATAGATGAGAGCAGGCTGTGCTTTAAACTACAAGTTATAAGCAGCCTGGGCAATAAAACAGATCGAAACTGTGTCAGTCATCGTCTCTGTGTATATTTCATTGAAAATTGTGGTAAGCTTGACATTTATTAACCTGTATTTTATATAAAAATTGAATGTGAAATAATAATATATGTCTAGACATGAGTGGGTCTATAGCGAACATGAGGCAAAGCCTAAAGATTGATCCACCATGTGATAGACTGTTAGAGAGGTGTAAAACTACAAGAATAGGTATGATTGTCATAAAGGAGCATAACACCTATCCTATTCTATGGAAGAGATTACAGCTGGAATTGCAGTGGTGTTGTAACTATTAGGGAAAGGAATACTGGTGTACATTGTCACATCAAAAGAAAATGGTGGCATCGGTTTGTATAAGGATATGATCCTTTTGTTTGTTTGTAATGTACATGTCCTTAACTGTGGACTATTAGTGTATGCTAGATATTACGAAGGATGCATACCTTCACATTTCAGAGGTCCTGGGTACTGACGTTAATGTGGTACCAAACGCTTGAAAGCTGATTGATTCAGGACTCTGCTGGTTTACTGCGAGCCCATGCTAGTGGCCATTGTCTATCAAACAGGGAACAGATTGTCAAGCGAGCAGAGGAAAGGTTCAACATATATTCTACTGCCAAGATAAGTTCTCGTTCGGCACCTGAGAGCTCAACTACAGAACTTTAAAAGAACGATCTTATGACAGTGAATAAAACTGGGACAATTATTTAATAGTTCCACAAGTGACAAAATAGAAACAAACATTTCGAAAAGGACATGATTTAAAACAACAAACTAGTAGTACCACCAGTATTACCTTAAAGTAGGAGAACACTACAGACTTATAGTAGAAAAATATTATATATATGGACAAAGGATCTATTGTGCTATTTGACTGATATACTTGATTATTTTGATTTCACTTTTAAATTGTCAGTCCTGATTACAAATAAATTTGAATCAGGATAATAAAACTGTAAAAATTTTATTTACACAAAATTCAACCACAGTCTTAAATAAGATAGCCTTTTAGAGTGTCGTTTGTATGTTATTGTGGTAGTACTGTGTGCTGTTGTGAATAATAAACTATCTGTTTGTATGTTTGTTGATTATTGTACATTACACTCTACATCCATAACCCTAGACACAACACGAAGTCAATTAACATACTAAAATAAATACATTTTGAATGAGATAAAAGGGGTGGTAGCGGAAAGGTACCCTGAAAAGTTCACAATACTATTGGGTAAATTCAGGGACCTTCATAGCTAATCTCATTTAATACAAATATACTACATAACAACAATTCATAACATCAAATCCACCACAGAGTGTATGTTAATATTAATAATTGCTAGTGGACTTGCTCGAATAGAAGCTTTAACACGTTAATGAGAAATGGAACTAAGTGTTTTAAAACAGTCATGTGTGCTAATCTGAAGTTGGACTTACTTGGCAACAGTTTGATGTTTGACATAACACTCACACACTTAATATTATGTTGTCGGATCATAAACATGCAACAGCACCCCCTTATTACTGCTTCTTCTAATTCTTATTTAAAGCTGTATCAATGTTGGTAACTTTAACCCTTTGTCAGACCAATAGACATTTGAGGGAAAGCCGACACACGGTGCTTCATGTCAACCGAATAAATTGCTTTCAGCCATGTTGCCTGAGAGGCTATTTAATTATACGTATTGCTGAGTCCACTCATTTTGACAAATTACAAAAATTGGCTCACTTTAGCGCTGAACTTAACCCGCGACCCAAAACCCACCCTCTCTTGAGCTTGTTCCATTATACCAAAAAAAATAGCTTCTTTAAACAAGGAATCTCTGCACGGCTGTTGAGTTCAAACTAAGGTGGGGTGTTGGGTTTTGATTAGTATTTATAAAGGCTATTTGGTAATTTCCTATCTTTCATACCTTTTTGCTCCGCAGTGAATATGTATAGTTGGGTGTTGTTTCGTAGCGCTTAGGGTTAGGATTAGAATTAGGGTTAGGATTAGGGTTTGTGTTAACCATAATACTAACCCTCATCCTAACCCTAATCCTAACCCTAACTGCTACGAAACAACACCTAACTACATATATTCACTGCGGACCAAAAAGGTACGAAAGATAGGAAATTACCAGCTATTTCATAACGAATCAAAGCAATACGGCTTAGACTATATATCGCAAGCTACTCTGGCAAAATGATGGACTGTATACTAGAACTAGAGAGTAGTATTTTTAGTCTCTCCAAGCTAAAGGGCCGACATACTGATAGCCATTTGGCCGACGTAGCAATGTGTGTATATTAATGAGAGACTTTATTTAGTTTTGTTTTTTTCTTGGAAAGGGGAAGTCACACACAAATACATTCACACAATTTTGGTTTTGATTTACTCTATTTGGACTGAGTGGAAGGGGGAAAGAAGATAGCCTACTATATTTAGATAGGGCCTAGGCCTATCGGAAATCTGATTTTATTGTCTTTAATTTATTACACTATATGTCCTAATTGTAACCCATCAAGGGTTGAACGGAATACTTTGTTTTTAAAAAAAGTGTGTAGGCCTATATAATTCTGATTCACACTTATAGCTCATGAGCTTGCGGATCTAGGAATAGACAAGTTTAATTTGATAGCCTACCTTTAAAGTTCGGATTCTCTTTGGTAGCTGGGGACGCAGGCAATTTAGGACTATCTGGGGCAGTCTTTGAATCTGATTCTACTGCCTCACTTGCAGCTGTAGGTGGAGGCGAACTTGAAGCACCATCATCAACGATTCTTTCTTCGTTGTCTGACATGTTTACGCCTCAGAACAACTTTCGGCAGGGTAATAGAGTTAACTCCCCTCTTAAGAATTCTTGCTTCTAATCCAGTGGTTCTCAATCAGTTGGAGTGTTGGGTCGTGATGGTAGAAAGAAGAAACATTATCAGCTAAAAAAAAAATATAATAATAACTATCATGCTGTGCGCTCTACATGCCTATTGTTACAAGTAGGGGACATAAGACTTAAGGCGGCCATGTAGGCTAGATATGCGGCGTTTCGCTTGGAATAGGATTTTTATATATTAATTTTAAATACGGGATCCAGACCCCGAGGACGACCGAGAGTCCGCTGGGAGGATAACATTAGACAATCTTTGAAGGATCGAGGACTAGAATGGAACCAGGCCAGGAGGAAGACAGCCGATAGGATAGTCTGGCGCTCTCTCTTCCAAACCTCTACACCTCACGGTAGAAGGGGAACGACTAAGTAAGTAAATTTTAAATACGGTACAGCCTCGGTGTTTATCGGACGTTATTATTTGTGACAAAGCTCGAAACAGGATTGGAGTTACGTTAAGGCTAGCTGTAGTGTACATATGGATAGCCACTCGAACAACACTGTGTACGCAGTCTGCTGTGTCCTACTTCTGCCGGCAACATTGAAATTAAGATAAGTGAACAAACATCACGAGTTTGGTGCAACAGTAGCCCTTTTCGTATCTGTGTCCATTGTTCCCCTATAATGTTGAGGGGTGCTAAAATGTTCAGCTTTACGAAAACGCAAAATACGGGTTTGTATTCACAAATAGATAATAAAAAAAAGACATGGAAATACCTTGAACAAATGGCACAGGACTGAAGGGTTTGGTGTGTTGTTGTTGTTGTTGAGGACTTGTGATCCAGAAACATTGCCCAAGCAACACCTGGACCCATGAATACACAGATGGATCAGCAACAAATGCAACAGAAGATTGAGGTGCAGGAGTCTTTATGAGCTTAAGCAATGGCACACACATACAAAAAAGCTGTCAGTTGCAACCGGAAAATTCTCAAGTAACTTCAGATCAGAGGCAGAGGACTTAAAAACTGCAACAGAGTCTTAATAACAGAAGAAAACTCAGAGAGACAAGTACAGATGCGCTGTCAGTAATTGCAACACTGAAGAATCAGATTAATGCCATTCTGGGTGACCTAAGAGTAACACTTCACAAACTATGTCTGCAATTCAAAAGAGTTGTGATGCAGTGGATTATATCGCACTGCAACAACCTCGGAAATGAAGTGGCAGACATATTGAAAAAGGAAGGGCAGGGTCAGCGAACCAGAGCTGACCAAGTCCCTACTTGTGGTGTTCTATCTTAATCCTATAAATGAAATAATACTAGACTCTTGTCGTTCTTAACATTTATTATATTAAATTATTATAAATATCTTATATTAAAACACCGTGGACAAACCAAGAGTCCAAGTGGTGGTCCTGGAAACAGGCTGCATCACTGCAATCTGGCTGAGAGAGTAGGGATCGAAGAGGGATGGCTAACCCGGTCCCAAAAAATGCTGTGCGGAAGTCGGATGTGTCGGCCGAAAGGCGCAAATATCGCAGCTTCGCTGTAAACGGGCACAACGCAACCAACGTCCTTTTCAGGACGAACGAGGAAGAAGAAGAAGATCTCAGCAGAAGTGAACATGTGGTAATCTTCAGACTTCGCACAGGTCATAACGGTTTGGGATTCAACATGTTAAAGATAGGAACTTCTGATGCGTGTAACTGTGACACCGATAAAATGACTGACATATCTGCTTCATAGATGCCCAACAAATGAGGAACAGAGAAAGTGCATATGGCCATCACCAGTACCATTCCTAGAAAAACGGAGATATCAACAGCCTCAGGCTGACCACTGCTATCTTTGAACATATTCAAGTTTGTGGGTGAACGAGAAGAAGATTGACTGAATCATAGACAAAATGCTCTGTATAACTACTTTCGGGATAGAATCATTAGTTAGAGAACGAAAATTAACAGTAGATTATCTCCCTGGAATTAATTTGATCACTTTCAAAATACATGTTCCCGTTGTTTGTCAGCACATATATTTTAAACGAATAAAGCAATTTCCCCGGTCTAACGCTGTCCAATTAGCGCTTGTTCGATACAACGCTGTTTCTATTTTATAGCATGGAACATACGCTTTTTATACGCTTAAAAAAAATTGATTTTACGCTGTAAAACCAGGGGGTGGTGGAATGGCACAGAAGAATTGTCATTATTAGCATAAAGAAGCATGACTTCAAAAATGGAATGCAATTCTATGGTAATCCGTAACATAGATCTTCATTGTCACAAGGTGATTCTTGAAGGAAAAAAAGAAAAGGTGGCAAAGCAAAGCAAGCGCGATTGTTTTTTTAAACCTGTTCCAATATCTTCTGCCCCCTTGACCAAGTAGTCGTGCCTTTTTCAACACAATACAAAACCTTCTGCTAACCAGTCGTCTGATGATGAAGACAACTCCGCCGTGACAACTGTTTCCACAAGCGATGAAAGTAGTAACAAAGAATGAAAGTAGTACCGGTAGCGATTAAAATAGTAATTTGTTGTAAGTACTATACATACATAATATTTTGTATGTGTTCAATATGTTTGATAATTGTATGTAGTTAATAAATGTTAACTATTTAGTTGTTGTTTAGTATCACTTTATGGACTTTGTGAACGAATTAATTTGTTTTTGTACTAATTTTTACAGGAAATCCATTTTCGTGTAGCGCTTTTTCAGTTAGCGCTAGATTTTTCAAGAACGAATTAACAGCGCTAAGCGAGGGATTGCTGTAGAAAGTGTAGATGTTAGAGACGCTGTAAGATAAATGCCAGTGAACAGGTGATGAAAATATCAAGGTCAGATGCCAGACAAAAATGAAAATGATGAGAAGTCACAGCAAGTGGATCTGATAGTTCACAGGAAGAATGTCACCGTGGGGTTTGCCCAAGCATTATTCATGCTATTGTTAAGGTGAGATAAACAGTTAGGACAGCTCACAAGAGAAAATAATGAATGAAAATAATAATATTGCTAACTGTCAACGGTTCAGAATACCGGTTCATGTTAACTAATAGTGAGTGATTATAGTGAGTTGTAAATAGAAAATTCGAGAACAAGGAAAAAAAAAGGCTTGACCAATAAATTTAAGTAAAAAGATTTGGGTCAGCGAATCAGAAGAGTGGCAAGAAAACACACCACGAAAAATGACCTGAGGTCATTAGATGACAGGCAGTCCTGAGTTGTTCTTCAGGAAGAAGGTGTGATCGCTGTGCGGACAAGATGAACCTTCTGTGATTTTACAGATAGGGTTTATGTGAATATGTTTAGATGTCCAGCCATCACTAGCCAGTGTTATTCTATCGGGAGATAGTTTGATTTGATTCAGTGGTTCACAGTTAAGGTGTATTTCTGAAAGGAGATCAGCGTTTATGCTGTGTTTTTTGTAAGTATTGAACTTTGATTATATTTTGCACAGAGTAGAATTTTGTTTACAGGAGAATCTTGCAGAAGCACGATTTGCCAGTTCATTACGAGAACTTTACGACTATGTACCAAGAAAAACGGATGGTTATAACGACTATGTGTAAAGTAACCAAAAGGCTGTAAACATTTGAAGGAAACTAGAGATATTATAGAGGAGCCATATTGAACAAGGTTTGAAGTATCCAGAATGGCATATGATTTTCAAGAAAAAGTGAATGTCGACTTTTATAGAAGAACTTCAAATATGCTCTCTCACTTGTAAGTATCAGAAGGGTGTACATACAATTATTTATGCATGAGATGAATTTTGTTGCTAGGAGCAGTTATAGAGACCTGTCTGGCCAGTTCGTCGAGGAAGATATTTAAGTAACAAATAAAGTATGGAATGCTAATAAAGAGCATTGGTATATGAGGAAATAGGAGCAGGTTTTGGGAAGACTAAGGAAGTCTACAGGAGAAAAGAATAAGTTAAAGAGGAATACGGAAGTTACAAGACATAGAATTCATGTAAACATTAATATTGAGAAAACAAAAACTATGATAATTAGCAAAACAGACGATAAACCCACATTAAAGATAAGCGTAAATGGGAAAATCCTGGAACAAGTCAAGAGCTACGTATATCTTGGTCATATAATAACAGAAGATGGCAGATGTGAAACAGAAATCAAGAAGAGAATAGTGTAGTAAAATCTGCGAGAATAATCGCTCATTTCAGTAAGATTTTAGTCATAAAATGATAATAAATAAAACAGCCCTATTGTGTCTGACGGTGATGCTCTCACACGCCAGCATAGCGCTGAATTTAGTGCATAGGAACGGCTTAGAACCGCTCCCCCCGTTTAAACCTACTCGCGTTCCTTGTGACGTACATTTTTAACATTTGGCCCGATTTGATAGAGACTGTGGCAAGACTTACAATTAACGCTTTGGCGGAAGTGTGCCGCCAACTACTGTCTGAATTAACGCAGAAATTTGACTTTAACGCTGGTAATCAGTAGTAATCCTTACAAATTTGGTAGTGTAACACGATAAATACAAATTATTAACGCCAATTCTTAACCCGCCATGCACTCCCCCGTTTCGCTTGACACATTCTGCCATGCATATATATACACTGCGAAAAAGCCAGCCAAGGCAAAACACACAGACAGTTTTATTTTCATCCTCGCGGTAGCATTTCTGACGTAACAAAAAAAAACAAGTTAGTTATTTGAAAATACATGCTGGCGGAATGAAAGAGAGGGGAAGATGGCTGTCTTGTGCAAATTTTATTTGACGATGGTCAGTGGAAAAAATTGTAAAAACTAAACCCATATGAAACTGACCATAAAAATTATATGGTAGTATAGCTTAAAGTTCAATGAGCAAGAATATGTTTGAAATAATATGATAGTCACAATATTAGCCCAGTTATTGAAGAAATACTAAATGTCTACGAACGCACTACCAGACAGACGGTTGTTCCTGCTTGTTTTTTTTTTAACGTTAGTAGGGGACGCCGGCTTAGAAATAGCGGCATTGAGGTACATTCAAATTCGCTTGGGTAAACAGAGAGTATAAGGGGAAAGGGGGGCGGTAGGAAAATGTAATCCAAAACGAAACATCTTTTTGAATTGGCATAACTAAGGCAGACTGGCCAATCGACTACCAGACGCAGAGTTGGGAATTATTATTATTTTTTTTTCTTCAAAAGAACTGCATTTGAATTCTGGTAGTCGAAGGTTTCGATTGGCCAGAGATACAAAATATTAGCAAAAAGCTTCGCTGCTCAGTGCCAGTTGAGAAAATTTTCATTCAGTTACGCTGAGATCAGCTGTGATAAATTTAAACTTAAATAATAGATAAATATTCACAGTCTGGGCAGAGCACAGGGAAACTGAGGCTATTTCTTTGTAAAGTCAGCGTCAATTGTTTATATTTTCTTGAATTGTGGTAAGGAGGCTTTATGAATTACTATGTTTATTCCAACTGCCAAAGTTAGATACTGCTATGGGGAAAAGTGAAGGACATGCCGGGAGCAGACATCGTTGAGTCCTCACTTTGAAATGTATCTAACTGGTGTATGTTGTCATGATTTTGTTTGAATATTATTGCATTAGAATAGTAATAAGCCTCTGTGTTCTATGAACACTATTAAGCATGCCTGAAGCATTTATATTTAAGAAAGAAACAGAAGAGAAAATCATACCAAAGGAAATGTGGTTATTCCACATTATTGTATTGAGGAAAAATATGGAAACGTACAGTGGCGTATCTGCCATAGGGACCTGAGGTGTGGTCACAGCAAGGTGGGAGTCATGTAAAATTAGGGGCGAGTGCACCTGTAATGCACGCGAGGCTGACCCCATACCTCCTTAGGAGAATAACAAATATAGTGAGTGATCAGATGTAAAAGGCCAGGGTGTCCTTTTGTTGCAGAGGTTCTATTTCCTGTTGCCAGCTGGTGACAGGAAACCTGCTGAATCAGAAACATACTATCAAGTCTCCGACCCTTCATATGCTGTCAACAGATAACGGGAGGAGCTTGGGGCACGTTTGAAAGAGATTTTCTGCATCTACATATTGTATTTCATTCTACCAAGGAATCCCAGGTGATGAATTAGGCCTCTGGGTACATCTGACATTTTCGCTTTACTAAACACTTACTTACTTACTTACTTAGTCGTTCCCCTTCTACCGTGAGGTGTAGAGGTTTGGAAGAGAGAGCGCCAGACTACTCTATCGGCTGTCTTCCTCCTGGCCTGGTTCCATTCTAGTCCTCGGTCCTTCAAAGATTGTCTAATGTTGTCCTCCCAGCGGACTCTGGGTCGTCCTCGGGGTCTGGATCCTTGGCTCTTTGTTTCCCATGCTTGTCGTGGTAGCCGATCTTCTCCCATTCTGCAGACATGGCCAAACCATCTTAGTTGGGACTGTTCTACTTGGGTCTGTAGGGGGTGGCATTTTAGGCCTTGACGTATTGTCTGGTTGCGTACCATGTCTCTTCTTGTTACTTCAACCACCTTCCTCAGATATCTCATTTCTGAGGTTTGGATCTGGCTTTTATGGGTTGTAGTCATTGCCCATGACTCGCATCCATATGTCAAGACTGGGACATAGGTGGAGCGGTATACAGCCATCTTCGTTTTCTTACCACCCTCTCTCTTGCTGAGGAATCCTCGATTTATGGCCTGAAAAAGTCTCCCAGCTGCTGCTTTTCGAGTGGCCAACTCTTCTTTGATGCCTCCCTTTCGGTCTATAATAGCTCCGAGGTATTTAAAGTGGTCGACCTGCTCCAGGACCTGTTCTCCCAGCTTAATCTGATGTCTTCTTTCTTCTCGTGATATCACCATGGATTTTGTTTTAGAGCTGCTTATGACCATCCCTCTCTTCTCCAGCTCTTCCTTCCAGACTTGCAGGTTGGATTGGAGATGTGCCTCTGATTTAGCAATCAGGACAACATCATCAGCAAATGCCAGCTCTGAAATATAGACCTGTCTCATCTTCCAGTACCCCACTGAATACTTTCTTGTTCTCTCCTTACATTCCTTGATGACATCGTCCATAAGGAGTATGAAGAGGTAAGGTGATAGGATATCACCTTGTCTTACACCAGTGGTGGTCCTGAACTCTTCTGACTTATGGTTTGCTGTCCTCACATAATTTCTGCAAGACTTGTAGAAGCTCTGTATAGCATGAATCAGAGGTGCTGGAATATTCTTCCTTGCCAAACAGTCCCAAAGTTTGCTCCAAGGGACCCTGTCAAACGCCTTTTCCAGATCTATGAAACAAAGATGGATCTCACTCTTATACTCAAGGGCCTTTTCACTCAGCTGTCTGAGTGTGAAGATTAGGTCTTGAGTACTTCGGTTTGCTCGGAATCCGCACTGGACCTCATCCAATTGTGGCTCAGCTAGGCGTCGGAGTCTCTGCTCTAGGATTCTAGAGTAGATTTTTTCCAGGGACACTGAGAAGGGATATGCCTCTATGGTTTCCACACTGTCGATTGTCACCCTTTTTGAAAATTGGTGTTATGATGGCGATCTCCCAATCCTTTGGTATGGTCTTGTTGCACCATGCTGCCTGTAGGACCCTTAAGAGTAACAGATCACCTGATGCTCCCATGTACTTAACCATTTCTGGTGTTATACCATCATGCCCTGCTGCTTTGCCCATCTTGATTTTCTCCAGTACTGCCTTCAGTTCTTCCATCTTTATGTCACCTTCATCACCATTGGTTTCCTCTTCTGTGCTAGTGGTTATCATTTCTGATGTTTGACCTTGCTCACCATCAAGGAGTTCTGAGAAATATTCTTTCCATCTTTCCATTACTTCCTTCGGGGCAGTAAGCAATTTGCCTTGCTTGTCCTTTATAAATTTGAGAGGGCATTGTTTTTTCCTTCCTCATGTTCTTTAGGGTCTTATAGAACAATTTCTGGTTTTCTTGTGCATCTTTTTCTAGCTTTTCTCCAAATTCTTCCCAGGACTTCTGTTTTGCTGCTAGCACTTTGTTCTTTACTTCTGTTCTGAGTGTCACATATTCTCTATATTTTTCCATTTGTCCTGTTGTGTTTTTAGCTCCTAAACACTGATATTTCCAAATATATTCAGGAAGATTTGGGGCGTGATGAAACTACAGCCCCTCATACACAGTGACTCTCCCTGTTAGATTAATAAAGTATAAGCTGTGAACATTTCCCACAGGACAGAGATAAATAAATAAATAAATAAATAAATAAATAAATAAATAAATAAATAAATATATATATATATATATATATATATAAATATATATAAATATATATAAATATAAATATAAATATATATATATATATATATATATATATATATATATATATATATATATATATATATATATATATATATATATATATATATATATATATATATATATATATATATATATATATATATATATATATATATATATATATATATATATATATATATATATATATATATATATATATATATATATATATATATATATATATATATATATATAAACTTTATAGTGTTGGGCAAATTATCCACACATATTTTTAGTTGATCTTTTTATGTAAACTATCTTGTCCTCATTTTCAAAGACCTGTCCAAGAGATATGACTGGACAGGCAAAATAAAGTGTACAGAAAAGATTAATTTAATAGAAAACTTAACCACTGGTTTTATTCACTTCCTCATAGAAAATTAAAGTGTTTTGTGGTGTGTACCATCATTTCATTTCTCCCCTAGACACTAGTACATCATACACCATACACTAGAGCCACAAGAGTGACCGTGTGAGATCTAGGGAGGTAGCGTTAGGTACCCTGCACATAATTCATCATCATCATCTTTTAGAGTCAGGGGCCTACATGTGCTTGACCTCACACGGTTTATGCAGACACCGCTTTCATTCTTTGTTAGGATACCATCATAACCTCCCCAGCAAAATCAAACTTTGCTACATAAATTGGTAGGCTTGTCCGGGCATTTGAATTTCTCCTAGTACTACATACATTGGGGTCTGGGGTTTAGTATTAACAACATTCTATTTTCCCAGGGAATCCCCATAAATATTATTGCCCAAGATTTGGGAAGTGAAGAAAGTGTCAGAACCCAGAATTAATTAAATAAAGTGATAATTAGTTAGAAATTTAGTTAGAACATTTTGTATTTATCAGAATTGCAGATCTGGCCAAGTTTCGCTCTGCGGCTGTGCAGACTGCTAAAGAGATGGGCATGGATGGACCAGAACTGGTCCAATATGTAACTTCAGAGGTGGATAAATTTATTGCCCGGGAAGATAAAAGATTAGAGAAAGAAGCAGAAAGAAAGTTAGAGGCTGAAAAAGAAATTAAGAAGTTGCAGATTGAGGCTGACAAAGAGGCTAGGGCATTGGAGGCTGAGGCTAAGAAGTTACAGATAGAGGCAGAAAAAAAAGGCTGAAAGAGAGGCAGAAGAAAGAAGACAAGCTACAGAAAGAGAAGAAAAGAGACAAGCTACAGAAAGAGAAGAAAAGAGACTAGCTACAGAAAGAGAAGAAAAGAGATTGGCTACAGAAAGAGAGGAAAGAAGACAGACTGCAGAGAGGGAAGCAGAAAAGGAGGAGAAGAGATTACAGAGGGAGCATGAGCTACGACTAAGGGAGTTGGAATTTCAAGGCCATGCTCCTGAAAATGGTGCCAGTCCTTTTGCCTCAGATGCCACTGCTAGTCAGGGAGCCTCAACCTCAGCTATGGGTTTTCATGTAGACCATTTTGTTGAGAAAGACGATGACATAGAAGGGTACTTAAGTAGATTTGAACTTTTAGCCACTACTTATGGGTTAGAAAGAGAAAGATGGGGGGGGGGGGGGTAAAGTTGTCTCAGGGTCTTCGGGGAACAGCTTATGAAGTGTTTTCCAAAATGAGCAGGGATGACCAAGACAACTATGACATGTTGAAGCAGGCTCTTCTGTTAAGATACGAAAAGAACGGAGAGTTTTATAGAAAGAAATTTAGGAATGCCAGGCTACTGTCGGGTGAGACCTATCACCAGTTCTCCGCCCGGTTAGAAACGTATATGGAGAAATGGGCTACTTTGGGGGAAAACCCAAGATCTCAAAGAGATGATACTCATTGAACAGATGAGAGAGTCCATGGCTCCAGACATGAGAAAGTTTCTCATGGAACAGGGCGCGGAGAGGCTGGGTGAAATAATTAATGTCGCTGAAAGGTATCAGGCAGCCCAGGCAGAAGTAGCTAGCACTAAGAAGAAACTAGTAGATCAGTATAAGGCTCCTCAAAACTATAATAAAATTGATAACAGAGGTAAGCAGAACTTTGATAGGCCTCGAAATGATTTTAAAAATAGAACCTCACATTTCAATGACAGAAAGAATGATGAAAGAAAATCTTTTCATCAAAGTAGATTATATTGTAGCCGGTGTAGGATGGACAACCATAACACCGAAAATTGTAGAAGGAAACCTGTAGTAATGGCCACGCTTCAGGTCAGGTCGACTCCTAGAAAGGAGGAGAAACCACCAAAAACAATGTCTCGTAAACAGTGGAGAAAGGCACAGGCTGAAGATAGGTCACTGAAGCCGTGTTTTGAGAAACTCCAAAAACTCCATACCCCTCCTAGGAAAGGAGACTTCTATTTGGACGATGGACTGCTTTGCAGGGCGGATAAAGCAGGATTATCCGGGTGTGGTCAGGTAGTAGTGCCATCGAAATATAGGGCACGAGTTATGAGACAAACACATGTTCTAGATGGTGAACACCAGAAGATGGGTACCACATGCCAAAGAACATCTGTTGGATATTTCTGGCCCGGAGAAGTTGAAGACATAAGAAAATTTGTTGAGGACTGCGAACAGTGCAGCACGAAAAATTCCACAGGGTGGAAAAAGAATAACCAAATGCAAGAGAAGCATTATGGCAAACCTGGGCCAGAAAATAAAGAGGGAACACCCACACGTGGGAAAATGAATCAGGACCTAGACACGCCACGAGGCAAACTTAGGCCTGGAAAGAAAAATAATTATAATAATGTGGACCAAGGGGAATGGGAACCCCCTTTTCACAGACAGTCTTCACTCGAATGTTTTACAATGGCCACTATGCAGCGAGTACAAAGAACTGTTATACCCCAGAATAAGCCGACAATCCCTCGGTTGGACTTATGTAAACTGGAGGAAGATAAAAGAGAGCGAAGTTCTCTCAATTTGAATTTGAACCTGAGGGGAGACAACCCCAGGAAAAGGATCGGTAGTGGTAGATTCTTGTGTGATGACACAAGGAAGAAACGTCCGCAAAACAAGGCTTCTAATGTAAAGGACCTGACAGGTGCCATGAATACTATGTCAGAAAAATTAAAAGTCCATATGTAACTTGTTAAGGACCTGGACAGATGAGAAGGCAGAGGAGACTGTTACCTCATCATATCAATATGTGAACGAACTGACCACTCGTTTAAAAACTAGTTGGAAACTGGCAAATGATAATTTAAGACAAGCAAGGAAAAAGCATGCTGCTTACTATAATAAAAAAGCTAAGGATAGGGAACTTGTTGTAGGAGAGAAGGTACTTCTTCTATTGCCAGGCAGCAACAATAAACTTCAGATCGGATGGCAAGGGCCATATACAGTTTTGGAAAAGGTATCCAGAACAAATTACAAGATAGACAAAAGGGAAAGGAAAAAGTCTATCATGTGAACCTTTTGAAGAAATATCTGGACAGACAAATCCAGGAAGGAACACATCTAATGGCCTTGTCTATCGCAACCGAAATGAAAAATGACCCGCTCCCCTCATTCGAATATCCACTGAAACCCAGTGAAACGTTTGCACAGGTGAAAATCAGTAATCACCTGACAAAAGGACAGAGGGAGAAGGTTCAACAGGTCCTTGAAAAACATACAGATGTGTTAACGGATAAACCGGGGCACACAAATTTGTTGGAATATGATATGAAACTACTAGACCCAGCACCTATCTGTATGAGGCCCTATTCTATTCCGTTCGCTAAGGAAAAAGCTTTGAAAGAGGAGATTGATTATTTGTTACAAGAAGGGATTATTTCTCATAGTGAGTCTCCTCATAGTTCCTGTGTGGTTTTGTTGCGGAAACCATCGGGAGAACATAGACTGTGCATAGATTACAGGAAACTGAATGCTGTAACAGAAGGTCAGGTGGATCCATTACCTGATACTACTCAACTATTTGCCAGGCTAAACAAGGCAAAATATTTTTCTAAGGTGGATCTTAGCAAAGGCTATTACCAAATTCCAGTTAAGTCTGAGGTTCGACCTTATTTAGCCTTCAGCACCTCGGAAGGTCATTAAGAGTTCAACATGTTACCATTTGGGTTGAAAAATGCCCCGAGTGTGTTTTCTAGGATGATGCGAAAATTGCTGGATCCCCTGAAAAATCCATGTATTTCGAATTTTATGGATGATATCCTCATTGCTACGGAAACATTTGAGGAACACGTTACCTCTTTGAATATGCTGTTTGATAGACTCAGAGAGGCTAACTTAACCGCTAGGCCAACAAAATGTTGTATTGGTTGTAAAGAGTTGGAATTCTTGGGACACACGGTACATGAGGGTAGCATGACCCCTGATCCCAAGAATCTGGAAAAATTGAAAAAAGCACCTAGACCACAAACAAAAAAAGATGTGCGATCTTTCGTGTCGTTGTGTGGTTTCTACCAAAAGTACATTAAACATTTTAACTCTGTATGTGCTCCACTGACGGATTTAACTCGCAAAGGTCAACCTGATACTATAATTTGGTCCGCACAGTGTGAATTGGCTTACCAGGAGTTAAAAGAAAAACTCACAAGCAGGCCAGTATTGCAATTGCCTGACTTGAATAAAGAATTTGTCGTGAGAAGTGACGCAAGCAATGTGGGCCTAGGCGCTACATTGTTGCAAAGGTCCTCCTCACAAGATGGAGAATTGAACCCAGTCGCTTATGCAAGCCGCAAGTTGAACAAGGCGGAAAAAAATTATTCAACAAGTGAAAAGGAATGTCTAGCTTTGATATGGGCGATAAAAAAATTTCAGATTTATTTATATGGCAGGACATTTGCGGTCCAAACGGATCATTCACCACTCGTGTTCTTGTCCCAGTCCAAGCATGAAAATTCCAGATTATTGAGATGGTCTTTATTATTGCAGCGATACTCATTTCTGATAGAATATATTCCCGGCCCTAAGAACATAGGTGCAGACTTTTTGAGCAGACATCCTTGTGATGAAGATCAGAAAAACGCATAAGACTTCATTGAGCTAAGTTATCTCGCAGATTATAACCTGCAAATGAATGCATGTTTTTAAGATGGGAGGTGTGTAGTAAAATCAGCGAGAATAATCGCTCATTTCAGTAAGATTTTAGACATAAAATGATAATAAATAAAACAGCCCTTTAGTGTCTGACGGTGATGCTCTCACACGCCAGCATAGCGCTGAATTTAGTGCATAGGAACGGCTTAGAACCGCTCCCCCCGTTTAAACCTACTCGCGTTCCTTGTGACGTACATTTTTAACATTTGGCCCGATTTGATAGAGACTGTGGCAAGACTTACAATTAACGCTTTGGCGGAAGTGTGCCGCCAACTACTGTCTGAATTAACGCAGAAATTTGACTTTAACGCTGGTAACACTGACAAACAACATTTTTCTTTCTTATATAAGAATAAGTGTTCTTAGGTCAGTTTCTTGCGCTGATTTCAAATTTGAAATCCGTTTATCTCTATCACGTCGGGTTCTTAAGATATTTGTGAATAAATATATTTTTTGGGAAACCGTTATTTGCTCCGTTTCATTTTTACTATATAACTATTTAAAAATTAATAAAATTCAAAATAATTATACTTTTTAATACTGCTAAAAGATGCATGACATATGTTACGTTATATTTCAAATAGTTACTGTATTTTAAAATAATTCTGAGTGAAATATGGCTTCTAGAAGTTGTAGAAATTCGGCTGATCTGCTCTGTTACGTGTGCGGATATTTTACCGATCGTGTTCACCAGAAAAACTTTACAACATTGCTAAAGAAAGCATATGAACTTTATTTCGATTCGAAAGTTGATGATGCAAATAAATCTTGGATGCCAAATGCAGTTTGTTCGACTTGTGCAAATACATTGGCAGGTTGGTTACGAAAATCGCCGAAGCATAAGTCGATGCCTTTTGGAGTGCCAGTAATATGGCGTGAACCGACAAATCACGCTACTGATTGTTACTTCTGCTTGACAAATATCTATGGTTTCACTTTTAAAACTAGAAAGTCTGTGGTTTATCCAAATATTGAATCGGTTTCGAAACCAGTGCCTCATGATCCAATCACGTGTCCGATCCCAGTTCCACCAGAACAATATCCGTTGGACGTGAATGAACCATGAGAAAGTGATAGTTTACCTGCTTTAGAAACTAATTCTGACTCGGATTATATACCGGTGAATGATGGTGTTCACTTAATTAACCATTCAGAACTTTCAGATCTAATACATGATCTCGCTCTCACCAAAGGACATACGGAATTACTCGGTTCGCGACTCAAAGAATGGAATCTTTTAGCGCCCAATACTCCGATATCTAAATTTCGTCATAGACACAGAGAACTTGTTCAATACTTTGAGATGGATGATGACATTTGCTACTGCAAAGATGTAAAAGGTCTAATGGTGCACCTCGGTCATGAGCACATAGTCAACGAATGGCGACTTTTCATCGACTCTTCCAAGACTAGTCTAAAAGCCGTGTTATTGCATAATGGAAATTTATTTTCATCAATTCCAGTCGCCTACTCTGTTCATATGAAAGAAACTTATGACAATATAGCTATACTTTTGGCAAAAATAAAGTACAATGACTACCAATGGCGGATTTGTGGAGACCTAAAGGTCATTGCAATTCTCACGGGCATGCAGACTGGGTATACTAAATTTTGTTGCTTCCTATGTGAATGGGACAGCCGCAACAGACAGGAACATTATGCAAGAAAGGTGTGGCCTATCAGGGATCGTATGCAGCTCGGGCATAAAAATGTAATACACGAGCCATTAGTTAACAAAGACAGCATCATTTTACCACCGTTACATATAAAGTTGGGGCTCATGAAGAATTTCGTAAAAGCGTTAGATAAAACGAGCAAAGCTTTCACTTATCTTCGAGAAAAGTTTCCGCAAATTAGCGATGCAAAGATAAAGGAAGGTATCTTTGTAGGACCTCAGATTAGGAAAGTTATTGCAGACAAACAATTCGAGAACTTGTTATATGGTAGTGAACTTCGCGCATGGATGGCATTCAAATCGATCGTCGATAACTTTCTGGGAAATCACAAATCTGTCGACTATGTGCATATTGTTAAGCAGTGCATAGATGCATACAGAATTATGGGCTGTAACATGTCCCTCAAAATCCATTTGCTCGATTCGCATCTTGACTTTCCCCCTGACAACCTTGGCGAAGTCAGCGATGAACATGGAGAACAATTCCATCAAGATATCGCCGTAATGGAGTCACGTTATCAAGGACGGTGGAGTGTGACCATGCTTGCCGATTATTGTTGGATGCTTCATCGCGATGTACCACATGCCATTCACCGACGAAAGTCGACTGCAAAGAAATTCAAGCCTACATAACTGTTATACTTCTTGTACAAATGATGTTGTAATACTGTATGCGTTGTTAAAAAAAACTTCAATTGCGTATTTCTAGAGATCCCGACCTGATAGAGAAAAACGGTTTGCAGATTTAAAAACAGTGCATTAAAATTGACCAGAAAAACATAGAAATGTTAGAGAAAGAAAAAAAATTTTTTTTTTTGTTCGCCAGTGTAATCAGTAGTAATCCTTACAAATTTGGTAGTGTAACACGATAAATACAAATTATTAACGCCAATTCTTAACCCGCCATGCACTCCCCCGTTTCGCTTGACACATTCTGCCATGCATATATATACACTGCGAAAAAGCCAGCCAAGGCAAAACACTTACTTACTTACTTAGTCGTTCCCCTTCTACCGTGA
This sequence comes from Oreohelix idahoensis, assembly GCA_024509875.1. Taxonomy (NCBI): domain Eukaryota; kingdom Metazoa; phylum Mollusca; class Gastropoda; order Stylommatophora; family Oreohelicidae; genus Oreohelix; species Oreohelix idahoensis. The sequence goes on from JAMPIV010008757.1 coordinate 126,135, forward strand.
GGTGTAGAGGTTTGGAAGAGAGAGCGCCAGACCATTCTATCAGCTGTCTTCTTCCTGGCCTGGTTCCATTCTAGTCCTCGGTCCTTCAAAGATTGTCTAATGTTGTCCTCCCAGCGGACTCTGGGTCGTCCTGGAGGTCTGGATCCCTGGCTCTTTGTTTCCCATGCTTGTCGTGGTAGCCGATCTTCTCCCATTCTGCAGACATGGCCAAACCATCTTAGTTGGGACTGTTCTATTTGGGTCTGCAGCGGATGGGATTTTAGGCCTTGACGGATCGTCTGGTTGCGGACCATGTCTCTTCTTGTTACTTCAACCACTTTCCTCAGATACCTCATTTCTGAGGTTTGGATCTGGCTTTTGTGGGTTGTAGTCATTGCCCACGACTCGCATCCATATGTCAAGACTGGGACATAGGTGGAGCGGTATACAGCCATCTTCGTTTTCTTACCAACCTCTTTCTTGCTGAGGAATCCACGATTTATGGCCTGAAAAAGTCTCCCAGCCGCTGCTTTTCGAGTGGCCAACTCTTCTTTGATGCCTCCCTTTCGGTCTATAATAGCTCCGAGATATCTAAAGTGGTCGACCTGCTCCAGGACCTGTTCTCCCAACTTAATCTGATGTTTTCTTTCTTCTCGTGATATCACCATGGATTTTGTTTTAGAGCTGCTTATGACCATCCCTCTCTTCTCCAGCTCTTCCTTCCAGACTTGCAGGTTGGATTGGAGATGTGCCTCTGATTTAGCAATCAGGGCAACATCATCAGCAAATGCCAGCTCCGAAATATAGACCTGTCTCATCTTCCAGTACCCCACTGAATACTTTCTTGTTCTCTCCTTACATGCCTTGATGACATCGTCCATAAGGAGTATGAAGAGGTAAGGTGATAGGATATCACCTTGTCTTACACCAGTGGTGGTCCTGAACTCTTCTGACTTATGGTTTGCTGTCCTCACATAATTTCTGCAAGACTTGTAGAAGCTCTGTATAGCATGAATCAGAGGTGCTGGAATATTCTTCCTTGCCAAACAGTCCCAAAGTTTGCTCCAGGGGACCCTGTCAAATGCCTTTTCCAGATCTATGAAACAAAGATGGATCTCACTCTTATACTCAAGGGCCTTTTCACTCAGCTGTCTGAGTGTGAAGATTAGGTCTTGAGTACTTCGGTTTGCTCGGAATCCGCACTGGACCTCATCCAATTGTGGCTCAGCTAGGCGTCGGAGTCTCTGCTCTAGGATTCTAGAGTAGATTTTACCAGGGACACTGAGAAGGGATATGCCTCTATGGTTTCCACACTGTCGATTGTCACCCTTTTTGAAAATTGGTGTTATGATGGCAATCTCCCAATCCTTTGGTATGGTCTTGTTGCACCATGCTGCCTGTAGGACCTTTAAGAGTAATAGGTCGCCTGATGCTCCCATGTACTTAACCATTTCTGGTGTTATACCATCATGCCCTGCTGCTTTGCCCATCTTGATTTTCTCTAGTGCTGCCCTCAGTTCTTCCATCTTTATGTCATCTTCACCATCATTGGTTTCCTCTTCTGTGTCAGTGGTTATCATTTCTGATGCTTCATCATGCTCACCATCCAGGAGTTCTGAGAAATATTCTTTCCATCTTTCCATTACTTCCTTCGGGGCAGTAAGCAATTTGCCTTGCTTGTCCTTTATAAATTTGAGAGGGCATTGTTTTTCTTTCCTCATGTTCTTTAGGGTCTTATAGAACAATTTCTGGTTTTCTTGTGCATCTTTTTCTAGCTTTTCTCCAAATTCTTCCCAGGACTTCTGTTTTGCTGCTAGCACTTTGTTCTTTGCTTCTGTTCTGAGTGTCACATATTCTCTATATTTTTCCATTTGTCCTGTTGTGTTTTTAGCTCCTAAGTATTGTTTCCATGCCATTTTCTTCTCTCTTATTTTCTCTTTGACTTCCTCTGTCCACCAAGGTGTCCTCTTTCTCTGGTTCCCAAGTCGGACTTCACCGCATGCTTCTGCAGCAGCTGTCTTTATGATATCCTTGAATTTATTCCAGAGGGTTTCCAAGTCATCAGGTCGTTCTTCTGTATTGCTCACTGCTGTAGCAATAAGCCCCTGATATCTGGTCTTAATTTCTGGCTCTCTCAGCTTGTAGGTCCTAATGCTCATTTCTCCTGTTCGTTTACTTTGTTTCTTGCGTGATGTTGGGCAGTTCCTAGGCTGAGCAACTCTTTCAGTTGTTCGTTTGATTGTTAGCAGGTAGTGATCACTTCCAATCTCTGGCCCCCTCCAGACTCTTGCATCTCGGACATATCTGAATGAGCTTCTCCGAACAATGGCATAGTCGATCACTGACTTCTCATTCTTGGTTGGTTCACATCTAGTGTATGCATGTATGCGCTTATGGGGGAACTTTGTGTTTGTAATGATCAGATTCTGCTCACTGCAGAATCTAAGGAGTCGCTTTCCATTGTCATTGAGAGTATCTTCTCCATATCTTCCGATAACTCCACCCCATCTAGCATGGTCATTTCCAACTCTGGCATTAAAATCTCCGAGCATAATAACTTCATCTAGGCAGTCATCCACTGTCCTTTGAAGCAGCTCGAAGAATTCCTCCTTGACCTCTGCTCTCTCATCCTCATTTGGCCCATACACTATGACCAGGTTGACTATGGTTTCTCCTTCTTTTAGTTTTACAACCATAATGCGCTCCGAGATAAAGTTCCATCCCTTGATACTATCTTTTTGATTTTGGGCCACAATGCAACCCACGCCCCCTTTAGCTCTTTCAGATATGGGTACACCACTGTAGAGCAACGTGTTGCCATCGAGATCCATGACTCCTTGTCCTTTTTTCTTCGTTTCCGTTATAGCCAGGATTTCTAGTTTTGCTTTCCTCATCTCTTCCACCAGCTCCTCTTCCTTCCCATTTATACTTCTTGTGTTCCAAGTTCCATAAGTCGTAGTCCGTAGTCCGTTCCAGTTCGTCGCCTTTAGAATCAGTCCGGTTTTCTCTCTTGTAGTTCGCGTAATCATGATTTAAAGCAAACAGGTGATTGGCCTGTTGTGCCTTAGTTGGCAAAACACACAGACAGTTTTATTTTCATCCTCGTGGTAGCATTTCTGACGTAAAAAAAAAAAAAAAAAAAAAACAAGTTAGTTATTTGAAAATACATGCTGGCGGAATGAAAGAGAGGGGAAGATGGCTGTCTTGTGCAAATCTTATTTGACGATGGTCAGTGGAAAAAGTTGTAAAAACTAAACCCATATGAAAATGACCATAAAAATTATATGGTAGTATAGCTTAAAGTTCAATGAACAAGAATATGTTTGAAATAATATGATAGTCACAATATTAGCCCAGTTATTGAAGAAATACTAAATGTCTACGAACGCACTACCAGACAGACGGTTGTTCCTGCTTGTTTTTTTTTAACGTTAGTAGGGGACGCCGGCTTAGAAATAGCGGCATTGAGGTACATTCAAATTCGCTTGGGTAAACAGAGAGTATAAGGGGAAAGGGGGGGGCGGTAGGAAAATGTAATCCAAAACGAAACATCTTTTTGAATTGGCATAACTAAGGCAGACTGGCCAATCGACTACCAGACGCAGAGTTGGGAATTATTATTATTTTTTTTTCTTCAAAAGAACTGCATTTGAATTCTTGTAGTCGAAGGTTTCGATTGGCCAGAGATACAAAATATTAGCAAAAAGCTTCGCTGCTCAGTGCCAGTTGAGAAAATTTTCATTCAGTTATGCTGAGATCAGCTGTGATAAATTTAAACTTAAATAATAGATAAATATTCACAGTCTGGGCAGAGCACAGGGAAACTGAGGCTATTTCTTTGTAAAGTCAGCGTCAATTGTTTATATTTTCTTGAATTGTGGTAAGGAGGCTTTATGAATTACTATGTTTATTCCAACTGCCAAAGTTAGATACTGCTATGGGGAAAAGTGAAGGACATGCCGGGAGCAGACATTGTTGAGTCCTCACTTTGAAATGTATCTAACTGGTTGTTATTGCCGGGAGTTGTAGTGAGGATAAGCTCTCACTGCAGATAAAATACTTCTATGGCGCGCGCCTCAAACAGCCTCTGACAACCAAGTCCAGCTCCCGGCCTTCACGTGTAGCTCAATTTGAGCCCGGCTGAACTGTTTCCACTGACGGGAGAAGGGGCAAAGGCGAGCGACTGGCGCCTTAAAACCAGCAGCTTCGGGCAGATAGGGCTCGTGATCCTTGGTTGGTAGCTTATCTAAGAGAAGGAACTCTGAATTCAAACCACCGCTGCCTTGCGGGAATATCCATTTATGGAATTGGCTTCGGGAGTAAACCCTGAGGATAAATCCGGAGTCGGAGTCCATAAGGCAGTCTAATGTCGATTCGACATTATTCTGGCAACTCCTGCGACATGGCTGATACCAAACTGTATCGGCTACTGCCGTTCCTTTGGATCTACCGGCTGTGTGGAGAGGGGGAACATGCTGCATGGGCAACAGCTTGATCTCCATATAACTGTGCCCAAGCTCGCGCCCTGGAGAGGACACTCCAACTTCACCCTATAGGTGTCGGCAAAACACGGGAAGTAGCAGTTACAGGTTATAAGCATTTTGCCCAATTACGCGCCTGGCGGGCTCTGGAATGGTGAGCGAGAAGGACTACACATTTTATTGGCAAGGGAAAGATCTTTATAAAGCTAGAGAACACGGAGTAGGTTTTGCGGTCAAAAAATCGCTAACTAAAATGGTTGAACCAGGCGAGAATGGATCAGAACGCCTGTTAACGCTCCGCCTGCAAACTAGCACAGGTCCCATCACCCTTGTCAGTGTGTATGCTCCTACTCTGAAGGGAAACCACGCATTGATACCAGCAAAATGTCAGACCCTTTCATGATCGCTCAATTCACTGCGACCTTCGAGAAAGTGCTCAGTAGCCCTCAGCATGGTGATACTATTACAGAGAACTGGGAGCATCTACGGAACACCATTCAAAGTACTGCACTTGCCACCTTTGGTAAGAAAACAGCAAAGTCAAATGACTGGTTTGATGCTTCATCAGATGTGATGGCACCTGTCATTGAAGCTAAGCGCAGTGCTATGAATGAATACAAACGTTCACCGAGTGCCAGAACCCTACAGATCCTGAGGGCTACGAGAAGCAAAGTTCAACAAACTGCTCGACGCTGTGCAAATGACTAGTGGCTCCAGCTCAGTGAGAGCATCCAGATCGCAGCGCAAACAGGCAACATTAGACAAATGTATGACGGTATAAAGAAAGCACTTGGCCCCCATAAAAGTAAGACGGCACCGCTAAAAACCATCAGCGGAGAGAAGCTAACCGATAAGGGTAAGCAGATGGAGAGGTGGGTCGAGCACTACTCTGAGCTTTACGCTAGAGACAATACCGTTACGCCTGCAGCCCTTGATGGTGTCAACAGTCTGCCAACTATAGAGGAGCTGGATGCCGAACCAACATTAGAGGAACTCAGCAAGGCCATTGATAGCTTGGCCTCTGGCAAAGCACCAGGCAGTGATGGGATTCCTCCTGCTTTAATCAAATGCTGTAAGAGCACGCTATTACATCCCCTGCATAGGATGCTGTGCCAGTGCTGGGAAGAGACAACTATTCCTCAAGACATGCGAGATGCCAAGATTGTAACACTGTATAAAAATAAAGGAGACAGAAGTGATTACAATAACTACAGAAGCATCTCTCTTCTTAGTATTGTTGGTAAGGTTTTTGCCAAAGTCATCTTAATGCGACTACACAAGTTAGCTGAGCGCATATATCCAGAGTCACAGTGTGGATTCCGAGCTGGCAGATCAACAACAGACATGATCTTCTCTCTCCGCCAGCTTCAGGAAAAATCAAGAGAGCAGAAAAGACCATTATATATCGCCTTTATAGACCTCACAAAAGCATTCGACCTGGTTAGTAGGGATGGACTCTTTAAAATCCTCCTGAAAATAGGCTGCCCTTCTAAAATGCTGGAAATGATAAAGTCATTCCATGACGGCATGAAGGGAACAGTCCAATATGCTGGAAGCACGTCACAGCCCTTTGATATACGAAGTGGCGTTAAACAAGGCTGTGTTCTGGCTCCGACCCTCTTCGGAATCTTCTTTGCCTTACTCTTGAAACATGCATTCAGAGATGCAACTGAAGGAATATGCCTTCACACTAGGTCAGATGGCCGTCTGTTTAATCTTTCAAGGCTGAAGGCAAAAACAAAAATCAGAAGGGTCACTATAAGAGACTTGTTGTTCGCTGATGATGCTGCAGTCGTCACTCAAAGCCAACAGGAGCTTCAGAGCTTGATGAATCGCTTCACTAAAGCATGCAAGGACTTTGGCCTCACAATAAGTCTAAAGAAAACGAATGTGCTGAGTCAGGATGTGGGTGCTGCACCAGTTATCATTATCGATAACTATGAATTGGCAGTGGTGCACCACTTCACATACCTAGGGTCTACCATCAATGACAAACTCTCAATGGATACAGAAATCGACAGCCGCATTGGCAAAGCTGCAGCTACCTTTGCCCGCCTCACATCGCGTGTTTGGGGAAACTCTAAACTCACAATGAAGACCAAAGCTGCGGTATATAATGCCTGCGTCACCAGCACACTCCTATATGGCAGCGAGACCTGGACGACCTATGCTAAGCAAGAAAGAAGGCTCAATACCTTCCATTTGCGGTGTCTACGCCGCATCCTCGGCATCTCGTGGAAAGATAAAGTGACAAATGTCGAGGTGTTGTCACGTGCTGGTCTTCAAAGTATGTATACGCTTCTTAGACAGCGCAGATTTCGCTGGCTTGGCCATGTTCGCCGCATGGAAGATGGTCGCATCCCAAAAGATATCTTCTACGGAAAATTAGCAGATGGCAAGATAACAGTTGGGCGACCACAGCTGAGGTTCAAAGATGTGTGCAAGAGAGATATGAGGGCACTGGACATGGATCCAGCAACATGGGAGGATGAAGCTGCCGATCGCACTAAGTGGCGATACTACTTACGGCGCCACCTCAGATTGGGCGAAGAGAGGCTCACACAAGAAGCAGAGGTGAGGAGAAAACGTCAAAAGGAGCACCAGGAAAATAAGCAGCTGAGGGCCAAGGTGGGAGTCATGTAAAATTAGGGGCGAGTGCACCTGTAATGCACGCGAGGCTGACCCCATACCTCCTTAGGAGAATAACAAATATAGTGAGTGATCAGATGTAAAAGGCCAGGGTGTCCTTTTGTTGCGGAGGTTCTATTTCCTGTTGCCAGCTGGTGACAGGAAACCTGCTGAATCAGAAACATACTATCAAGTCTCCGACCCTTCATATGCTGTCAACAGATAACAGGAGGAGCTTGTGGCACGTTTGAAAGAGATTGTCTGCATCTACATATTGTATTTCATTCTACCAAGGAATCCCAGGTGATGAATTAGGCCTCTGGGTACATCTGACATTTTCGCTTTACTAAACACTGATATTTCCAAATATATTCAGGAAGATTTGGGGCGTGATGAAACTACAGCCCCTCATACACAGTGACTCTCCCTGTTAGATTAATAAAGTATAAGCTGTGAACATTTCCCACAGGACAGAGATATATATATATATATATATATATATATATATATATATATATATATATATATATATATATATATATATATATATATATATATATATATATATATATATATATATATATATATATATATATATATATATATATATATATATTAACTTTATAGTGTTGGGCAAATTATCCACACATATTTTTAGTTGATCTTTTTATGTAAACTATCTTGTCCTCATTTTCAAAGACCTGTCCAAGAGATATGACTGGGCAGGCAAAATAAAGTGTACAGAAAAGATTAATTTAATAGAAAACTTAACCACTGGTTTTATTCACTTCCTCATAGAAAATTAAAGTGTTTTGTGGTGTGTACCATCATTTCATTTCTCCCCTAGACACTAGTACATCATACACCATACACTAGAGCCACAAGAGTGACCGTGTGAGATCTAGGGAGGTAGCGTTAGGTACCCTGCACATAATTCATCATCATCATCTTTTAGAGTCAGGGGCCTACATGTGCTTGACCTCACACGGTTTATGCAGACACCGCTTTCATTCTTTGTTAGGATACCATCATAACCTCCCCAGCAAAATCAAACTTTGCTACAAATAGGAATGGCCAAAGCTACATTCAACAACATGAAACATATACTGACATCCAAACAGTTATCTCACAAATTAAAACTGAGAATCATAAAGTGTTATATATATTCTGCATTTCTGTATGGTGCAGAAACATGGACGATGAATAAGCATTTGGAAGAAAGAATTGAGACTCTTGAAATGTGGATATATAGAAGAATGGGGCGTATCTCATGGAAAGAGATGAAAACAAATAAGGAGGTCCTAGAAAATCTAGGTATGAAAAGAGAACTAATGAGGGAGGTCAAAGTTCGGCAGCTAAAATACTTTGGCCACATAAAAAGGCATAACACCTTGCAGAAGACCATAACAGAAGGGAGAGTTGAAGGCAAACGTGCAAGGGGAAGACAGCGCTATAAGTGGGAAGATAACATCAAGAGATGGACAGGAAAGAGTCTATCAGAGTGCACCACCAAGACAAGAGATAGAAGACGTTGGAGATCCATTACAGCCAACCTTCGTTGTGGAGATGGCAACTGATGATGATGATGAGTTAACCTGAAGTACAAAGACCCAGTAAAGGCCTCTATGCGAACTCTATCATTTGAATAACTCATTATATGTGTTGTTTTATTAAGTTATTAAAAGTTTTGAAGGTTGAGAACGAATTTGATTCCATCTTATGAGTTGCTGATTGTATGCCATGTACATTTAAACTACCACTATACGAAGTCACTATTAACATCAAAGAAGGAACTGAACGAACCTGAAGTATACAAGAAAAGGATTAGAGTATCATCCAGGAATTTACACCTCTGGCGGAGATGGCCAGTAATGATATCAACTAAATAACTTGGAAGATAAAAAGGAGAGAAAAGAAGAATAGATAAAAGAAAGAACTTGTAAAACATTTACGTACGTTATGACAAGAAGACAAAGATAGTGAGAATAAAAGCAGAAAACTATAACAATACTGCACTTAGGGAAACGCCACTTCAGGAGGCAGAATCGTATATACACTGGTAGCAATGTTTTTTCTTCTGTTTAACATAGTGCCCTGTATATAGAGAGTAACGCCAACTAAGGTTTGGCCGAAAATGGCGGCCAAACCCGTATCGCTGGAAAAAGGACCCAATCGCGACTTTCAAAATTAGCTACAAATACAGTAGCACATATTTGTATCTAAGGTCCTTTTTCCAGCGATACGGGTTCATAAAAACCCTAAAAAAATAAAAATAAAAAACTATAAGTTAACAATTAAAACTTTAAAAAAAACCGAGTTCTCATATTTATATTTGCTGTAAAATATGCTGAAAATACAGAACTAGATTTTAGGACCAACGTCTTACAGATTTCTAAGGATATTGGGCGTTGGCAGAATGGTTAGATGCACAAATTACCAGGTTCGAGCATTTTTGGTCTTCCTTCCTTTATCTCGCTTTCCCTGTGGATTCCACAGCAAGGACTGTCTCCTAGTGCAGTCAATGGGTTTCTTCAACGTGTATCCGTCCTAACAATCACCAGCAGCATCTTCTAATCTCTTGTTCAACTGGCACTTATCTAGTTCCTGCCATCAGTTCCAGATTAGTGATCTTGTCGTACTCTGTCAATCCTATTCTACACAAGCACCCGTTTATGAAAGTCTGTAACTTCTTGACTGTTATTTTTGTTGTTGTCTACATTTCCGAGCCATACAAGCTTACACAGTAGGGAAATCATGCAGTAAAATCAGGCTCAGAATATTTCAAAGCAATGCTAAAAGTATACTGTTATATGACAGACAATGCCAATTTGACAAAACCCATGTTGCTTCAGATCGATCGTTTAAGCAAGATTTTTAAAAACCTTGTGGCCAAATAAATGCTGAAAAACACTGGCTGAAGCACTGAAGGAATCACCGAGTGCAGGGAGTGAAAAAGATGACCCTGGAAGTAGCATTTTCAATGGATACTAGGAGGTTTCTGCCATAAGCAGCAATAAGATGGACGTCACAAGGCAAAAAGAGCTAAGCATGACCCGGTGACACATGAATATGCCACATGGAGATGGATGACAAAAGAGAAGCAAATCTTAGTAATAAAATTATGTCCTTGAAAACAGATGGAAAGCAGCGAACTGACATGTATTCTTGCAGAAGATCGGTGTGGTAAGAACACTCAGAACACTTAACGAATTAATGAGCGCTTCAGGGCACGATAGATGAGAAGTATAGCAGTTCATAGATAAGACATACGGGAATCAATTTTATTCTTTTCTCCTAGCTCCTAATGGGAGCAAAGACAACTTACAAAGTGTCCGTATTCAGACATGTCTAGTGTGAAGCAAGCCAGTTTGTTCTAGCATTTCCTTCTTATGCTCGCACCCTTTTTTTTTATTATATTAATACTTAAAATGCATGTGAGAATAAATGGATTCAGTATAAAAGACGAGAGAAGCGAAGGGCAGAATGTCAGATGGGCCTGCGTGCCTTATAGCAAACCCTTTAAAAATAATGCTCGTTCCCTTCAAATGGCTTCTCTCAATGTTTTTCTATGTCTTTCTTTTTCTCCTTTAAGGTTCCAAATGTATGTGTAATGTTTATATTTTTCTTTTTCAAGAGATGAGTTGCTGATCCAACACAAATTCTTTCACCTTAATACAGGAATGTTGGCTGCCTTCAGTTCTTCCATCTTGATGCCATTTTCGCCACTATTGGTTTCCTCTTCTGTGATAGCGCTTATTATTTCTGATGCTTGACCTTGCTCGCCATCAAGGAGTTCTGAGAAATATTCCTTACGTCTTTCCATTACTTCCTTTGGGGCAGTAAGCATTTTGCCTTGCTTGTCCTTTAAAAAATTTAAGAGGGCACTGTTTTCCTTCCTCGTGTTCTTTAGGGTCTTGTCGAATAATTTCTGGTTTTCTTGAGCATCTTTTTCTAGCTTTTCTCCAAATTCTTCCCAGTATTTCTGTTTTTCTGCTAGCACCTTGTTCTTTGCTTATGTTCTGAGTATCGCATATTCTCTATATTTCTATGGTTTTCCTACTGTACTTTTAGCTACTAAGTATTGTTTCCGTGCCTTTTTCTTCTCTATTATTTTCTCTTTAACTTCTCTCCTCCAAGATGTCCACTCTCTTCTTCCCAAGACGGACTTCACCACATGCTTCTGCTGCAGCTGTCTTTATGATGTCGTTGAATTTAAGCCAGAAGTTTTCCAGGTCATCAGGTTGTTCCTCTGTGGAGCAATGAAAACTGCATGCAAATAAATATCACTAAAACAAAATGTATGATAATATCAACTAGACAAAAATTACAAAACTCGCCGAAAACAACACTTCAGCTCTACATTGGAACCTCTTTAATTGAAAATGTAAATGAATATAAAACACTAGGACTCATAATTGACCAACATTTAAGTTGGAATTCGCATGTACAAGCACTGACCAAACAAATGGCACAAAAAGTTTACCAGTTAGCTAAAATCAAACATTTCCTAGATGAGGAGACACGAAAAATGTTCTATACATCCCAGATACAAACACATCTAGACTATTGTTCCACAATTTGGGATGGCTGCACCATGTCCAACACTAAAAGACTCTTTTCATTACAAAAACGTGCAGTGCGCCTAATTTCAGACAAAAACCTCACACAGTGTGTAGACGCATATACATATCTTAACATATTACCACTAAGAAAGCGCCTTCTCTTCAACAAAGCCAAATTTATTCACAAAATCTTGTCACAGAATGCTCCAACGTATCTGTGGCCTATTTTCAAATACAGCGGAAGACGCAGTCAACGCTTAAATAAATTACACATGCCCAAGCCTAGGCTCGACTTATTCAAGAAAAGTTTAGCTTTTTCTGCTGCTCATCTGTGGAATACTCTTCCACACGACTTAAAAAATACTCTTAGTCCATATTCATTCAATCACAGACTTTTCAAATACATCATGAGTGCAGATTATATGCCACCCTAATTTCGTTATGTTCTTAAATAATTACGCTGTCACCTCAGGGGCGCATTCCCATAGTCAGTTATGACTGAAGGGGCTATTATTATTATTATTACATAACATCATATGTAGGTTTTAAAGTTAATTTTGTCCTGTTTAGTATAAATTATGATACGCATCTGTAAATTTGTGTAACTGTTATTGTACTGTTACAATGTTGGGATTTTATTTTATTGTACTTTCTTGTTATTTTATTATTTAAGTAACATTTAGGATACGTGTGAGAATAAATAGATTAACTATGGAAGAAGAGAGAAAGGAAGGGCAGAATGTTAGACGGGCCTGCGTGACCAATTCTAAACCCTTTGAAAATAAAGTTCGTTCGTTCGTTCGTTCGTTCTATCTATCTATCTATCTATCTATCTAATTATCTATCTATCTATCTATCTATCTATCTATCTATCTATCTATCTCTGATAATGTTTGTACTTTTCAACATATGTTATGTCATGCTTATAAGTAATTAATGTTAATATGAGTGTGCTATATTATTATTTTACTTTACAACGTTGAATTCCTTGAATTTGATATGTAAAATGCATATGAGAATAAATGAATTCAGTATGAAAGGTGAGAGAAAGGAAGGGCAGAATGTCAGACGGGCCTGCGTGCCCAATTCTCAACCCTTTGAAAATAAAGTTCGTTCGTTCGTTCGTTCGTTCACTGCTGTAGCAATAAGCCCCTGATATCTGGTCTTAACTTCTGGCTTTCTCAGCTTGTAGGCCTTAATGCTCAATTTTCCTGTACGTTTACTTAACTTCTTGCGTGGTGGTAGGCAATTCCTAGACCGAGCAACTCTTTCAGTTGTTTTGTTTTTAATTGTTAGAAGGTAAGTGATCACTTCCAATCTCTGTCCCCCTCCAGACTCTAGCATCCCTCACATGCTTGAATGAGCTTTTCCAAACAATGGCATAGTCGATCACTGATTTCTCATTCTTTGTTGGTTCACATCTAGTGTATGCATGTATGCGCTTAAGTGTTTGTAATGATAAGGTTTTGCTCAGTGCAGAATCTAAGCAGTCGCTTTTTATTTTCATATTGTCTCAATACCTTCCGATAATTCCACCCCATCTAGCATGGTCATTTCCAACTCTGGCATTTAAATCTCCGAGCAGCACTAGCAATAACCCGTCAAACTTGACGGGTTTTTAATTATAGTGTGCTGTTTCCGTTCCCGGATGAACAGATAGAAGTACATTCTTCGAGTGTTTTTGGTTTCTTTCCATTATACAGTGTAGTCAAACTGTTCATGGACACCGTCATTTGAACGCTTTTCTTTGTTGATTTAACTATTTTCGGGAGAGTATATATATAACGGAAACAATACAATTTTTCAACACGGTTGCATTCCTCAGCTGTGACCAACGTACACACGGCGAGAATTACGTTATTTTAGATTCTATTTAAAAGTTCTTTGATGACAACATTTCGTGTGAAAGTGCGTAGATGGTTTTTAAAGAGTGTTCCCTGATCATAAGTGGTTTTAACAAAAACTTTCAAGTTTTCATGATTTGTACATCGGGTGAGGGCTCATGCACACCAATTTTTACGCACTTTTTCTTTGTCGAGCGCTACTAATTTCGTGAAAGAAAAAAAAAAAAATGAAACCAATGTATGTTTTATATAACAGTAAATAAATATTAGACAAACATAAAGGTATGTTTTCAGGCACTCGTAAGAAATAAAGAAGTAGAAAACTAGACAACAGAAAAACAACAGACGTGAGTGGCTTACCCAGGACTCGAACCCAGGACCTTCTGTGCGATAACCCCGCCTAGCTATGCAAGCGAATCACACTATCCTCCCTGCCATCTAGGCATCACCAAAAAAATGATGCTTCGATGACGTGTCATGGTAAATTTCCGGTGTTATGTGTTGCGGGTCGCACTAATGACCCGTCATCGAGGCATCATTTTTTTGGTGATGCCTAGATGGCAGGGAGGATAGTGTGATTCGCTTGCATAGCTAGGCGGGGTTATCGCACAGAAGGTCCTGGGTTCGAGTCCTGGGTAAGCCACTCACGTCTGTTATTTTTCTGTTGTCTAGTTTTCTACTTCTTTATTTCTTACGAGTGCCTGAAAACATATCTTTATGTTTGTCTAATATTTATTTACTCGAAGAATTCCTCTTTGACCTCTGCTCGTTCATCTTCATTTGGCCCATACACAATGACAACGGGTGACTATGGTTTCTCCTTCTTTTAGCTTTAGCACCATGATACAATCCGCGACAAAGTTCATCCCCTCATGCTGTCCTTTTCGTTTTTAGCTACAATACAACCTACGCCCCCTTTAGCTCTTTCAGATGTGGGGACCCCACTGTAGAGCAGCGTTTCGCCATCGAGATCCGTAACTCTTTGTCCCTTTTTCTGTTTCCGTTAAAGCCAGGTTTTTTAGTTTCGCTTTCCTCATCTCCTCCACCAGCTCGTCTTCTTTCCCATTTATACTTCATAAGTCGTAGTCCATTCCAGTTCGTCGCCTTTAAGATCAGTCCGGTTTTCTCTCTTGCATTTCGTGTTATCAGGTTTTAAGGCAAACAGGTGACTGGCCCGTTGTGTCTTTGGAAGATGGAGGGGATGTCTCCTTACAGCCTCCATCCTCCTTTTTCAACCAGGGTTGGGACTGGCCTACGAGGAGTTAATACAGGAATGTGTCTAGACTAATACCTTGTTTTTAATGACCTCTTTAATTTGGGTCTTAAACTACTGCATGATAAACGTAAGGGATAATATTTATGAGATGATACGTGAAGGAAAGACTGGCAGGAATGTATTTACTCATTTCAGCTCCCTGTGGGGGACCGACGACGCAGCAAACGAGATGAATGCAGTCAGCGACCCATAGCTTGACTGCTTGTGTCAGGGTCAGCGAACCAGAGCTGACCAAGACCCTACTCCACCTCCAAGTGGTGGTCCTGGAAACAGGTTGCATCACTGCAGTCTGGCCGAGAGAGTAGGAATCGAAAAGGGAAGGCAAACCCTGTCCCAAAAATGCCATGCTGAAATCGGATGTGTCGGGCCGAAAGGCGCAAGTATCACAGCTTCGCTGTAAACGGCGACACAACGTAACCATCGTCCTTATCAGGACGAATGCAGAAGAAGTTCCCTGTGGAGCACATGCTTTCAACAGGGCGCAAGCTTGGGCACAGTTATATGGAGATCAAGCTGTCGCCCATGCAGCCGGTAGGTACAAAGGAACGGCAGTAGCCGATACAGTTTGGGACCAGCCACGCCGCAGGAGTTGCCGGAATAATGTCAAATCAACATTAGAGTATTAGACTGCCTTAGAGACTCCGACTCCGGATTTATCCTCAGGGTTACTCCCGAAGCCTTTCCCATAAAAGGAAATTCCCGCAAGGCAGCGGTGGTTTCGATTCAGTCTTACCTTCACATAGATAGGCTACCAAAGAAGGATCACGAGCTCTATCTCATTTGCAGCTGCTGGTTTTAAGGCGCCAGTGACTCGCCTTTGCCCCTTCTCCCATCAGAGGAAACAGTTCCACCGTGCTCAAATTAAGCCACACAGGGAGCTGGGCTTGGTTTTCAGAGGCGCATGCCATATACATTTATCTGCGGTGAGAGCTACAACTCCCGGCTATGACAACAGACTATTAGCTATTGAGTGACCCAAAAAAAATTTTATTTTATTATATGGCAGCATTTCTTTAACATACCTATTTTTTTTAAAAATCAATCGCTATCGGTATTCAGTGTTACAGCGTCCCCTTCATATTCTTAAACATAAGGAACACAATCCATACCATTACATAATACAAGTACAGTTACGAACACTTTATATTGTACATGTTCCTTGTTTATTTCATATAATTTATTATTTAAGTTGTCAGCAATCATCAGACAGTAAAAATGAACAACAAAGTCATGAAACTCAAGATGGCCAATAGTATAAAATCTTCAATCAAAAGCAACCACAAAGTCAAGCAAGATTTTATCAGCACTCAGAAAATACAAAACACACTTTAGCAATGATTAATTCTTGTCGTGTTTAATAGACATTAGTATTTAGGCACTGGTAACGAGTGGAATCAGCATCCGACTGGCACAGTGGTTACAGCATTAGCCTCTTA
The DNA here is from genome assembly GCA_024509875.1 of Oreohelix idahoensis. Lineage (NCBI taxonomy): Eukaryota > Metazoa > Mollusca > Gastropoda > Stylommatophora > Oreohelicidae > Oreohelix > Oreohelix idahoensis. Next base: position 142,341 of record JAMPIV010008757.1, read on the forward strand.
TGGCAAAGGTACTGGGTTTGAAATATGTTGGGGTCACGCTCCAGCCTACCCTGCTGTAAATGGGTATCTGGCTAGGGAAGGCAAAGGCAGCGAGGAAAGGAACTTAATCACCCCCACCTCTCAAAACTGGACCTAGTGTAGTTAAGTCTCTAATACTTCAATCCCCCCATTGTAGTTCCTGCAATGGACCGTTTTTAAAAAAATGAGTGGAATACAATGTGAGAAGATGCTGGTTTTAGATAAGAGAAACAAAATTGAAACAAAAAAAGTCAATAGCTCTACAAGGTAGTCCCTGCTCTGGAAATAAAATGGATAAAGAAGACATGGAAAGACCTCAAACAGATGGCAGACGACAGGAAGACCTGTGCTCTATAGGGAACTGACAAGAAATTATGATAATGTTTATAAATGAGAGTTACAAAGTTTAGTGGCTATCAGCATGTTTGGATCATGAAACGTGATCTATTTTCTACAGAAAAAACAAACAAAAACACAAATAGTAATACGTCTTACTAAGAAAAAGGACAAGGAAAAACCTACGTTGCGGCCACAAGGCCTTCGTCAGGGACAGACAAACAAAAGACAGAAGGGAAAGAAAGTGAGAATTAAGTGGAGAACATGAAAATATAAAAATAAGAGAAAAATACTCCCTGACGTGTGTCACATGTTGGAGCAAACATGTCCGCTACTGAACCGGAACTATTTTCTATAGTGAGGGCATGCAAGGAACTAGATTAGGGTTTCTTAACCTGTGGTCCACGGACCCCTTGCGTGTCTATGAATGGATTCTATGGGGTCCGTGAACAAAACTTAAAATTTATAATGTAACATTTGTAATGATGCTTTTATGAGCATATTTTCCAAGGGGTCCATAGCCTTCATCAGACAATCAAAGGGGTCCATAACCGTAATCTGACAATCTTCTTCTTCGTACACTCTCAGACGTCCACTTGAATGTTCTCAAAGAAAGCAGTAGTCAGTTTGAGGCTATTTGAATCCCCGTAAAGCTTTTCCACGAAAGGAGCTGGCGTCGGCCATATGCGCTTTCTCTATACTGCATATAAGGGGCAACTTTGAAGCAGATGTTCAGCAGTCATTTTATCAGTGCCACAGCTACACTGATCGGTAGTTCCTATCATTAGCTTGTTGAATAGATGGTATCTCAATCTGTTGTGGCCAGTGCGGAGTCTGAAGATTACCACTTGTTCTCTTCTATTGAGCTGGTAGTAAGCATCATTCTGCGTGTGACCTGGATGTTCTACATTCCATTTCTTTCTGTATCTGATTCTGATAAAACTCTTTGCCTCCTCGAAAGTTATGCTTGCATCAGGCTGAGGTAGATGTGAACCTTCTTTTGCCATTTTGTCAGCCTCTTCATTGCCAGTGATGTTACAATGAGATGGGATCCCATTGGATCACAACACTTTTGAATCGTTGACAAAGTTTGTGGAGCACTATTCTGAGGTCATCCAGGTCTGTATTATTTTGGCTTTTCAACGTTGCAATTACTGACTGTGCATCAGTAAAGAAAGCATCTTGTCTCTCTGTGCTTCCCTCTGTCAATATAACCTCTGCTGCAGTTTTCAAGGCCCCTGCCTCTGCTCTGAAGTTACTTGAGAATTGTCCTGTTGCCACTGACAGCCTTTTTTCTACACCAGTGCTTAAGGTCAGAAAGACACCCCCACCTCCATTTTCTGTTGCATTTGTTGCTGACCTATCTGTATATGCATGGGTCCAGGTGTTGCGTGGGTAATGTTTCTCTATGTATTTTGTCGCTATGGATTTTCTATCTGTTGCAGTTTGGCTCTTTTTTCTTTCAATTCTAGGAATGTTTTCTATCATTTCAGGGAAACGATTTTGTTTCCAAACTGGAAGCTTGTGTGCAGTGTAAATGGGTTTAATAGTGGTTATTTCATTATGGAAACTGCTCTCCCCTGTGGTTTGGTTGATTCTACAAAGTTGCTTCGTTTGAGTTTTTGCCTCTAAGAGCATTCAATCAAAGGGATCCATAACCTTAATCTGACAATCAAAGGGGTCCATAGCCTTCATTGGACAATCAAAGGGGTCCATAGCCTTTATCGGACAATCAAAGGGGTCCACAGCTTTCATCAGACAATCAAAGGGATCCATAGCCTTCATCAGACAGTCAAAAGGGCCTATAACCTTAATCTGACAATCAAAGGGGTCCACAGCCTTCATCTGACAATCAAAGGGGTCCTTGGCAAAAAAGGTTAAGAAACCATAAACTAGATAAGTAAAACATATTTTTCTGTGGTATAGTTATTTGGAGCGTTTGATTGACAGAGTGATTAGAGCGCTGGTCTCTCGTGGCAACAGTGCTAGGTTCTATTCACAGTAACGGCATGCTCCAGTCTTCTTCTTCTTCTTTGATCCTTAGCAGCCGACCGTCAAAGCAGTCAGTGGCCATCACGCCTAGTGGCGTCTTGTAGGGCAACAACAAATTGATTCCACTTTGCTCAGTCGGTGGCCATCCTTCGTACCGTGCCCCAACTCTGGTTCATTCTTTGCATCTCAGCCTCCATAGTCCTCCGCCAGGTTGTTTTTGGTCAGCCTCTCTTTCGTTTTCCTTCAGGGGTCCAAAGCATAGCTGTTCTTGTGATGGCATCGGGGTCTCTTCTGAGGACATGGCCAACCCAGCTCCAGCGTCTGCCAGCTATGATGGTGTGCATGTCCTCTTGCTTGCTCTGAGTAAGCAGATCTTGGTTGGTGATGGTATTCGGCCAAAAGATTCGGTGAATTTTTCTTAGGCATGTTGTGTGAAAAGAGGACAATTTCGACATTTCCTTCTCTGTAACTCTCCAGCATTCTGCACCATAGAGAAGCACAGAAAGCACACAGCTCTGATATAATCTTAATTTTGTGCTTGTGCTGTATTGAGAGGACTTCCAGATGTTGTTTAGGCTAAAAAAGGCTGTTTTTGCCTTATTCATTCTGATGTTGATGTCTTTGCCTGCCCCGCCGTCTGGTGTTACTATGCATCCTAGGTATGTGAAGGTGTCTGTCTGTACCAGTTGCTGATTTCTTACTGATATGGGCTCAGGGTTGCTCACATTGAGCGTCATGACCTCTGACTTCTTTAAATTGATGTTCAAGCCCACCTGCTGGCTAAACTTATAAAGTCTATCCGTTTTTTCACATGTAGCACATTCACATCAACACTTCCAGGAAAAAACGACATGCTCCAGTCTACCCAGCTGTAAATAGGTATCTTGAGTTAGGGAAGGAAGATGGCAGCAAGGGAGGGAACAGTTCACCCCACCTGTTGATGCTGGACCTAGTATAGTGAAGTCTCTAACACTTCACTCCCCTACGGTCGTATGGGACTACCTTAACTGTTACTTTTACAGTTGTCTGAGCTGGATATATGCCTCTCTTATCATCATTTCCCCTTTCGCTCCACACAGAGCATGGAACCACTATTACAGGAAGCCTCCATCAAGCCTTCACATTCCTTGACAGCAATGGTTTCTCTAGCAAATTTTTTACATAATGAGGTTGCCAGCCTCATGCACAACTTTATATTAGTTGCCTTGTACGACGCACGCCTGAGGCAGACGACACGCACCTGAGGCAGACGACACGCCTGAGGCAGACGACACACGCCTGAGGCAGATGACACGCGCCTGAGGCAGACGACACGCCTGAGGCAGACGACACGCCTGAGGGAGACGCAGGCCTGAGGGAGACGACACGCCTGAGGCAGACGCAGGCCTATTCTTTCTTGACCTTATCACAGACCTCTTGGAACTAGATGGGGGCCTCTCTTATTATTGCAAAACTATGCGGTCATTTTGATAGGAACAGTTCAGCTCGGTGAAGCGAGATAATATTTTTCTGTCAACTAAAGTAGAGGTGAGCAAGACATCCATTGCGGTCCAACAGTGGACCGCTGACAGATTTTACGTAGGCCACCTTGTATACAAAGTTTCTTTTAATTAAAATTTTAAAAAAAATTCTTTAATTAAATCTTTTGCTTATAAAGATAGACCCAAGTAGAACAGTCCCAACTAAGATGGTTTGGCCATGTCTGCAGAATGGGAGAAGATCGGCTACCACGACAAGCATGGGAAACAAAGAGCCAAGGATCCAGACCCCGAGGACGACCCAGAGTCCGCTGGGAGGACAAAATTAGACAATCTTTGAAGGACCGAGGACTAGAATGGAACCAGGCCAGGAGGAAGACAACCGATAGAATAGTCTGGCGCTCTCTCTTCCAAACCTCTACACCTCACGGTAGAAGGGGAACGACTAAGTAAGTAAGCTTATAAAGATATAATATTTTTCATACCAAAATCTGAGGACTTAGTTTAAGTGATACAGTGGAAATCAGCATTACATTAAGTCTGTTATTACATCTTTAGTAATACTAGTATTACATTATTGTATGTTTGTTTGAATTTGTTCTTATTCATGTAACATATCGTTCCTTTTTAACTGCACATATATTTTTCAGGTTTTTAATTAATAAACAAATTTATTTGCCTTCAATTATTTCTTCATTTGACAGGCATGTGTAGTTATTTTATAGCTGAAAAACTTATTGTTATTGTTGAACAGAATCAATATCACTGCACACCGGGCAAACCCATAGGTGCTCAGTCTCCCTCAGTATATGTTGAAGAGTGTGAATGCTAACTGCTCCTGTAGCTCGCTGGTTATAAACACGATGGATGTATCCTCTCATACGTCCATCTCTGCAAGCCTGACGTTTGATGCCAAATTTCAACAGTCTTCACCTTCATGATTCATCTATTGCAGTGTCATTCTCTAACAGGTGATCATTAATCGTTCTCAGTATCTCTCCCTTATCCATATCCAGTGTCCCCACTGTGGGTGCTCTTGATGCCAGTCTGTAAAAGTAGCTACAATGAAAAATTGTATTTGGTAGAATGCAGCCTCACTGAAAAAAGTAGAAGTAGATCTTGGTATGCTAAAGTGTGCCCAGGCCTGGTCTAAAAAGTACTGTGCCTCTTCAAAGTGCTGAACATTTATTTGTCTTGGTCACTGTTTGCCACAATATTTATTCAACAAGATAAAAATGAATGAAGCTTCAAATATGTCAGCAAGAAATGTTCTTAACTTTAAAACAACATTAACAGAATGCAGACAGTATATGTTAATAAGTAGGTCAACACAGTTGAATACATCCTTGAACACAACACATCAAAGCATAATTCCATCACTAATAATACAAATTGCAACATGTATGTTAAAAAAAATAAAAAAGCCAAATATTTAAAAATGATTGTACATATCAGAGCACTATCGTCTCATGGCAAAGTTAGAAGGTTCCAGGATTCTTCTTCTTCCTCGTTCGTCCTGAAAAGGACGATGGTTGCGTTGTGTCTGTTTACGCCTAAGCTGTGATATCTGCACCTTTCGGTCGACACATCCGACTTCTGCACGGCATTTTTTGGGACCGGGTTTGCCTTCCCGCTTCGATCCGTGCTCGCTCAGCCAGACTGCACTGCTGCAGACTGTTTCCAGGACCACCATGTGGAGGTGGAGCACGGTCTTGACCAGCTCTGGTTCGCTGGTCCTGACGCAAGCAGTCAAGCTATGAGTCGCTGACTGCGTTCTCTATTGCTGCGTCTTTTGGTCCCGTTCCAGGATTGAAGTCAGGTAGCATCACGCTCCAGTTTAATAATAATAATAAATTCTTTAAGCACCAAACACGGCGCATAAGGCAGAAACCAGTGCTCTCCAGGTTGTACGTTGTGATGCCACTCCTCTTAGCTCTTGCACATTGTTTAATCCCAACGTTCTTCCTTCTCTTATTATTGTTCTTCTGAGTGTTTCTTTTGGTCTTCCTTTTTTCCTCTTACCCTCAGGAACCCAAGTGAGCGCCTGCAATGGTATTCTGTTGTTTTGCATTCGTAGGACATGACCAATATATGACCATCGTCTTTTCCTTATATAGTTGGAGACATATTTCTGCCTAGAGTCTTCTCTTATTTGTCGATTAGTCTTGAATTCTTTCCAACTGATGTTCATGAGTTTTCTAAGACATTTGTTCTCAAATGTATTCAGCTTGTTCTCCAATGATTTTGTTATTTTCCAACTCTCACAGCCGTATGTTAACACTGAGATAAAATTTGAATTAAACAGACGAAGTTTGGTATGTATATTCAATGATCGTAATTTCCAAATGTTAGATAATCTATTGAAGGCGCTAGCTGCCAAAGCAATTCTAGTATGAATTTCTCTTGTTGTGTCACCATCCTGAGTCATTTTACTGCCTAAATAATTGAAACTTTCAACTTTCTGTAGTTTTTCCCTCCAGTTTACCCAGCTGTAAATGGGTACCTGACTCTGCTCTTGAGTTAGGGAAGGCAAAAGGCAGCAAGAATGGAAACCGCTTACCCCCACCTCCTTAAAAAAGCTGGACCTAGTACAGTGAAGTCTCTAACATTTCACTTCCCTAAGGCAGTATCTGCTATGGGACTACCTTTATCTTTGCATATTTACCCACTTCATCGGTGCTCCAGACTCACACGAACCTTTGCTGTGACCGTATTCAGTTTAAATTCATTCATATCTTTAATGAAATCTTCCAGTATTTTACTAGCCAGTTCCGTTAGTAGATCCACTTCCACGCAGTCCAACTATTTACTTCCTCAGGCTCATTGTTTCGTTCCATTAAATTATTCTGTATAGAATTTCTTTGTTACTATAATAACGTTAATTTAATATATCCCAGCCATTTTAGCAGTTGACTTTCAGGATGGTGATTATCTATTTTATAACTTCTAGCATCAATCCAGCAAAACAAATTGGCTAGGAATTTAAACCGTACAAAAAATTGTGGCTCAACTTCTTTGACCCATCAAAAAAGCAGAATACCACTGCATCCAAAACAAAAACTAGTCATGATGCCAAAAAAACCGCCCATACAAAGTTGTCACAACTGTCTGGAGGGGAGCAGAGTCCTTCTGCCTGATGATCTGGAGTTTTGTGTGGTTGGTTTGCTCTCTTCAAGAGTTTCCTGCATGATACTTATGTTAACTCTGGTGGCCAAACTGATAACAAGCACCATGTTTTTCACAAGAAGGAACAGATTAGTAAATCTTAAATACAGCTTACACATTCAGACCACTGACATAACAAGGCTTGATAAGAACATTATGCTCAGGACATGAGGAAATGATATCAAGTCCTAGCACAAGGCATTACACTATTATATCTGTTGGAATAAAATCGAGGCAGCACATGAGTGTATACTCATGTAATTTTTTTTAAATTTTGTACACACCATAATTACCTCAAACAATCAACACATTTTTCTAACACAAATACACATTAGAAAATGTAGTTCTCATTAAATAAGCCTTAATTTTTTTTAGGCCATTCTTTACTTTTTCTAGGATCTTTATATATCCATATAAATACCATGCAAAACTCAGTAACATTTAGAAACATGCAAAAATGGACTATCACATGAAGAATAGATTACAATACCAAGATCCTGCACATGAAGAAAATGTGGTAGTTATCACGAACAGCTAACAAAACTTTGCATCATGATGCAGGAACAGCTGTTTTCTTTGCCCTTTTAACCTCAGGTTGTGGCCCAGGTTCTGCCAAATCAATGAGAAAAGAAACAGAATTAATATGAGTTATATTCCTATCCATTTTTTTTCCACTTCATTGACATCATGTGACCATCACTGCAGTTGACCCCTTCCAAGAAGCCTGTGTCAAAGGTCAATGTGCTCTTGCTACAATTTTTTTTTAAGGTTAATAGCCTAATTAAAACCCCCTTTTTTTCATTTTAACAACATTCTTGGTGGAGCACAGTTGTCCCAAATATAGAACATAGGCTTGGAGGGGCTAGTATAATTAATACAAATCTCAAAAAAAACCAAATGAAACAAACTGTATTCATGTTTTTGTCAGTGCAAGAGTTTGCCACGTTTTTTGTTAAAGCATGAGCCTATCACTCATGTTTTTGTCAGTAGAAGAGTCTGCCACTTGTGTGTTCATTTTTTTTTTCAGTGCAAGAGTCTACCACTACAAAAAGTTCTAGAAACCACAAAGAATCCCATTCTAAGAATCCTGCTACCAGCTAAAATGACTAATGAGCTCACGCTGTTAAGTGGCAAAATGTAAAGTAATATTATTTCACATATTAATGAGAGACAGTCCAGTTGCATGAGGCATGTTTTTACAAAAGAGAAATTAGAACACACTGTGATGACAGATACAATTCATGTAACAGAGATTAAGGACTGCAAAGACAAAATTTACTGAACAACTTCACAACATGGCACGAAAGAAAGTAAACGACTAAATTAACAGAAACTGAGGTTGTGTTGAAATAGTTCACAAACGCAAACCGCATGGCACATGAACAAAAATTTGTATATGCGCTAGTGTTCACTGATGTTGTAGTCAGATATTATGAATTTTTCACCCTTTAGCAGATAATGCAGGCTTAGATAATTTTTCTATGTCTCCAGTTTTATCAAGCCCACAAGTTGGTTACTGCAGGTGGAACCATGCGGTATTGTTTTCTTTGTGTTCAGTTGAAGAGATATAGATAACAAGTAGAATCCTTTTTAGTATGTGCAGGGGCAGCTGGACAGTTTGGTGCATGTGATCAGTTGAACCTATCAAGAAGTTTGCAGTTTAATCCATTAAGATGTCTGCTTAGCTCAGTGAGTATCTTGTTCACACAAGGAACATGGTACTCTGCTCTTATGTTGAAAGACAGTTATGCTGTCATCTGCTATCATGCATGTTAATTTCACTGGCCTGTTGCTAAACTGTCCATCATTTTTGAGCATCGGTTTTATTGTCCATATGATGTCAGGAGGGATTTGCTGTTGAAGAATTTCAGTTACTGTTTTGCTATTTAGACTGACCTCTTGTTCCAATGTCTCTGATGGTTCTGTAGCTTTTGCTGCTACTTCTTATAGAATGGGTGCCACAAAATAAGGGAACAAATCTTTTCCAAAATGTTTAACCACGTAACACTGACAATGCAAACAAAAAAATATGTGCACAATAACTACTTTTCAACATAGTCACCACATTTATTGATGTACTGGTCCAAGCTATTGATAAGGTTATCAAAACCACAATAGAAGAAGTCCGTGTCCAAAACTGTCCAAAGTGCACATTTTGTGTTGAACATCTGCATCTATTATGAAATGTCCTACTTAAAGTTATTTTTACTTTTCTGAAACCCCTAATATCTTTCTTTTTGTCTGTTGACTTGCTTCTGTTTATTTTTATATAAGCTGCATGAGCTGACTAAGTTTTTCCCACACATCCTGTACTTGTTCTTGTTTATGCATACAACTGACATAACACCATTTGGTCTGTTATATTCTACACATATTTCTGCACATATGCCATCAACATTTTACAGCACAAGTTAACAAAGAAAAAGTTACAGCTTCAGTATAACAATAAATACGGCTAAATAAAATACTTTCTTACCTCCAATTCTTCCCGTAGGCACATCAGGCAATCTAACATTCTCCTCATCTTCAGTTTGCTGTCACAAAGAAAAGTTAGAAAGACTTGAAGTGATTTTACTTTTTCCACTGGTAAACTAAAAATAAAAAAATCTGACTGGCTTATCGGTTACAGCACTTTCCTCTTGCTGCAAAGTTACTGGGTTCCTGGATTGAAACCTGGTAGCATCACGTTCCAGTCTATCCAACTGTTAATGGGTACCTGACTGCTCATTAGTTAGAGAAGGCAAAGGCAACAAGGAAAAATGATCACCCCAACTCATAAGCTGACCTAGTATAGTGAAGCCTCTAACACTTGACACTTCTACAGCCGTATCTGATTTTTTGTAGACTACCTTTACCTTTACAGGAAAAAAAATGTAATGTAATTCAAAAATGCTGATGAATCAGGTAAACAACAATTCAATATATTCAAACTGATTAAAAATACACACACAAGTGCACGCACACACACACACACATCAATCTATACCCTTTTGCTCACCAAGAAGCACAGGCATTCACCAAACACTTGCTAAATTCTTCTGCCGTGTGCCATATGCTCAAAGTCTTTCCTTCTTTTTCTTCATTCGCCCTCAGACTTCTACATTAATGACTCTAATAAAGGCAGTAGTCAGCTCAGGGTTCCTGACATCTCCAAACAGTTTTTTGTTGAGAGAAGTGGGTTGTTGCCATATGTCACTCTGTTTACTGCTGTAACTTGGTCAGAAATGGAGCACGTATTCGGCTGTCATGGGGCTGGTGCCACAGGAACAGAGATCAGTTAGATCAATCCTGTACAAGTGATATAGATGGTACCTCAACTTATTGTAACCAGTACGTAAGTGGAAAATGATGACCTGATCTCACCTGGATAGCTGGTGACGCGCATCATCTTTCCAGGTCGTCATTATTATTTTAATTTCCGTCTGCATTTCTTGTCCCCATGTGTTAGTTTGTCTACCTCTACTTCTCATACCCTGGGGATTCCATAACCAAGGACTGCCTTGTAATGCTATCAACAGATTTTCACTTATACATACACTGACCTTCATAATCTCATCCAGTTCTGCCAATACATCACTCTCATCCTCTGCTGACAAGCCTCCAGAAAGTAGCTCATCAATTTCCTAAAAGGAATAGGATGAATTTTTCTTCAGCAATTAAGATTATATGTGATAGAAAGACAACAAAACATATTTAATAGATTCTTCTTCTTTGATCCTTAGTCTTACGAGTTATTATTCTACATAAAAAACACGGAAACCCACAAGAATGTTTCTTAATACTGCAAAGAATGAACGGAGCCCCTGGATACAAAAAAAAATGGAAACACTCTTGAACATACTGTATGGAGCCCCCCCCCCCCCCCCCCCTCCCCGTAGTTCCCCTGCAGGGGTGTCTCTGATGGACAAAGAAAAAAGTAGGACAAATCCTCCCTTAGTGCGTACAAGGCAACTAAATAGACATTCTGCATGATGAGACTGACAATCTTTGTGTAGGTTTCCTACAACAGAAACCAGGTGCAGTAGTGGCTCCGTGCTCAGTAGGGAGCAAAAAAGGAACATGATGATGATGATACTGTATGGACTAATAAAGATGAAGGAAATAGAATTCCTGGCCAACAAAGCTGCAAATATATAAGTACAAAAAAAAAACAATAAATTTAAAGGAAACATAATACAGGCAGTCCCCGGGTTACGAACGTCCGACCCTGTGACCATCCCTAGGTATGAACCGACCGCCGTATAGCCTTTTATATTAAAAATTTGAGTTTTTTACAATGGTTTGTAATAATGAACGGGCGCTCTACAGTACTTTGTGATGTGCATCAAAACATTGCGCGTCTTCAGCGGTTCACCAGACAGTTACCGACGGCCTCAGCTGCTACAAAGCCATTTATGATGAGAAAAAGAAAAGCTCTGTTCAAACCTCCCTTGATGTCTACTTCAAGAAATTGACTCTAGAAGTAAACCCCCCTCTCTCCAGCAGCAGAATCAAACCCTGACTCTCCAGCACCAGGTCCATCCTCTCCAACACCAGGTCCATCCTCTCCAACACCAGACCCATCATCTTTAACAGTAGCCATTTCTCTATCTTCTTCTCCCGCATCATCCAATTAATGTCATCTTAATTATTAATGAAGAATGCCCCCGTGCCCAGTATACAACAAGACATCAACAGGAATGAGAGTTAGTGTTAACTTTTAATCATTATCTTTTTTTTCTATCTAAACTGTTTAAGAAATGTTTCTTTAATGTTTTTTATGCATAGAAAGGTCAAATGTATACTATATACTAAGACAAACATTTGACTAACTGACGCTAGATACAAACCGTACGTAACTATTCTGACTTACGTACAAATTCGACTTACAGACAGACGTAAGAACGGATCTCATTCGTAACCCGGGGACTGCCTGTATATCATTCAAAGATCAGCAAATATATAAATACAAAAAATAAAATAATAAATTTAAAGGAAACAATACAGTACTCATTGAGCAGCAAATTTATAAGTACCAATAAAAAAAAACAGTAATAAATTTAAAGGAAAACAGAATTCCTGGCTCACAAAGCTGCCACAAAAATATAGGCCTACCACAAAATAATAACAAATAAATAAATTTTAATGGAAACAGAATTTATGGCTAACAAACAATAAAAGAATATAAACAGCAGATAACATATTTAACAACATACACAAAGTAATTAATAAATCAGCAGAAAATATATCCAACAGTTCTTAACTAAACTGATGGAATGGTCATACTGCCTATGTCTACCACAGATAAACAAATTACTAACTGATACTCAAATCTAATTATTCAGATACAACATGTCTTATTTGTTTAAAAAACAAAACAAAAGGACTTAATGCTCAACAGTAAGCAAAACATTAAGAGTACAGAGGATTCATTTCAAAATAAACAAGCCAGTAAATATTTAAATAATCATTAAACAAAAAAAAAAGTGATATGCTTACTCTCTGCTTCTCAATGCCTTCTTGTGTTTCTTCCATAATCTTTTCCACATCTTCAAGAGACAGTATCTGCATATTTAAGAAGTATACCAATTAACAATGAAGAAAACAACAACAAATTAGTAGACTAGTCAAGATGTATCGCTAACCTATTCTCATTTCATAGAAGTAAAGTAGATGACCTGAGAATGATAATAAATAACTGACTATCCACAAGCAATTATTTACAGCTTAACAAATTATTTTTCTTCTTCTTCTTCTTCTTCTTCTTCTTGCGATCGCATCTTTGATGATTACACCGTCAGACGAGTTCTCATGATGAATTCGACTGTTGTTTGAAGTTCCTCTTTAACTCCATATAGCTTTGAATTTAGTGTTGAGTCATTGGGCCAGTATATCTTTCTTAACTGGTCATACAGAGGACAGTCCTGTAGAACATGCTCAGCAGTTTGTTCGTTTAATCCACATGTGCACAGTGGTGAAGCAGACAATCGTAACTTGTGCATGTGTTTATTCAGTTTGTTATGCCCTGTCCTGAGTCGAAAAATAGTTATCTGTCCCTGCCGGTCGAGAGTGTGATAGTCGTCTTTGGGTTGGTTCTGTTCTCTTCTTATAGTCTGGATAGCTCTCTTTTTCTCAAAGTATGTGACTTCATTATCTTCTTGTTCACATTCTCCTCCCTTTTTTGCAAGTTTATCTGCCTTTTCATTTCCGGGTACACCCCAATGAGATGGTACCCACTGAAGTATGGTTCTCTTTTTGGCAGCTACCTTGTTTAGTTCATTTCTCAGATGCGGGAGTTTACCACCCTTGAGAGCTTGCAGGACAGACAGTGCATCTGTGAGGATGACTGCCTGGTGGCAGTCAGAGTTGGTGTTATAAATCATATTTGCAGCTTGCTCTAGAGCTTGAACCTCAGCTGTATAGTTGGAACAGAATTTACCAGTGGGAATGTGCCTAGTCTCATAGTGGTTGTCAGGATATGAGATAAAGATACCGGCACCTCCATTCCTAACAGCATTAGTTGCTGATCCATCTGTATAGGCATGTATCCATGATTGATCGGGATAGCTTTCTTGGATCATACTCAATGTAGCAGTTCGTTTTTGCAGATCATTATACTCACATCCACTTGTGAGACCACTGACCGACGTATTAATTTGGAGGGCACTGCTGGCCTGCTCCCATGGTACAGGGTATAGGGTGGGCTTCAGTGGTGTTGTCTTCATAGATAGGTCTTCTTGATGCTGTCTTATAAGTCTTTTTCCCCGATGCACAAAGCTGCTACGCTTTAGACGTCCCAATGCCAGATCATCTAGTCTTGCCTTCATTGGGTGCGTTGGCATACTGTTGTACTTTTCCATCTGGATCATGGTCTTTGTGTCTCTTCTATGGGACAATGTCTGTAATCCAGCAACCTTCTGCATCTCTGTTATTGGTGTAGTTTTCATGGCTCCTGTAATGAGCCTGAGAGCTTGATTTTGCACCTTGTCCAAGGACTGCAGGTGTGAGTTAGCAGCTGATGACCATGCTGCTGAGCTAAACTCTAAGTGTGGTCTTATTACTCCACTATAAATCTTCTTTAGATTTCGTTCATTTGCTCCCCAGTTGGTACCTGCCAATTTTCTGAGTATGCCTAGTCGTCTTCGGGCCTTTCCTTCTGCATTTTCAATATGCTTATTCCATGTAAGCCTTTGGTCAAATGTCACCCCAAGATAGGTGGGGTAGCTTTCTTCCTTGATAACGGTTGTCCCTAGGTGTATGTTAGCTGATTTGTCCTTGGGGGCGAGGGAGAACAGTGTTGTGGAGGTTTTGTCTGTGTTTATTGTGATAAGCCATTTCTCTGCCCATGACACTAGCATGTCTGCTGCCCGCTGCATTCTATAATTTGCTGTGGTGACATTTTCATCAGCGCACCAGAGTACTAGGTCATCTGCATATAAGGCAGCTTTCACTCCTGCAGGGAGATCTTTCACCAGGTCATTGATGTAAACAAGGAAGAGTGTAGGGGAAATTACTCCTCCTTGAGGTACCCCCTGATGGAGCAACACTTTTCTGCTCTGCAGACCGTCAAGAGTGACTCTAGTTCTCCTGTTATGCAAGTATGACTGGATCCATTTCATCATGTTGCCTTATTCCACCTTTATTATACAGACGAGACACTAAGACCCTGATCCAAGCAGAAAAGTACAAGAACATGCCCGCACATCCAATGAAAACTAGATTTGGAGATTTAGCCAGTGGGAGGTTGAAGAGAAGCATTTCTTTTGTGCATCGTAAGTAAAAAAACTACTTAGAACATACAAGGATGAACTACCAGACATCACTAAGGAAATAACTCCCACACTCCTCCCAACCCCATGGGAACAACATCAAAATTACAGTATTAAGACCTCCATAACTCCCACCTGCCCCATGGGAGAGCTAAATACTCTCCAAAGGAAAATAGCAGCATGTGACATGATTGAAGAACTATACCCCAGAGAAGCATGGATCCAAGTATATACTGATGGATCTGCAACCAGAGCAGTGAAGAACGGAGGCGCAGGAGTTTATGTGGTCTATCCAGACAAAGAAAATGAATCCACCTGTTCACCTACTGGCCGGGTGACTTCTGTTCAAACTATGCTGCTGAAGTACAGGCCATAAGCATTGCTGCAGGAATAATAAATAACACAATAAGCCAATGTCAGCAGGTTGTATTCCTTACCGATGCAATGTCAGTTCTGCAAGCCCTCAACAGTGATAAACTGCCAGAATTAAACAAAGTCCTATGCGAAGTAAATATCAAAAGAAGGGTAGTGCTACAGTGGATACCATCACACTGTGGCATACCAGGAAATGAGAGAGCAGATATGTTAGCAAAAGAGGGAGCAACACAGGAACAAAAAGAACAAACAATCACATTCCAGGAAAAGAAGACCCTTATCAAGGCCATCAGGAAAATTGATCAACAAAGAGACAACTATCAATATCTTGATCGAGCAAAACAGGTGATCCTGTTCCGTATGAGAACAGGACACAACAGACTGAACAGTCACTTATACAGACTGAGATTGGTCCCATCACCCCTATGTACGTGTGGACAGGCAGCACAGACAGCCGAACACATCCTGCAAGACTGCCACATGCTTAGTCAATTGCGAACTGAACATTGGCCCACAGAGACGCACATCCACACAAAGCTGTTTGGGAGTCTTGAAGAACTTTCAACCACAGCAACATACATCCAGAAAACCGGACTTCTTGTGTAGACATTTCTAAACAACAGCGAACGAGAAGAAGAAGAAGATCATGTTGCCTTGGATTCCACCTCTCCCAAGTTTTGCAATGAGGCCATCTTTCCACACCCTGTCAAAGGCCTGCTTGAAGTCGACCCAGATCGTTAGGACCTTTTTCTTCTCCTGGAAGGCATCTTCTATTGCTTGAGACAAGTAAGTAACTTGGTCTTCTATACTGTAGCATTCTCTAAATCCAGCGTGTTCCGGCACCAGGATCTGCTCAGACTCTAAATACCATTTCAATCTGTGGTTGACTATTCGCTCCATAGTCTTCCCAACACAGCTTGTGAGACTGATTGGCCGGTAACTTGCAGCCTCGGTCTTACATTTCCCTTTCTTTAGTATGGGTATTGTGATGGCTTCTCTCCATACTTGGGGTACCGTTCCTTCCTTTCAACCAGCTGTGGTTGAATATCTCAAGCAGTTTTGTCTTTGCTGCTGAGCTCAGATTTACTAGCATTTCGTTGCTGATTTTGTCCTGGGCCGGGGTGACTTTTGAAACTTAAGCTTGGAAATAGCCTTCTGTAGTTCTCCTAGTGTGATGGGTTCCCTCATTGGGGCAGGAGTATCTGTCTGTCCCATGGTTGCCAGTATTTCTTTTCTTATCTCTCTCTGATGGTCTATGTTAATGGGTAAGTTGCTTTCTGAACTGTATCTTCTAGCAAACAAGTCTGCAGCTTGTTTTCCTCTGAAAAGTTTGCCACCTTCATCCAATGTGATAGTCTGCCTTGGTGAGGAACACTCTTCATTTAGAGACTTGACTAATCTCCAAAGTTTCCTGCCGTCTTTCTCAAGGTTCAGCGATGCCGTTTTAGTTCTCCAGCTTTTCCGTTTTTTTCTTCTAGCTTTGTTCTCTGAAACTCTGCTACAGCCTTTTTCCATTTGTTGTGAGTTTCAAGTGAAGGCTGAGACTCTGCGTTCTTTCTAGCCTTGTCCATAGCTTCCTGACGTTCTTGGAGTGTGCTGACCTGGACCAGTATGGTATGTAGTTACGCCGGCATCCTTTGGGAATGGTTTCTTTTGCAGCTTGTAGTATGCATCTGTTGAAGTCTTTTACCACTTCATTAATATCTCGGTTCTGTACCTTGAGGGTAGACAGCAGCGTGTTCACCTGATGCCTGAATAAACCCCAGTTGGCTTTTTTGTAGTTCCATCTTGTAATGGCTGGGCCTGTACTGAGAGTTGCACTCTGGACAGTAAGAAAGATTGGGCGATGGTCGCTTCCCCCTAGTTGATCTCCTACTTCTCTACTAATAGATCCAGCTATATCTGGTGTGGAGAAGGCAAGATCTGGTGTTGAAGTTGTGTGCCATCCTCTGGAGTAGAAGGTAGGAGTATCTGTGGCATTATTGACTAGGATTAGGGAGTGATCATCTTGCCAAGTTTCAACCTCTTCACCTCTGTGATCCAGATGGTTATAGCCCCAGCTCTGGGAGTGGCTATTAAAGTCTCCAACTGCTATAAAGTTGGTGGCTGGTACCTGTATAGAGCTGAGACTCAGAGGTTTGTTGTTCGGACAGTAATAGTTCAGGAGTTCTATTTCCATCTTGTCTACCTTTATCTGCAGCAGCTGATATTCTGCTCCATCCATGAAGGTTTTCCTTTCGTGTGCAGGAATGTTATTCCTTACAAGAGTAAGTACTCCTCCTTTTCGTCTATCTTTTCTGTCGGATCTGAAGCATTGATATCCCCTTATTTTAAAGGTTTGATCTGCTTTCAAGTGAGTCTCTTGGATACAGCAAACACTGACTTGCTTCTCATACAAGATGTTTTTTAGCTCCGTCTTTTTGCTGTATCCAGCCTGCTTGCTGTTCACTCCCTCTGCATTCCAGTGCATTATGACAAGTGGCACTCTGGGTTTCTCTTTTTCTGTTTTGTTTTGGTCAGTAGTTCTCCTCCGCCGTCTGCTGACTCCACAAGACGGTCTAGAGGGTCCTCCAGTAGCTGAGGGTGGGCTCTGTCGAGGCTCAGAGCCCGGCACTGCACCTGCCTGGTGGAGCTCCACAGGGCGAGCACCAGAACGAGATTTATTTGACGGTGTACTCTCCATAGAAAAAAAAAAGCGAGTTGCATGATACTGTGGTTTCCGGTGCGCCTTCTGGCCCAGTATCTACGACTTTAGCACCTGCTCAACGGGAGAGTGGGCTCATCCCTAATCTGTTTATGTTCCCAGTAGTAGACTATTCGCAAGCAGCCTGGGGGTGTCACTGCTCTGCGCGGACCTTGTTTACCGAGGCGGCGTCCGAGCTCGTATGGTGAAAATATGGTTGCGTTATCTTCAAAATAGCCCTGTCTTTCCCGTGGCTTTTCTGCCATCCTGCAACTTTGAGTTAGGGAGTTCTGAGCTCCAGTCTCTTTCCCAGGCGTTTTATCCTGGCCTGGCACGCATACAGAGGACCCCACTTCTGGTTCTAAGTTAGCAGTTGGGGATAGGTGGGGTAGCACACTGTGCATTCCCCGTCATCCAGGGGGCTCTCCAACTATGCAGAGCTTGCACAATGCTGTGCTCTGGTTTTGGGCTCTCCCAAGGAATCCTCACGTCCTGCACAGAGCCACTTCCAGATACCCACCACCTGCCAACCCTCCATTGTAGAAATCTCCTGCATGCGGCCATCCAGTCAAGAGCCAGTATTAAGTCTGGTGCCCAAGTGATCCCCCCAAGCTCAGTGTGCAATGCTGGGTTCTCATCATGCTGCAACACAGGGGGGATTGTGATGCTCAGCCATCTCTCTCAATTCTGCACCGATAAGTGACATCGGGGACTTAACTGTGCCTCAGTGCTGGGAGGCCCCGTTTCCGGGTACACCACACACAGCCAATTGAGGCAACGGTCGCCGTGGGCGTGATAGACGACAAACAGTGAAGAATGAGGCAAGAAAGCATTTAACCCATGAAGTGGGGGGGTGGATTGGTGCAGACCAGAGCATGTACCACTCGCCGGTGGGTTCTGCATCTACACCTATAGGGTTCCACCCACTCCTCAGCCCATTTAGTCTGGCCCCTCACCCAGGACCTGTCCGGCTTGGGTGACCCTGCCAGGAGTAAAACTCCCGCCGGCATAGCTCCCGGGATCATTGGGGCGCTCAAGCTCTCCAACCACGGCAAGGTAGGCTTACATGTGGAGAGTTCTTCTTCAAGTAGCCTGGTGGCATTGGTGATCATGTCTCTCCACAACTTACTGCCTCCAGCGCTTTTTAACTATTCTGTTGTTGACTTCTTTCCATGCCACGATGTCAAAGTGTACTGTATCTTCTCTTTTTTTCATACTCTGTCTCTTTCTTCTGTAATTTTGTCCTGTTGTCATGATATAGTCCATCTTTTTCTTCTCATAACATGCTCAAAGAAAGTTGAATGCTTCCTTCTAACGTGACTAATAAGTGTCCTTTGTGCCTTGGCCTCTTTCAGGACATTCCTATCACTCTAATCGGCTGTCCATGGTATTGTTAACATTCCTATCACTCTAATCGGCTGTCCATGGTATTGTTAACATTCCTATCACTCTAATTGGCTGTTCATGGTATTGTTAACATTCCTATCACTCTAATTGGCTGTCCATGGTATTGTTAACATTCCTATCACTCTAATTGGCTGTCCATGGTATTGTTAACATTCGTCTGTAACACCACATCTCTGTGGCCTCTAGTGCTTTTCCTACTTGTTTACTAATTGTCCATGACTCACCTCAGTATGCCAGGTTTAGTTCTACTGAAGATCTCTCTTGAGTTCCATTGACAAAGAGTTCTTGCATAAAATACTTTACAATTATCAAATATTAATTATATGCCTACAACAATTTAAGGATGAACAAAATATAAATAGTGTAATCACCTGCTAGTGTCAATCAAACTGAGTCATTGTGCTACACAAACGTGCATCATTACATCTTTTCAGGAAAGGTTTGAAGGACTATGAAATGATGCTGCACAAATGTGTCCTTAGATAATACTGTAGGCAACTGTCACATTTTACTATGACTGATTACTGTGGCCATTATATAAATGTCATGTCTTATTTGACAAAATAGCATTACCTCATGCATTTTTTTCAGTGAAGCATTTCCTATCTGCAAACCTTTGACCACCTCCAGTTCAACTTGGGCATACTCTAGATCATGCACCTGTATTGGAAAAACAAGAAATGATTTAAAAGTGATGAACAATAGGTAAATTTAAAATGTTGAAGCAGAAAATAGCAATAGCATTTTTTTTTTAAATGACTGTATTTGGCTCCCTTGGATGTCATTACAGACTGCAGACAGGGTCTTTCTATCCAGGTATGTCTGTCATTGAATTTATTTTCTACATCCCCACATGTCAGTCTCACAGATTTTCTTCCAAGGTAAACATGCACTTGATGAAGGTCTGAATTCACAGCGTGATACCCTAGCGACATGTCACATTTCCACACCACAGAACAGTAGAGAACCCATACCTGCATCAAACAACCAAATTATACTCACCTGGGACACAGATGTGGAGTTTACACAGTCAGCAGAGTGATCTGAGGAAAAATCTGGGAACTAAAGAAGACCGCCCAAAACAGAAATCAGCTGCAGTCATGATTGTGTTGCACAGGGAACACAAAGAACAGACACTGATGATGATGATTTTATTATGTGAAAATAAATTTATCTGTTCTGGGTTGTTTTTTTTTAACCACACATATGACATATTAGAAACTGGAAAAGTCTCCAATGTTTCTTTGAGCACAATTTACCAAGAATATAAATAATTATCAATACACAGAGAAAAGTTAGCTGTGTACTATGAAATAAAAACAAAGTTACCAGGCGTTCAATATTCTCTAGTTGGCCATCTGTTTTTATCAGCAAACTCTCTTGAAACTTCTTCTTTCTGAGCATCAGCTTTGCTTTACTGGGGATGAAAAAATCAAGATATTTTACATCTGATACATCAGGTTATCAACGATGAAAACTGCCCAATTCCCCCTGTGCAGACAACTCCCAAATAAACTGATACAGTACCATTACAATACCAAACATGACCAAACAAAAGAAATATTCTATTTATTCCACTTTGTTTGCACTTATACAGTCATACCTTTCTCTCCCTTTCTCATAAGACAGGTGACCATCTCAGACTTCTTTCAGCAATATACCCATTCTCCCTCAAGGAGCCTGGGGTGGTACGGTTGATTTACGCACGAAAACGAAATGCTGGAGTGGTCTTTATTTATAATAATAATATTCATATAATAATAATAACAGCCCCTTCAGTCATAACTGACTATGGTAATGTGCCCCTGTGACAGCCCTCAGCTGCTTATTTTCCTGGTGTTCCTTTCGATGTTTTCTCCTCTCTTCTGCTTGTTGTGTGAGCTTTTTTTCGCCCAAACTGAGGTGGCACTGCAGATAGCATCGCCACTTGGTGCGATCGGCAGCTTCATCCTCCCAGGTCGCTGGATTTATGCCCAGTGCCCTCATGTCTCTTTTGCACACATCCTTGAATCTCTTTATTTACACTACACAATTAGAAAAGCTTGATGAGTAATTCTGGAACCAAATTGAAAATCTTCCCTTACAATGCCAAACCAGTGAGTCCATATAAAGCAGGGTTAAAAAAAATAAAACTATGGAAACTCCTAATCTTTGACAATGGATATCTGATGAAAATGTTATGCCTGAAATTAAGAGGAGAAAAAAAACCCAGCAGCTCTAACTGTGGAAAATGGCAAACCAGAGAAAAATGGGAATAAGATAACCAGATGAAAGTGGAGATGAACTGGACACCCTTTGATAAAGTATAAAGCTCCTTCTGAACAGACAGCACTGGATGCTGCAGTCCAATAAGAAAAAGAAAATGAGAAAGGCGAACCTCATCATGGAAGTGAAATTAAGAAACTTTATATATGAAAGTGGAGGTAAACTGGTCATGTTTTGATAAGGTTCATGCTGAACATCACCAAATAGTCCTTAATGTTCAGACCACTACAAAACTGACAATGAGAAATGCCGAGTTCAACTTTGCGGTAAAACTTAAGACTTTATATCCCAATCCTTATCAGGTATCCTATAATTCAACCTTGTGCACTATTTTGTATCTACAGAACTTCTTTTTCTACATCGTTTTGTTGTCATGGCTTCCTAGCTCGGTGGTCCATGGTTCGATCCCCAGTTGAGGTGGGATGTTTTAGACCGCAAACAGCTCCGGGGTCAACCCAGCCTCATGAATTGGGTACCAGAACAACTCTGGGAAGGTTAAGGCAGCCGACGTGATGCTGACCACATCACCCCTAGTGTGCTGATGGTCAGGAAAATATGGGCCTAACACCGTATTCCCAATATGCCTCAATGAGCGTGTAACGGGATCCCTCTCTTCGTTCTCATACAGCTACATCTAATTCTCTGTCATTAAATAGATGGTCTGTTTCAGGCTGTCTAGTGATCTTCTGGCGCGATGGCTCACACATAACCACATCTATCTCTCACAAAATAGACGGTGTATCTAAAAGGTTCATAAAGATAAATATCAATCAAACATTGTGCACCACATAATGAAAATTTGTGTGCACAGGGCTGGCAACCTCACCATGTACAACAAATTGCCACATAAACCACCATTCAAGAGCATGTGCCTCTACTCCTCACGGTAGAAGAGGAACGACTAACTAAGTAAGTCAAGAGCATGTGCCTCTACTCCTCATGGTAGAAGAGGAACGACTAACTAATTAAGTAAGTCAAGAGCACGTGACTGCTTGACGCAATGCTTTCTGCAAGTGAACCACCTGCAGTGGTGGCTCTATACTTCGTAAGAAGCAAAAAGAAAAATGATGATGAATGAAAATGTTGATCTGCGACATAAATGCAAAGATAGAAACTGACAATAGCTGCTATGAAGAAATTATGGGACACACAGGCTTGGGACAGTGAGCTAAATTGGAAAAAATATTGATAAACTGTGCGCCTCAAATCAACATGTTCTAGGAGGAAGTGTACTTCCAGATAAAAGATGTATAAAGCAAAATGGATATCACCACATCACATGAGAGAATATCAGACATGATATATAGACAAACAAAAAGCTCAGATCATCATTACAGAGGAGCAGATGTAGAATTAGACTACCATCTTCTGTAAGCCAAAAATAAAGATGAAACTCAGAAACTATAAAGCAACACTCTGCTACAGACAACAGTTTAATGTAGGATATGTCAACAATCAAGAAAAAAAAAAAACACAAAAATTTACTGTCACAACACAACTTAAAGCAAGCACAGAAGATCACTGACACTAGATCAAACATATATGGAATGAGGCTTATAAGAGACTCTTGGAAGGGAGGTCTGTCACAATGTCTCTTATATGTGTGTTAATTATAAAATTATAATGAGTCCTCCATTCTTCCTCTTAGACTTTTATCAATATGGTGACAAGTTTGTTGAGACTGTTATAGTGACGTACACAGACCACTGCGAAAATTATGTAACTTAAAAAAGGGTCATGAACTGGGTACCAGAGAAACTCTGGGAAGGTTAAGGTGGCTGCTGTGATGCTGACCACATCACCCCTAGTGTGCAGATAGTGAAGAAAATTTGGGCCTATCACCATGTTCCCAATATGCCTCAACGGCCATGTAATGGGAACCCCCCCCCCCCCCCCCCCAAATAGGGTCACCTGGTCAAAAGTACTCAGTGATGCAGTGTTGAGCAGTTTCTAATGGGTGTTTTTATCGTTAAAATAAAAGTGTTTAAAACAATAGCATCAATCATTAATTTTTAAATGACTACAGGATGCATACCACACTTACTCCTTCTTTCCATCCTTTAGCAAAGCTCTTGTAACGTCTCTGTCATGTTCTAGCTGGGCATTTATCTTTTTCTGATATTGTTTCAACTTGTCCCTTTGTTGTTTGAGTTGCTGGAGTAAAATGGTTAGCAAGAAGTAGAAATTACATTTGACAATTATGTAACAAATTCAACTGGGCTTTACGTCAACATCTTATGCTGCATAGCAGTATTGACTATTTCTTGGAAACTATTATGCAAAAATGCATTCTTGGAAACCATGGCTCATTCTGTTTATGTATATCTTATGAAAGACTCTTCTTTATGCTTTCTGCCAAATATTATTTTTCGACTTATTTCAGAGCTGGCTTTCAGGCTGTGCCAAAATTCTTTTGACTCGCTTGCATATACTACTTGTGCACTGATTTATCACATGGGCCGCTGATTACTAGTTTCTAATCCAGTACCTTATTTTTTTTTAAGCCTGGTGTGGTGCCATGTTATATTTCAAAGGTCTATTATTCTTTGATCCATCTTTTCCGTTGCTGTTTCCTATTCTGGTCACTCAGTTTTGAAGTCTCTTCACGTAGTCCTTTAGTGTTGCAGTTTCAATGCCTCATCTCTTAGTTTTTCACTGAGCTATGTTTTACTAGCAGCTATTCTCTTTGATTAATGACAGGACTGACTCAGGCTTCACAATGGTAGAATAAATATTGTATTTCATTCATAACCCTCCACTCCCAAAGGAGCATAGGCCTTCAACAAACACATGCCAAGTCCTCCTGTCACGTGCCATCATCTCAAGTTCTTTCCATGTTCTCCTTATCATTTTCACTTCTGTTTCCAGCTCTCTCTTGCCCTGGGGGTTCCAGAACAAGGACTGCCTTGTAATGCTATCAACAGGTTTCCTCAGTGTGTGTCCTAACCATCTCCATTGTTTTCTTCTCATCTCTTGTTCCACCTGCACTTGTCTAGTTCTTGTCATCAGTTCCACGTTGGTAACCTTGTCATACCATTTTAATCCCTCTATTCTACCCAAGCACCCATTTATGAAAGTCTGTAGCTTTTTGGTAGTTGTCTTTGTTGTTCTCCATGTCGCAGAGCCATACAATAGGACTGACTTCACATGGATACCTCCAGACCATAGAACAGAAAATCAGATTGATCATATATGCATACACAAGAAGTTTAGATCATCATTCAGATGTGGCATCAGACCACCACCTTCTGATAGCTAAAGTAAAAATCAAACTCAAGAGATATGTAGCAATGCAAAATTATAGACAACAATTTAATGTAGGACATCTAAGAAATCAAGAAACAAGAGACAAATTTGCAGTTACAATATCCAACAAATTTCAGGTGCTCCAACAGCTGAAAGATGCAGAGAATACAGAAGACTATTGGCAGCAAATCAAAACGGTATGGAATGAGACATGTGAAGAAATACTGGGGAAAAGGGAATGACAACAAAAAGCATGGATAACAACAGAAACCATCAATAAGATAAAAGACAGGAAAAACAAGAAAGCAGATTTAAACACAAGCAAAACCAGAAGTTCCAAAGCTAAGGCTCAAGAAGTGTACACAGAAGCAAACAAAGAAGTAAAAAAAAGTATCAAAAGAGACAAGAGGAAATATATTGAGGAGTTGGCAAGAGAGGCAGAAGATGCTGCAGCCAAAGGTAATATGAGAGAACTGTATAACAGCACAAAGAAGCTAACGGGGAAATACAAGCAAACAAGTTGCTTCATAAAAGACAAGAATGGAAAACTGCTCAGCAATATACAAGAGCAAATGAAGAGGTGGACAGAATATTTTGAGGACCTTCTCAATAGACCAGCTCCACAAAACTCCTCGGACATCCAGCCAGCAGAAGAACAGCTACAAATTAATGGTGAAAGACCAACGAAGGAAGAAATAAAGAAAGCCATAAAGCTTCTAAGAGATGGAAAAGCGTCTGGACCTGATGGCATTCCAGCAGAGGCCATCAAAGCAGATATCGACATGGCTACAGAGATGTTATATAAATTACTTGGTAAAGTCTGGGAAAAGGAATAGATACCAGCAGAATGGAAAGAAGGATAGCTGGTTAAGTTGCCTAAGAAGGGAAATCTACAAGATGCACAAATTATAGAGGAATAATGTTACTTTCAGTGCCAGGAAAAGTATTAAACAGGATTATCCTTGAGAGATAAAAGAGTCCATAGACAAGAAACTGAGAGATGAACAAGCAGGTTTTCGACAAAACAGATCCTGTACAGACCAGATAGCCACTTTGAGAATAATAGTTGAACAAAGTGTGGAATGGAATTCACCACTATACATCGGATTTGTGGACTACGAAAAGGCATTTGACAGTGTAGACAGAGAATCACTTTGGAAATTGATGAGACATTATGGAGTTCCCCTGAAGATCATTAATTTAATAAAGAAAACATATGAAGACATGACATGCAGAGTTCTTCATGAAGGACAGCTTACAGAACCGTTTGGGATAAGAACAGGAGTGCGACAGGGATGCCTCTTGTCTCCATTTCTTTTCTTACTAGCAATAGACTGGGTTACGAGAACATCGACAACACACAACAGAAATGGAATCCAGTGGACTCTGACTAAGCAGTTGGATGATCTGGATTTTGCTGATGACTTAGCTCTTCTGTCCCATAACCATAATTAGATGCAGGACAAATTGAAAACACTCGATGAACATACACAGGGAAAAGACAAAGATAATGAGAATAAATGCAGGTATGATAACAGGGTTGAACTTGAAGATACACCAATACAAGATGTAGAATCGTACACTTATCTTGGTAGCAATATAGACAAAGTTGGAGGGACAGACAGTGATATCAAAATAAGAACACAAAAAGCAAGAGGAGCTTTCATTGCATTGGGAAATATATGGAAATCAAGAGAAATCAGATCCAGCACGAAAATAAGAATCTTCAACTCAAATGTGAAATATTGTATTTAGCAGCTGATTATTTTGTCTCATTTCACAAAGGGTTAATTTTCTGTCATGCTTTTTGGTTCATGAAATAGCTATGGGATTACAAATAAAGATCCACGAATACTTGAACTGATGAAAAACCATCAAAATTCTATTACAGCAATAAGAGGAGGAGGATGTGGTGAAGTGGGATGTTATAAATATTTATAGGGGACTTAGTGTACTGACTGAGATCAGCTGTGAAGGTATCTATATCTATTAAGAGTAGTGTATTATAGATAACCTTACTTGCTACCACATATCTATATATCTCAGTCAGAATTATTCTGCAATAGTGTGATGACTACGTTATGTGTCTAGGGTATGTGTAGGATGAAGTGTAAGTCAAAACAACAACAGACAGATAAACAATTTAATTTATTCCACTATACTTGACAACACTGGGACACTCACATACATATAACACTCTAAAGGATATCTTAAGGAGTCACTGATAACTTTTCAAATAACAATATGTATTCATTGCTGATATGAATGAATATGTGTCCTGATTCAATTACAAAGGAACCAGGAATCACAATCAATTTTCATTACAAGTTATGTACAGAATGGATTAATATGAATATTGTAGTGACATATATTATTAAAAATATCCTATGTGTGTGTCAGTTGTGTAGTAGTAAAATGAGGTAATACTGGTTTTGTTTTGTTCAAGCTCTGTTGGTATTTGTCATCATGACTTCAATAGTTTGTCTTAAGGAAACTAGTATTGGAGATGTTCTCAGTTCCTGATATTAATACAATTAAATCCCCCTCTGAATGTTATTTTTATAAAGTCATTTCAAGATGAGGGGACATAATGTTGAGCTCAGCTGGCCAAATCAGCTTATCTTGAGTGATGGTGGCAGGAAAGGACTCCTCTGCTCGAATTCTCCTCTGGGCTCTGGAGACACCTCACTGATAGCTAAATGGACCAAGGAGTATGCTGTCCGACTCTGGATTCAGCAAAGCTCTGACCAGGTGCAGCTCAATACCATCAAGACCACGGTCCCTGAAAACAAGAAGGATATACCTTCTACTTCATAACTAATTGATACTCTAGTTCTACACTGAACACAATACAACACAAACATTGAGTTCAGAGCGTTAGGCCAACTGTCAGCTTCATCTGAAATACTTTATACCAGTATTTACCTCCTTAATGGTTACCACGCCTCTGCACTTCCAGCATTATTTCTGTCTAATCAATCATCCAGGTGTCAGTGTACTATTTGGCCATTCCATGCCGTTTTACTTCCCTCCGACACCCTCTGTTCCGGCTGGAGCATTATAGGCTTTATCTCCTGTTTGCCACTGAACTACACATATATATACAGGCATAAATTAACAATTTACATTCAATTTTCATTAAAAGATACTGAATGGTTCAAGCTTACCACAATTTCATGGAAATAAACACAGATACGTTGATTAGCAATGAATTCTGGCACAATTACTGGCACAAATTCCCATCTGCTTATGTTCCAGGCTTTTATTTTAGCAAAAATGTGAGCTGGCTTCAACGCACTGTCGCTTTATCAAGATTATTTGCACTAGTGGTCTCGAACTAACGCTCCTAAGTGAGTATATCAGCAAGTCTAGCCAATGAGGCCACGTTTCGACAAGTGTTTGAAAAAATGTTACCTTCCTACGTCTCCCTAACAACCAAGATAGTATTTATAGTCCGACCAATCGTGGTTCGTCTTTCATTTGTTGCGCTCCAATCAATTTGGAGTTTACATGGTAGGCTATTTCTGTAACGCAAGGTTTTTTCAAACATGTTATAAAAAAATTTTATGAGCAGAAATGATTTCATGCTGTCAGGCATCCCCAATATTTTATTTTGGTTATAACTTGTTAATTCCTAGACTATTTGCGTAACGTTTTACATATTCTTTGTCAGCAAACCCTAAGGAACCCAAATATCCAAATTTAAAAGAGCTACGTGGCTGCGTTCAAAATATGCAATTTCTACCTCCTGTTTCGAAGATGTGCTGTCTGGGAAGGGTAGTGTATTTTATCACTGTCCGTCTGAAAAAAAATTTAGTGCATGTAGTCTTACACGCGTGATGGTAGCATTTGTGTATCGCGCGACGCGTGTTGCATGCGTTCCTGATTTTCAGCCCTCCCTCTCTCTTTATCCTTTTGTCCATCTGTTCGTTCGTTTTGGTAACGCAGTGTAGAAAAAGACATGAATGGAATTTAAAATTTAGGTCAACTTGCATATTTCAAGGTTTTTCTTAGAAAGGCAGCACATTTTATTGTGTGTTTGGGAAACGCGTGTATGTTGCAGAAGGCCTATATTTAACGTGGAAACGTTACAATTTGCAGACGAAGCATAAAACAAAGGGGATTTCGAGTACTGTCATTGTGACAGCACTGTTCTTTACCATTCTTCTTCCTTTATTTATTATATGGATTTATTAGGCTTTATATTTACTAGATAATTTATATATGTGGATTAGAATATTCCACGACAGAGGAGTACTGCAATAAAACGTGGTAAAATGTGGGTTGTTGTTTTTTTTTTAAAAGGGGAAAAATACAGCTAGTGCTTTCCTAGTCTGCACTAGGACAGCAAATAAAACTTTTTTTCTTTTCCCTACTTAATATTTACTCTTATGCTCAGAAACAGAAGCATTCTGCACATTCAATGCATGATAGCCTGCTTCGACGGGGTGGTATTCTTTTTATTTATTTTCTCGTAGCTCTTACTTGGTTCTCGCTTTCTAAGGCCTCAATGAAGGCCATTTTCTTTGCCTTTTGTCCTAGTACAGACGCACTACATTTTTCCTTTTTTATACACCCAACCTATTAAAGGAATATCACAGTGTAGGAAGAGAAGTCATAATACAAAGGATGTCTGGGAAAAGCAACTAAGATGGTGACGTCTACTGATACAATAAGAGATCTGTGATGTCATCAGAACAGCAGCAGTAAAAAATATGTTGAGAAACAAAGAGTAAGTAGGTTTGGACATACTGTGAGAGTGAATCCCTATCAACCAGCAACACAAGCATATGAATTCAAAATAGAAGTAACCAAGAAACAAGGATGACACCAAAGAAGATAGATCAAGAAGGTAACACAGACATCATAAAGAATTCTGACAGACAGCAGGTAAGGCCACAGTATGTGCACTGTATTTGACATCAATAAACAAGACTTTCTTATCTATTATCTATTATCTATTATGTTCCACAGCATAAGCTGTGGACAACAGATGCAATACCAGACCTAAGGGTCTTTTATATTTGGACATGCGCCCTAATATAACCGACTAAGTTGAATGGGACGTGCCTCACCAAAACTTTATTTTAAAAAAAAAAAACAGAAGCTCGCTGGTTAATGCCCAGGTCTGACATACTATTTTTATATAAATACTACACTTACCAGATGCTACCAGGGTATTTGAGTTACCCGATCGTCTTTACTTGTGTATTATTTATAGTGGAAGTAAATAACAAAGCACCACTGAAAGTGGTGCCTCAAGGACCACCCAAGTTATAAGACAACAGAAGGAAGAAGTAAACTGTAAACAGTTTGGAGTTTTAATACACTCCTCTCTTACTCCTCGTATGATTTGGTTGTATGCTGCCCTCTACTTTGTCATCACCTCTTGTACCACTATTAAATTTGTTTCTTTTCATACCTTTCCATTAGTGTTTGGAGTAGGGTGATATTTTCCTTGGATCTTACTTTCTCAAATGCATTAGTTTAAGCATATGCAATTAGTTCACACTGCTGCATGCCTGCATTTACATTATGCTCAAGCATAAAATAACAAACCTCCTACTTATGTAAGACACACATTGTTTTATGGATTCACATAAATATTAGGCCAAAATGTGAGAAAAAAATTTTGAAAACACATTACATATGATGCTTAATAAAATATGTAACACAATAAAACAGAATACTGTATTCTGGTATATAATGCTACAGATGGAAGGCAATTTGGGGAGACAATGTTCTAGTTTTATTCAATTGGCTACATAGCTGAAGTCAGTTCTGTGCATGCGAGCTCTTTTTCTTCTGCAATTACAATTGTTATAATTACCTGGTTAGCCTAGTTGAAGTTCGTTTTGCACATGGTTGCTCTTTTTATGTCTGTAATTACAACACACGACACAGAGTAATAATTACAACAACATTAGAAAACTTTATTTGTTTTGTTTTTTCTGCCATTTATTAAGTTTGAAAAAACTCAAATAAGGGTTAATGATAAACAGTAGCTGTTATCGTTATGAAATTTGTAGCCATTTATTATTTCCAGGAAGAAAACAAAATGCCAGAAACATGGTTACGGTCACTGGTTCAGTATTAGGATTTAGGGATTGAAATGAAGTGGTGTGTGTTCTTCAATGCCATCAACATAATTTGCCTACATTGTTAGGGTCTAAGATTCTTAAAACTAACCCTAATCCTTATTACTGCATCTCAAAATCTTTCTCGAACACATGGCCCAATGTTCTTCCTTTCAACCAGATTTAGGTTAGACTTAGAATGATACTCTGTAATGCTAACTGTAACCTCATCCTAACCTTGCTGATCTTTTTAAAAAAATAATAATGTGCGAACAAGATTGAGGCTGTTTAAAAAAACAAACAACAAAACAGGGTCTACCAACTTTCAGCTTAATAGTGTATCTCCGGATTCGTATATAAATATCAACATGAGCCACTTAATTGGTTGACATATCGATATCCATTGGTGCGAAATCACACGTATGTCCCCCTCGATTGCCTTTCAGCCTTATGTTATGGGACACATTACTAAAATGAGGATTTTAGGCCTATACACTAAAATAGATTTTAAAATTTTCAGTATTAATTAACGTGACCATTAAACATGCTTCGCCTTGTCTATGAAACTAGACTTGTTAAGTTATCGGTCATCGCACTGCCAGTAGGCCTATTATTTAAGTTTTTGGGCTTAGCGTAGGCTAAATAAATGTAGGGCCTATCTTAATCGAAATCATTTATTTACTCACAAGGATTGCTTTGTCTTGTTCGGTCACTCTAGAAGGCTTCTTTTTACTCCCAAAAAGATTTCCCATTATCAGCTTTATGTATTCACAATATAAAAATAAAATCTTTCTTGTAAAACCAAGCCTGTAACGACTTCAGTCGGCAAGTCATTTGGAAGTTCTCCTTCCATAAAGTTCAAGCATTCCACACCCCGGAAATAAACATTGGTCTGGCGAATGGAGACAAAAGGTACTTTAGAAGAGCTACACAAAAGGAGATAAATCTAGTATTTAGAAGTATGGTTTCATACCACCCCCTCCACCCTTTTAAATGTAAAACTATCCATTTACATCAAAGACATTAACCCTACCCGTCCCTATTTTTTAAAGTCGTGAAAGCCAGCAAGGGATTTGGTGCCAGGCTTTCAACGTTGTCCTTCTCTAAGCACGGTGCACCGACTTCTGTAACAAGACGCAGCCATTATCATTAGTTCCCATTTTGTACCCTAAGTCAGTCTAAGTGACCTTTTTCCAGTTTTCTTTTGTATAAGTTTCCTTTTCTCTTGCTGGTTTTGGCTTCTTGTGGCATTACATGTTTTTGTTTTCGACCTAGTCTAAAGTTCGTTACGTTGGTATGTATTGCAAGCTCAAGAAAGCGATCACCTACCCTGTGTAGTACTCATTGCGAAGGGAAAGACCACAGACACAAGAAACCGAAACAGCCTGCCAGTATCATACAGGCCCACGTGACAGTAGTAGCCATGTGCACTTATTACGTCAAAGTACGAAGCAAAAGACAACTCGCACACCTTTTACAACAACCACCCTGATGGAATGAGATAGTGAAAACAGCGTGGCTGGAAAAGGAGAGTGACAAAGTCATGGCGGATAGCACGAAAGAGAAGGACAATCAGTAATGAAGAGGTAGATTTTAAGGAGAAAAAGCAAAGAGCCATCAATAACTTCAAGGACTTGGCAAAAGAAACCAAGGACACAGTGTGGGAGGCCTTTGTGACATAGGTGGGCACTGACAAAACACTACAGAAATGCTGGCCCTTACATCGCAGAATGGGTAGGAAAAGTACAAGCCAACCATTTCCTAATATTCTCAGATCGACAGGGATAAGCCTGAATGCCGATGCCAAAAAAGGGCAATGCATTACTCAGACAGATAAAAGTGACAAAGCTGCCCGCCAAGAAATTAAAGACCGTATCCTGGAAAGCGACAAAAGAGGCGACATATATTTCGACCAAAAATCCGAAGAAAACGTGTGCACTTTAGAAACCAGTAAATACACTGCCCCGGGTCCTGATGGTGTACAGTATCACAACATAAAACAGCTCGATGACACGGGCATTAAGAATGTGGTGAGTGATTTCAACAACAGCATACAGAATGCTGAGGTGCCAGAAGACTGGTTACATAGTTACCTACGAGTCGACCACTTCCTAAACCCGGTAAAGACCCCACACTTCTCAGCAGCTATAGAATTATCTTACTTACTTAGTCGTTCCCCTTCTACCGTGAGGTGTAGAGGTTTGGAAGAGAGAGCGCCAGACCATTCTATCAGCTGTCTTCTTCCTGGCCTGGTTCCATTCTAGTCCTCGGTCCTTCAAAGATTGTCTAATGTTGTCCTCCCAGCGGACTCTGGGTCGTCCTGGGGGTCTGGATCCCTGGCTCTTTGTTTCCCATGCTTGTCGTGGTAGCCGATCTTCTCCCATTCTGCAGACATGGCCAAACCATCTTAGTTGGGACTGTTCTATTTGGGTCTGCAGCGGATGGGATTTTAGGCCTTGCCGTATCGTCTGGTTGCGGACCATGTCTCTTCTTGTTACTTCAACCACTTTCCTCAGATACCTCATTTCTGAGGTTTGGATCTGGCTTTTGTGGGTTGTATTCACTGCCCACGACTCGCATCCATATGTCAAGACTGGGACATAGGTGGAGCGGTATACAGCCATCTTCGTTTTCTTACCAACCTCTTTCTTGCTGAGGAATCCACGATTTATGGCCTGAAAAAGTCTCCCAGCCACTGCTTTTCGAGTGGCCAACTCTTCTTTGATGCCTCCCTTTCGGTCTATAATAGCTCCGAGATATTTAAAGTGGTCGACCTGCTCCAGGACCTGTTCTCCCAACTTAATCTGATGTTTTCTTTCTTCTCGTGATATCACCATGGATTTTGTTTTAGAGCTGCTTATGACCATCCCTCTCTTCTCCAGCTCTTCCTTCCAGACTTGCAGGTTGGATTGGAGATGTGCCTCTGATTTAGCAATCAGGGCAACATCATCAGCAAATGCCAGCTCCGAAATATAGACCTGTCTCATCTTCCAGTACCCCACTGAATACTTTCTTGTTCTCTCCTTACATGCCTTGATGACATCGTCCATAAGGAGTATGAAGAGGTAAGGTGATAGGATATCACCTTGCCTTACACCAGTGGTGGTCCTGAACTCTTCTGACTTATGGTTTGCTGTCCTCACATAATTTCTGCAAGACTTGTAGAAGCTCTGTATAGCATGAATCAGAGGTGCTGGAATATTCTTCCTTGCCAAACAGTCCCAAAGTTTGCTCCAGGGGACCCTGTCAAACGTCTTTTCCAGATCTATGAAACAAAGATGGATCTCACTCTTATACTCAAGGGCCTTTTCACTCAGCTGTCTGAGTGTGAAGATTAGGTCTTGAGTACTTCGGTTTGCTCGGAACCCGCACTGGACCTCATCCAATTGTGGCTCAGCTAGGCGTCGGAGTCTCTGCTCTAGGATTCTAGAGTAGATTTTACCAGGGACACTGAGAAGGGATATGCCTCTATGGTTTCCACATTGTCGATTGTCACCCTTTTTTAAAATTGGTGTTATGATGGCAATCTCCCAATCCTTTGGTATGGTCTTGTTGCACCATGCTGCCTGTAGGACCTTTAAGAGTAATAGGTCGCCTGATGCTCCCATGTACTTAACCATTTCTGGCGTTATACCATCATGCCCTGCTGCTTTGTCCATCTTGATTTTCTCTAGTGCTGCCCTCAGTTCTTCCATCTTTATGTCATCTTCACCATCATTGGTTTCCTCTTCTGTGTCAGTGGTTATCATTTCTGATGCTTCATCATGCTCACCATCCAGGAGTTCTGAGAAATATTCTTTCCATCTTTCCATTACTTCCTTCGGGGCAGTAAGCAATTTGCCTTGCTTGTCCTTTATAAATTTGAGAGGGCATTGTTTTTCTTTCCTCATGTTCTTTAGGGTCTTATAGAACAATTTCTGGTTTTCTTGTGCATCTTTTTCTAGCTTTTCTCCAAATTCTTCCCAGGACTTCTGTTTTGCTGCTAGCACTTTGTTCTTTGCTTCTGTTCTGAGTGTCACATATTCTCTATATTTTTCCATTTGTCCTGTTGTGTTTTTAGCTCCTAAGTATTGTTTCCATGCCATTTTCTTCTCTCTTATTTTCTCTTTGACTTCCTCTGTCCACCAAGGAGTCCTCTTTCTCTGGTTCCCAAGTCGGACTTCACCGCATGCTTCTGCAGCAGCTGTCTTTATGATATCCTTGAATTTATTCCAGAGGGTTTCCAAGTCATCAGGTCGTTCTTCTGTGTTGCTCACTGCTGTAGCAATAAGCCCCTGATATCTGGTCTTAATTTCTGGCTCTCTCAGCTTGTAGGTCCTAATGCTCATTTCTCCTGCTCGTTTACTTGGTTTCTTGCGTGATGTTGGGCAGTTCCTAGGCTGAGCAACTCTTTCAGTTGTTCGTTTGATTGTTAGCAGGTAGTGATCACTTCCAATCTCTGGCCCCCTCCAGACTCTTGCATCTCGGACATATCTGAATGAGCTTCTCCGAACAATGGCATAGTCGATCACTGACTTCTCATTCTTGGTTGGTTCACATCTAGTGTATGCATGTATGCGCTTATGGGGGAACTTTGTGTTTGTAATGATCAGATTCTGCTCACTGCAGAATCTAAGGAGTCGCTTTCCATTGTCATTGAGAGTATCTTCTCCATATCTTCCGATAACTCCACCCCATCTAGCATGGTCATTTCCAACTCTGGCATTAAAATCTCCGAGCATAATAACTTCATCTAGGCAGTCATCCACTGTCCTTTGAAGCAGCTCGAAGAATTCCTCCTTGACCTCTGCTCTCTCATCCTCATTTGGCCATACACTATGACCAGGTTGACTATGGTTTCTCCTTCTTTTAGTTTTACAACCATAATGCGCTCCGAGACAAAGTTCCATCCCTTGATACTATCTTTTTGATTTTGGGCCACAATGCAACCCACGCCCCCCTTTAGCCCTTTCAGATATGGGTACACCACTGTAGAGCAACGTGTTGCCATCGAGATCCATGACTCCTTGTCCTTTTTTCTTCGTTTCCGTTATAGCCAGGATTTCTAGTTTTGCTTTCCTCATCTCTTCCACCAGCTCCTCTTCCTTCCCATTTATACTTCTTGTGTTCCAAGTTCCATAAGTCGTAGTCCGTAGTCCGTTCCAGTTCGTCGCCTTTAGAATCAGTCCGGTTTTCTCTCTTGTAGTTCGCGTAATCATGATTTAAAGCAAACAGGTGATTGGCCTGTTGTGCCTTTGCATGGTGGAGGGGCTGCCTCCTTACGGCCTCCATGCAGGCCGCCCTCCTCCTTTTTCATCCGGGCTTGGGACCGGCATTGGCGGAGTTTATAGAATTATCACAATGCAGAATGTCTGCGGTAAACTACAAGAAAAGATAGTGGCACGGAAAATAATGAATCACCTCGAAAATGCACAGATCCTACCAAATACTCTCGGAAGCTATAGGCCCACGAAAGTAACATGGGGTAACGCTGGAGCTTTTGCTTATGATGTGTACGAGGGGTTCCAAGGTAAACGAGAAACAGTTGACGTTTGCCGATGACATACTCATTTACAGAACTGGCTCTGACCGACAGGAAATGGTTAATAGCATACATGGGACACTACAAGAGGTGTTTAATTGGTGCAAGAAAACTGGCTCCAAAGTCAACCCCAACAAGGCCTGCGTGATGTGATGCTCCTTAAACAACTCTATGGTGAAAACAGACCCTCGAGATAATAAAAAGCAAGATAAGCTGAAATACGTTGAAGTTACATTCGATCGCGGGCTATCGTATAAACACCATGTTGATCACATCATAAAGATATGCAAGAGAGGTCTCCCACAAGGTACCCAATAGGATGGAAGTGCATGGAGGAAATAGAAGAAAACAGTATTACAGCAAATGCAATAAAATGTAGTAGTAAATACACACCAGTGATTCCTCCTTGGGAGCTCAAGAAACCAAGTACTGACTCTCATCTTTCAGATACAATAAATAAAAATGCAGGAAAAGACAACATTAAAATCATAGCCAGAGAATATATAGAACAGACAACCAAGGGAGCTTGAAAGTATACACTGGTGGGTTCTAAGATTGAAAAATGAAGAACTTGGAATATGAATACACATACCAGCCTGGAAGCTGAAGAAAAGTTTTAGTTTAACTGAAAACGCATCAATATTCACGGCAGAAATGGTGGCGATAGCAAACGCACTTGAAATAATTAATGACAAGAAGCTAACAATCCTAACTGACTCACTGTCAGCTCTTCGAGCACTAAGAAACCCAAATGAATGTAGCCGCCCGCCCAGACATAGCAGAAGAAGCGTTGCAACTTAGTGATCTTCCTTATCAGTCATTTCTGACCAAAGGAGCGTACCTCCCGAAATAACTTTCGGTGGCACGAGGTTGGGCAATGTTAGATCAAGCTGTTGCCCATGCAGCATGACCCGGCCTGGACGTCAGAGGAACGGTCTAGCCGATACAGTCTGACACCAGTAGCAACAGCCTAGTCACTAGTAGGATACGGAACTTGCCCTCCAATTCATCTTCCCATTTAGTCATTACTGACTGTATTAGGGATACAGACACCTCGAGAGCAGAGGGTCTGGGAGCCGGACATTCTACGTCCCCGAGTCATCGCTGACCATATATGGGAACGCAGACACCTCGAGACCCGTAGGTCTGAGGAAAATGCCGGACTGCTCGAGCGCTATCTGGAAACGGACACGACTCTCTGCCACGTTTTCTGATACTGGGAGGGCCCGAAAAAGGCACCACACACAGCCGTTAGAGGCAGAAGGTAAGCATGTATTAGCTCTAGAATTGCCACAGTTATCCAAGTAGGATCGTGTCATCTAAGGAACCTCGACTGATTTAATGAGCCATTCGCGGTTTCACCGTGAGACAGTGTGAACTTAGACATGCATGGCTTAATCTTTGAGACAAGCATATGACTACTGGCAGGATCAACCAGATAACTGTCCTTCGAACAGAGCATTTCGTCGCTCGCTCGCGCAACTTAGTACACACCTAAATAATAGGGGCTGCTCGGTATTATTAGCCTGCCATCACCGGTGTCAATACCTTGTCGAGGTATGGCGGCTTGCGTACCCTGATTACACCCAGAGCTATGCCAGCGGGAGTTTTACTCCTGGAAGGTTCTACCAAGCTGGACAGGTTTGCGCGGGCAGGGGTCAGACTAAAGCAGACACCCTGGTCCTCCAGGTTGGGGGTTTTAGCATAGGGCTGACACCCCTGTCTACGTAAAAAAAAATTGAAGTTACGGAAACATCAACGAATAAACAAACTTTGCTGCGGGACGGATATCCGGAGTCTGGGGCTCGTATGACTGTCAGTGGTGAAAGCCGAAAAGAAGCCACTGACATGAGAACGGACGTCCTGACCGCAAAACATGATACAAGAATAGGATTTTGGAATGTCAGGACAATGAATGAGACGGGTAAACTAAAACAGGTCACGGCAGAAATGAGAAACTATAGGTTACACATTCTAGGGATAAGCGAGAGCAGATGGACAGGGGCAGAAAAAGTTAAAACAGCAACAGGAGAAACAGTACTTTACTCTGGAAGAGAGGATGGACAGCACAATGAAGGTGTAGCCATTATTCTACAGAAAGGAATAGAAAGGACATTACTGGAATGGAAACCCATCAACAACAGACTGATAAGATTAAGATTGAGAGGTAGATTCACCAATACTACAATAATACAATGCTACGCACCAACGAATGACAGCGATGAAGAGGTCAAGGATGAATTCTATCAACAACTGCAGAAAGAAATGGAAGACACACCTAGATATGATCTTATTATAGTAATGGGAGACCTCAATGCGAAAGTTGGTACACACAATACATATAATGAAAGAGTAATGGGGAAACGCGGCAGCGGAACAGCAAACGAAAATGGGGATAAATTAATAAGTTTCTGTAGTATTAACAACCTGGTCATTGGAGGAACACTTTTCCCACATAAAGAAATTCACAAATTAACATGGGAATCACCAAATGGTCGGGACAGAAACCAGATAGACCACATCATGATTAACGGTAGATGGAGACATGCATTACAAGATGTGAAGGTAAGAAGAGGTGCAGATGTGGGAAGTGATCACCATTTAGTAGTAGCAAAACTGAAAGTGAAACTAAGAAGGGCTGGACCAACTGTAACTACACAGAAAAGGTTTGACATCAGCAAATTGAAGGACCACCCGTGTGTTACCGGGGCCCGAAAGGGGAGCAAAGAATAGTAACACTGTTCCCTGCCAAGCATGTCGTAGAAAGCGACTAAGGAGGGTTGGGCGTGGGGCTGGTTATCAGATCCTGTAAAAAAATTTAAACCACAAAAAACTTCAACAAATATGGACAAGTCAAATAAAGAAAATAAAACACAGCCATCCAAGACAGGGAAAGGTCCTCTCGCAGGGAGGCGTATGATGCAACACAGAGAAAGCCGAAAGGAGTCTGTGTTGCTGACTAACCTTCTTTCTTCTAGGAGAACTTCCAGATTTGGCACCTGGAATCTTCTTCTTTGATCCATAACCACCAACCGTCAAAGCAGTCAGCGGCCATCACGCCTGGTGGCGTCTTGTAGGGCAGCAACAAATTGATTCCACTTTGCTCGGTCGGTTGCCATCCTTCGTACAGTGCCCCAACTCTGGTTCATTCTTTGCATCTCAGCTTCCACAGTTCTCCGCCAATTTGTTTTTGGTCGGCCTCTCTTTCGCTTTCCCTCAGGGGTCCATAGCATAGCTGTTCTTGTGATGGTATCAGGGTCCCTTCTGAGGATGTGGCCAACCCAACTCCAGCGTCTGCCAGCTATGATGGTGTACATGTCCTCCTGGTTACTCCGAATAAGTAGTTCTTGGTTGCTGATGGTGTTTGGCCAAAAGACTCGAAGAATTTTCCTTAGGCAGATTGTGTGGAAGGAGGACAGTTTCGAAATTTCCTTCTCTGTTACTCTCCAACATTCCGCACCACAGAGAAGCACAGAAAGTACATAGCTCTCATACAGTCTTAATTTGGTGTTTGTGCTGTACTGGGAAGACTTCCAAATGTTGTTGAGAACAGCAAAGGCTGTTATCGCTTTATTCATTCTGTTTTTAATGTCCTTGCTTGTTCCGCTGTCAGGTGTTACTATGCATCCTAGGTAAGTAAATGTGTCTGTCTGTTCTAACTTCTGGTTCCTTACTGTTATTGGTTCAGGATTGCCCACATTTAGTGTCATGACCTCTGTCTTCTTCAAATTGATATTCAGGCCAACCTGCTGGCCATACTTATTCAGTCTACCGGTTTTGTCTTGAATGTGTTGATGTGAATGCGCGAGTAGTGCAATGTCATCTGCATATTCCAGGTCTTCCTGTGTAGAAAACGTTGTCCATCTAATTCCTCTTGGACTGCCCTCTGTTGTCTGGCGCATCACCCAATCTATGACTGTCAAAATAATGTTGTTGATAAGGGGCATCCCTGTCGTACTACTGTTTTCACTTCGAAAGTTACATTACTCGATCCAACACTGCACGTAAAGTTAGAATAGAGGCTTTTTATGATGGAAACAATGCGGCTGGGAATTCCATAAGCCCTCAGAATTTTCCATAGGTTGTCCCTGTGTATGCTGTCGAAAGCCTTTTCAAAATCAACAAAGTTAATGTACAGCTGTCTCTGCCATTCTGAGCACTGCTCTATAATGTTCCTGAGGGCAAATATATGATCTGCACATCTTCTGTTCTTTCTGAAGCCCGCTTGTTCTTTCCTCAGTTTATGGTCAACTGCTTTTGAAATTCTCTGGATGATTATCCTGCCTAGTATTTTGCTGGGAACTGAGAGGAGGGTAATTCCTCTCCAGTTGTTGCAGTCTGCAAGGTCGCCCTTCTTGGGCAATTTGACAATTATCCCTTTACTCCACTATGTTGGTGTTGTCTCAGTTTCCCAGACTTGTGCAAATAGTGGTTCTAATAGTTCTGCTGCTAGTTCAGGATCTGTCTTGAATAGCTCAGCATTTAGATTGTCTTGACCAGGCGCTTTTCCATTTTTTAGCCCTTTGATAGCTGTGATTTCTTCTTTTCGTGGAATGTCTGTATTTACATCTAAGTCACTTTCAGCCTCAGGAACATTCAGCTGAGTCTCTGGTGGTTCCTTATTCAGTGTTTCTCTGAAGTGCTCTGCCCATCTTGTTTCCTGCCCCTGTGCTGTGGTGATGAGATTACCTTGCTTGTCTCTTACTAACGTTATGTTGTTTGCACCTCGTTTTCCACTGATAGCTTTAGTTATTTTATAAACTGTGCTTTGTTCATTTCTCAGTGCTGCCTCTTCTGCCTGTCTTGCAAGGTCATCCAGAAATGTCCTTTTGTTAGCACGGGTTTGACGTTTTACTTCCTTGTCCAGCTGACTGTACTGTTCACTATATATTGCTTTTAACCTGGGAGACTTAGCTTCTGTTTTCTTTCTTTTCATTTCCTTTCTCTTCGCTGTGGTGTTTAGCGTTTCTGGTGTTATCCAGTCTTGGCTCTTTCTTTCCTGGAATCCCAAGCATGACTTGCTGCTTTCTTTGTATATTGTTGAGATGGTGTTGAATTTCTGGTCGACATCGTCGGTCTCTGTTCTTTCCTGGCTTTTGGTAATCAGATATCGTCTCTTTACGTCGACCACGAACGCTTTTCTGGTGAGGGGGTCCTTAAGTTTCATGATGTTATATCTTTTCTGTTTGACTACAACTGGTCCAGCAACTCTGAGTTTCACTTTCAGTCTTGCTACTACTAGGTGATGATCGCTTCCCTCATTTGCGCCTCTTCTTACTTTCACGTCTTGTAGTGTATGTCTCCATCTACCATTGATCATTATGTGATCTATCTGGTTTCTGTCTCGTCCGTTTGGTGATTCCCATGTTAACTTGTGCACTTCTTTGTGTTGAAAAAGTGTTCCTCCAATGACCAGGTTGTTAATACCGCAGAAGCTTATTAATTTGTCCCCATTCTCATTTACTGTTCCACTGCCGCATTTCCCCATTACTCTTTCGTTATAATTATTGTGTGTTCCAACTTTCGCATTTAGGTCTCCCATTACTATAATGAGATCGTACCTGGGTACAGTTTCCATTTCCTTTTGTACCTGTTGATAGAACTCGTCCTTGATCTCTTCATCACTGTCGTTTGTTGGTGCATAGCATTGTATAATTGTGGTTTTTTTTTTCTTTTTTTTTCCGTACGCCCGCTGATACTCGAGGCGAAATCTCAGGTTATTATTTTAATGTCTAACCTGACATTGATTTTACGTATCCCTTTTTATCTTGTACAGAGACAGGTGTCCCTCGCCATTCAGGCAGATACTCTCCGATTTCGGAGGTACCCATTACAGCTGGGTCGGCTCAGGAGCCGCCAATCCCTGGTCGACGACACTCCTTCAAATGTTCTCGCCAGGTCTCGA
Organism: Oreohelix idahoensis; assembly: GCA_024509875.1. Taxonomy (NCBI): domain Eukaryota; kingdom Metazoa; phylum Mollusca; class Gastropoda; order Stylommatophora; family Oreohelicidae; genus Oreohelix; species Oreohelix idahoensis. The sequence goes on from JAMPIV010008757.1 coordinate 184,557, forward strand.
GTTAATCCAGTCCAAATCCCGGTCGACGAAAAATCCTCAAATGCCGTCGCCCGGGTTTGATCCTGAATCACCCGGTCGCCAGAGCAGTGTTGGTGAATCTCCCTCTCAGTCTTGCTCTTATTAGTCTGTTGTTAATGGGTTTCCATTCCAGTAAAGACCTTTCCATTCCTTTCTTCAGGATAATGGCTACACCTTCGTTGTGCTGACCATCCTCTCTACCAGAATAAAGTACTGTTTCCCGTGTAGCTGTTTTTATTCTCCCCATCCCTGTCCATCTGCTCTCGCTTATTCCCAGGATATGTAGTTTGTAATTCCTCATCTCTGCTGTGATCTGTCTCAGCTTTCCTGCCTCATTCATAGTTCTGACATTCCAAAAACCAATTCTGGTTTCGTGTTTTAAGGTCTGGGCATCCGTTTTCATGCCAGTGGCTTCCTTTCGGCTTTCACCACTGTCAGTCATACGAGCCTGAGACTCCGGATGTCCGTCCCACAACAAAGTTTTTTCATTTATTGCCGTTTCCGTAACATGTGCGATTTTTTAAACATAGATAGGGGTGTCGGCCCTGTGCTAAAACCCCCAACCTGGAGGACCAGGGTACCGGCTTTTGTCTGACCCCTACCCACGCAGACCAGTCCAGCTTGGTTGAACCTACCAGGAGTAAAACTCCCACTGGCATAGCTCTAGAGATTGTCAGGGCACACAAGCTGCCACACCGCTACAAGGTATAGGTACCATTGATGGCAGGGCACCTGGAATGTTCGGACATTAAACGAACAAGAGAAAGTGGCGCAAGTAGCAGCAGAAATGAGGGAATACAAAATCGAGGTTCTGGGAATGTGTGAAACAAAGTGGAAGGGGGTAGACAGGAAGAAACTCATCACAGGTAAATTGGTGCTGTCCTCATGACATGAAGACGAAAGTTCACACCACAGTGAAGGGGTAGCTCTTATGTTATCTAAAGAAGCACAGAAAGCACTCATTGAATGGGAAGCTGTTGGACCCAGAATAATAACAGCTACTTTTAAAACAGCTAAAAAGAAAATAAATGTAAATGTCATCCATTGTTATGCACCAACTAATGACAAAGAAGAGTCTGTGAAAGAAGAATTTTATACTAGACTGCAGGAAATTATGGAGAAAGCAAAAAGAAGAGACATCACAATTTTGATGGGTGACATGAATGCAAAGATAGTTACAGTCAACACCGGCTTTGAAGAAGTCATGGGAAAACATGGGCTAGGAATAATGAATGAAAATGGGGAACTATTCGCACACTTCTGTGCTTCAAATCAACTGGCTATAGGAGGAAGCATGTTTCCGCTTAAGAGAATACACAAGGCAACATGGATATCACCAGACCATAGAACAGAAAATCAGATTGATCATATATGCATAAACAAGAAGTTTAGATCATCATTGCAGGATGTAAAGGTATATAGAGGAGCAGATTGGGCATCAGATCACCATCTTCTGATAGCCAAAGTAAAAATGAAACTCAAGAGATATGCAACAATGCAAAATTATAGACAACAGTTTAATGTAGGACTGCTAAGAAATAAGAGACAAATTTGCGGTCACAGTATCCAACAAATTCCAAGTGCTCCAACAGTTGGAAGATGTAGAGAATACAGAAGACTATTGGCAGCAGGTCAAAACTGTATGGAAGGAGACACGTGAAGAAATACTGGGGAAAGGGAAAGACAACAAAAAGTATGGATAACAACAGAAACCATCAATAAGATAAAAGACAGAAAAAACAAGAAAGCAGATTTAAACACAAGCAAAACCAGAAGTTCCAAAGCCAAGGCTCAAGAAGTGTACACAGAAGCAAACAAAGAAGTAAAAAGAAATATCAAAAGAGACAAGAGGAAGTATATTGAGGAGTTGGCAAGAGAGGCAGAAGATGCTGCAGCCAAAGGAAATATGAGAGAACTGTATAGCAGCACAAAGAAGCTAACAGGGAAATACAAGCAAACAAGTTGTTTCATAAAAGACAAGAATGGAAAACTGCTCAGTAATATACAAGAGCAAATGAAGAGGTGGACAGAATATTTTGGGGACCTTCTCAATAGACCAGCTCCACAAAACCCGCCTGACATCCAGCCAGCAGAAGAACAGCTACAAATTAACGGTGAAAGACCAACGAAGGAAGAAATAAAGAAAGCCATAAAGCGTCTAAGAGATGGAAAAGCGTCTGGACCTGATGGCATTCCAGCACAGGCCATCAAAGCAGATATCGACACGGCTACAGAGATGTTATATAAATTACTTGGTAAAGTCTGGGAAAAGGAAGAGATACCAGCAAATTGGAAGGAAGGATATCTGGTTAAGTTGCCTAAGAAGGGAAATTTACAAGAGTGCACAAATTATAGAGGAATAATGTTACTATTAGTGCCAGGAAAAGTATTAAACAGGATTATCCTTGAGAGATTAAAAGAGTCCATAGACAAGAAACTGAGAGATGAACAAGCAGGTTTTCGACAAAACAGATCATGTACAGACCAGATAGCCACTTTGAGAATAATAGTTGAACAAAGTCTGGAATGGAATTCACCACTATACATCGGATTTGTGGGCTACGAAAAGGCATTTGACAGTGTAGACAGAGAATCACTTTGGAAATTGATGAGGCATTATGGAGTTCCCCTGAAGATCATTAATTTAATAAAGAAAACATATGAAGACATGATAAGCAGAGATCTTCACGAAGGACAGCTTACAGAACCGTTTGGGATAAGAACAGGAGTGCGACAGGGATGCCTCTTGTCTCCATTTCTGTTCTTGCTGGCAATAGATTGGATTATGAGATCATCGACAACACACAACAGAAATGGAATCCAGTGGACTCTGACTAAGCAGTTGGATGATCTGGATTTTGCTGATGACTTGGCTCTTCTGTCCCATAACCGTAATCAGATGCAGGACAAATTGAAAATACTCGATGAGAGGTCACAGCAATTGGGTCTGAAAATACACAGGGAAAAGACAAAAATACTGAGAATAAATGCAGGTAATGATAACATGGTTGAACTTGAAGAAACACCAATACAAGATGTAGAATCGTACACATATCTTGGCAGTAATATAGACAAAGTTGGGGGGACAGACAGCGATATCAAAATAAGAATACAAAAGGCAAGAGAAGCTTTCATTGCATTGGGAAATATATGGAGAACAAGAGAAATAGGATCCAACACGAAAATAAGAATCTTCTACTCAAATGTGAAGTCAGTCCTATTGTATGGCTCAGAGACATGGAGAACAACAAAGACAACAACCAAAAAGCTACAGACTTTAATAAATGGGTGCTTGCGTAGAATAGAGGGATTAAAATGGTATGACAAGGTTACCAACGTGGAACTGATGACAAGAACTAGACAAGTGCCAGTGGAACAAGAGATGAGAATAAGACGGTGGCGATGGATAGGACACACACTGAGGAAACCTGTTGATAGCATTACAAGGCAGTTTTTGTTCTGGAACCCCCAGGGCAAGAAAGGCAGAGGTAGACCAAGAAGCACATGGAGAAGAGAGCTGGAAACAGAGGTGAAAATGATGAGGAGAGCATGGAAAAAACTTGAGATGATGGCACGTGACAGGAGGACTTGGCATGTGTTTGTTGAAGACCTATGCTCCTTTGGGAGTGGAGGGTTATGAATGAATGAATGAAATTGAAGGACCTCCTTTCCAGAAAAGCTTTGGCGGCTGACATAAAGAAACGATATCAATTTGCCAAAAGTCAGGAAAAGACATTGACTGATGATATAGACCAGAAATTCAACACCATTTCAACAATATATAAGGAAAGCAGCAATTCATGCTTGGGATTCCAGGAAAGGAAGAAGCAAGACTGGATAACACCAAAAACATTTTTTTCCCCTCTAACCAGCGGCACTCGAGCTTTCCAGCTCTTTTGGCCCAATGATATGTCATTGCGAGGCTGGGGGATCAGTGGACTTTCCTTCCAACCCGGTCAGGAGCTTAGCTCCTTCCCATCCACACGGGATTTATGTGCAGGAGCCGTTCAGCACCAGAAACATTAAACACCATAACACTGAGAAAGGAAATGAAAAGAAAGAAAACAGAAGCGAAGTCCCCCAGGTTAAAGCAACTATATAGTGAACAGTACAGTCAGCTGGACAAGGAAGTTAAACGCCAAACCCGAGCCAACAAAAGGAATTTCCTAGACGATCTTGCAAGACAGGCAGAAGAAGCAGCACTGGGACATGAACAAAGCACAATATACAAAATAACTAAATTCATAAGCGGAAAACGAGGTGCAAACAATATTACATTAGTAAGAGATAAGCAAGGAAATCTCATCACGACCGCAGAGGGACAGGAAACAAGATGGGCAGAGCACTTCAGAGAAACTCTGAACAAGGAACCACCAGAGACACAATTGAATGTTCCTGAGGCTGAAAACGATCTGGATGTAAATACAGACATTCCACGAAAAGAAGAAATCATCACAGCAATCAAAGGGTTAAAGAACGGAAAAGCTCCTGGCCATATGTCGTGGTTGAGTTAGAGTGTAGAGTATTTGTCGAGTTGGACAATAGAAGTGAAATCGACAAGGGATAGTGGACTGACAGAGTTATAGATTACACGTAGATAAGGTGTAAATAGGAGGTGGACTTGAGACAACCTGGAAGAAGATTTATTAAAATGATCTCTCTCTCCAAGCCTCAACACACTTATACTGTCCAAGCACCGCCTGCTCTCACTCTTTTCTCTTAATCATACATAGAGACTATAGTAAAGAGCTAAGAATGTAAATTATGGATGGAAGGGTCGTGAACAGCGCCTTAATAAATGAGTAAAATTTATTAAAGGAAGAAGCATGTATGAAAATAATATATCATCACAATCAACATAAAATTACATCAATAATAAAAAATATGCAAAATACACCAACGAACACACACACCACCAATCATAAAAACCTGTAGAACACAGAGAAATGAAATAAACTGTCTGTCGGTCTGACCGCTTTCGTGGGACCAAAAGCTAGCTCCAGAAAAGTGTCTTACATGTAGATATCCTTTAAGGGGATGAAATAAACCTACAAAACTTGCCTTGTCGGTGCTATCGTTGGTGACCTCTAATTGCGCGAGGGGGACTGGAAGACTGTCTATCTCCTGCTGACCAAATAAACAAACTGAGCGACAGCCTGTCCGCTTTCGTGGGACCAGAAGCTAGCTCCAGAAAAGTGTCTTACATGTAAATATCCTTCAAGGTGAATGGAGTATTATACAAAACTTTCCTTGTAGGTGCTAAACGTTGGTGACCCCTAATTGCGTGAGGGGGGACTGGAACTCTGTCTATCTTTGGCTGGCCGCTCCTAAGTGCGAGGTTCTACATAACCCAGAAATACACAAGACGAAGTGACTTGAGGACAAAGGGTCCAAAGCGCTCTTATCCGGAGCTAGAATTGGCTTGCGTGCTTGGTATTAAAATCCGGTTTGGGCTGGTTTGACTGTGGTTTGACTGAGTGCCCCGTTTAGGCACACAAAGGCTGGTGATTGAAATTCTGCTATAGACGCTGGGCTGATTGATATTTCTGGGAGCCGCAAATGCTCTGACTGGTAATCCCATAGGCGAGTAGGAAACTACTACTGCAACAGATGATTTCAGATTTTGCGTTGGCTCGTTGCACACTGCGTGAGCGTATTTTCCCTTTAGAGAGAAATGGCGTTGACAAAAGGTTTTTTTTGTTTCAGGTATTGGGGTTTGACAACTCGTGATGCTAGCTGTATTCAGAAACCCTCTAGATCGAAGAGTATATGACGTTCTTTGCCTGACTGGAGTCTGCTCTAGCAAGTCGGTATCCCTGAAACTGAGACCCAAAAGAGACACCCTTTACATTAAGCCAACAATAAAATCACACTAACGTTATATAACCAGTTATGCTCCGCTCCTTCCACTCTATCAATTATCAGCATGCGCCTGCATAGGCTTAATATCTTTTTGTACACCCATGTGCCTGTCAGTAAATGTTCTGACAGCAAAAACTACTCCTCTTCTTCCAACTAAACATACAGGAAACCTAACCTTGTAGTTACAGCTGAATGGATATGCTATTCATCTCTCAATCATTTAAATGAATTTACATAAACAGATTACAGCATGTGATATTACAACATTAAATCATATGCCCCTTGGGGAAATACATTAACATCCCACAAATGAATACATAGAAAATGCAATGTTCTTGCTATAAAAAAATACAGTTGTGACTGAACATAAGATAAAATTATATCTATGGTTGGTGACTGCTTTCTGTGACAGTTATAGACTAGTGCCTAGCTACACAAATAAGCATAAAATGATTCTCCCCAACCATTAGAAGTTTCTATCAAAAAGGAATAAGTGACTATCTCCTATAATTCAGTGTTATAGTGCCTGCATCTCACTATTCAGTGTTAAGTGAATAATCCACATGTTGCTGTCGTTTTTGACGGGGTTCTAAATGTCAATTTATTTGATATTATTTTGTATGATCAAAGTTAGAGAACTAAGTATTAACTTTGCTGTGACAGGTTGATTAGGGATTATCTTCCCTTTGTTTCGTTCATTGTTGTTGACCTGTCTTAAGACAAGGTTAGAAGTAGTCAGTTCGGGGCTGTCTGCTCATGCGCAGAGTTTTTGAGAAAAAACTGATAGACTTCCGTGGGGGAGTTGAGATCTTGGGTTCTGGTGGACAAGATGTCCATAGTTCTTCTCTACCTTATCTTGGGGAAGTTAAGCCTGTGATGTGACTGTAATGTCAGTGTTTTCCCCAAAGATATTCTGTTCGTCGAGGGATGACGAAAGTTGGTAATTGTGTATTCCTGGATTCTGTTAAAGGTAATACAGACTTTATTATTACTCTTTACGCATCGTATGCAGACCATTGTAAGGCTACTTGGCTGTGAGTATGGCTCACAGACTGTTTTGATGCGGAATCCATTAGGTGTGCTCAAGGGAGCCATCCTAAGACTATTTATCTACTTTTTTGAACAGAAGCCCAATGATGATATATATATACATTGAGGGAAACTGCAGGTTGGCGGTAATACTTGTGCATGGATGATCATGCCTACCTTGAGGAATACATAGCTGGTTACAGATAGAGGCCCGCCATTTTGGCCAATATTTTTCAGCAAGAGAAGATTACGTGGCGTATTATGCCAATTGAATTGCAGCCTTATTGTTATTGTTAGGCATATTTGAAAGCCCGCCTTTTGCTGTGCGGCTAGTCTACAAGGAAACTGACGTGTTCAGTCAGTCATAACTGGATGAGATTACAACTAGAACATCGAACTGACAGGCCGTTAATGTCCTGTTGTAATAGATGCTCTATATGTTTGAATGCTAGATGTCATCACCATCTTTATTATTATTACCATGAACTATGCTGCAACCTGGTGAAGTGACTGTGAGTGTAACGTCGTCTATGTCCAATATTAAATGCTTGTAACGTGACCAGTCGTTCACAACACGTCATTGACTTCTTCATGTGGATAGATGGATGTATTGTGTAGTCTCTGAATCATATACACCTTCGCGTCTTCTGTATCCTACACTCACACATGATGTCAACACCTCCACATCTCCAGTACTACACATTTACAGCCATACATGATGTCTGAGTTAGTGTCAACATCCCCCTTGTCAGCGCCCCAATAGTTGGCAACCTGACCTGGACAACTTAACACTGTACTGGAGCGAGGCAAGTTTTGTTACGTGTTGGTGGCAGTACTACGTAAGCAGATCGTCAACACACAAGTCCATAACATTGGTACCTATATCAGTCAGTAACATTTCTGCTGTATGAAAATCGACCTATACAAATCTGAACTTTACATTTCTGGTGGGCCAGATTCGTGGGGTTTTCTACTACACAGAACATTGATAAATAGGTCAACGACTGCTGACCCAGACTGATAAATACGGACGTTAGTGTTGCTATAATAGTGCTACATGGACCACAGCTGCTACGGGAACTGGCGTTAGCATCTTCATGTTATTGCTACGTGGACCACAACTGCTATAGAAGTGAAGTGACGATTCTACTATAGGAGTTCTACTCTGGCAAGCTATCATTGTAAACAATTCGGCTGGCGTTTACATTTTACAGTTTGCAGACTATTCAGTGTTGGATCATCTGGTCTCAACTGCTTGTCAAGAAGGACGTGGTAACTGTGAGTTGGAAGACCACTTCATATTGTCGTCGTGAGGTGACCATCGACGGTGAATCAACCAATCAGTGCTGTTCTTGCATTGCACTTCTGTGTTGACAAAAAGGCCAGGAAGTTACTTTAAGATAAGTGGCAGTTTATTTTTGGAAACTGTGCCATTATATTGTGTGTAGCTAAGCCTTCTTTGTAACACATTCTATTATATGCTATTTGTTTACATTGCTTGTGGTATTAGTGTGTGTATTTCTGCGGGTTTCTTGGTTGGGCGGCGTCTGTTATAGGGTATACCATGTGACAGAGGTCCTATAACAGTGTTCTTTAGGGACCGTGCAAATTTCCCTTTGTGGAATTTGCAAGCGACATTTGTTGCTATTTACGTTTAGTTGTGACGAAGTGTACCTTTTCGTTGTTGTTGTCACATTTTCCCTGTTCTTTGGTTTTGATTTGATTTGTTTGTATTTGTCTGCCTACTCTTTTCTATTGTTTATTTCTATACACCCTTATGTTTATACACTGTGGTGTCATTTGTTTTGTTTACGTATCGCAGTTATCATCACATGCTTTGTGATTATTTTTTCCTTAGTTTCGCCTTATAATTTTTTGACTTCTGCGAATGTTTTCGTTTGTTTATATGCTTGTCTTTGTTAACTGATATTATATATGTTGTTGTCATACACAGTCTATACTTATATACTTGGTCAGGGATTATTATTATTATTTATATGATACACTTTTCAGATAGAGGTTATTGATGGTGATAGAGAAACAAGGTAAATATACAAGGTCTTTGACTAAGACTTGTCTCTCAAAGAGAGTGAAATAAAGTGAAGTAAGTATACAAGTCTTGTATTACAGACTTGTCTCCCATTTGAAGTGGGATAAGGTAATTTATTTTTCAGGTCTGATCTCACATAGTTAGACAGAATGTCTACACTAGACTTCTTTATTGAGCAAAGGAAAGCCCTTGGGAAGACAGGTGAAAAGTTAGAAGAATTTGCTCTTGCTCTATATGACAAGGCGCAAAAAGCAGAGGAGAAAAAACAAAAAAGAGAAGCAGAAGCTGATGAGAGGAAACAGCAAATTGAAATGGAAAATAAAAGATTAGACAGAGAAGCCGAGGAAAGAAGAGAGAAACAGAAAATGGAACATGATGAGAAACTCTAAACTTTGGAGTTAGAGAAATTAAAATTGACGAATATGGGTGCTTCTCAAGCAACTTCGAGTACGACAAAGGAGATTGCTAATAAGCTTAAATTACCTCATTTTAATCCTCTAAAGGACGACATAACGGATTACCTGGATAGATTTCAATTTTTATGCGAGACGCATAAGATAAAAAAGGAACATTATGCCAAAGAACTGATGCAATTTTTTACAGGTGAACCAGTAACTACTCTTATGGCAATAGAGGAACATGACAGGACTAACTATGATGTTGTCAGAGCAGCATTGCTTAAACGATATCAACTAAAAGAAGAAGATTATCGTCTTCGTTTTAAGACAATGTTGCCAGAAAATGGAGTAAGTTTCTCTGACTTTATTACGAAGGTACGTCTTACATTCACGCGTTGGATTGAGCTGTCTAAAGCTGAGAAAACATATGAAGGCCTAATGGACTTATTACTTCGAGACAAAGTTATGTCATCTGTCAACGAATCTTTTCTTGCTTTTCTTCATGAGCATAAACCTAAAAACATAAAAGACATGGAGGAATACTGTTGCCAGTACGTCACTGCGCATCCCCATGCTACGGTTAGTAATTCTAAAGTGAAAGAAGGGTTGCCAGTTGCTTCAGCAACACCATATGGCCCTAATTTCAATCGTAAATTTAAAGGTGCTCAACAAAATTTCAATAAGAAAAGTAATCAGAATTACACTCAGAATCAAAGTAATCCATCATATAATGGTCCTTCTTCAAAGAACTGGAGGCGAGCTGAAAGTCCTCGTAATTTTGGGGCTAACAATTATAGACACTTTCGCAAAGGTTATCACAATAAAAACTATCCGAGCTTTTCTTCTCGAGATAATTATCCTCGCCGTCATGAATATTACGATGGTGGTTATGGAACGGTGATTTAAACCAGAATAATGATTACAGTAGGCAATATAATGACAATTACAGGGGAAATGATAATCGCGGCAGACCTAGACATACCAAAAGAAAATATTATCAACAGGCAAACTCTACACAACATGAATTTCAGGAAGCCTGTAGTCAAGTAAACGATAGTAGGAGCTCTAATGCTATTACTGGTTCTGCTTTCGATTTTGGGAGAGCAGCCGAATGCCCCCAATGCTCAACATTGTTCGAGCCTTCTACTGTATCGACCTTAATTTGTGGTCATCCTTTTCCCGCACTTCCTGCTACAGCTGCACATGACGGGAGAGGATCTCTCATCTTACATAAAGGTCTAGTGAATGATAATCCAGTCTCAGTACTTTTTTATTCTGGATGCACCACTATCGGTGTTAGGCAGTCTCTGATAGATCCTTGCTGTGCCACAGGAAAAGTGGTCAAATGTATGACATTTGGTGGCACTTTGGAGAAGTATCCTACTGCTATTATTCACATGGCTACTCCCTTCTTTACGGGAGATGTTCACGCGTGTCTTTTACCTAATCCTATTGCGGATCTTATAATCGGTCGTATTCACGGGGTTAAGGAATGCACCCCGCAGCAAATTGCTCCTTGGGAAGAAAATAATATCCAAACAGCCAATGCAGTTGTAACAAGAGCACAAGCTCTTATTCCTTCAACTTCACCTACTGATGGTAAGGAAGTTTGTAGCCAAGATGATCACTTGGTGATTTCGCATGACTCGTTTGTGAAACTGCAAGGAGAAGATCCTTCTTTAAATAAATACTTTCTTCTCGCTAAAAACGGTGATCCGAATAAGAATACAAATCGCAAATCGTATATCACTATGAAGAATGGTATACTAGTGCGTATGGTACAACACTCAGACGCGTCTATGCATTCTCAGATTCTCGTGCCCAAAAGTATGAGAGCCTTAATTCTTCAACATGCACACGATTCTCAGTGTGCTGGACACATGGGTTTTTCTCGCACTAAGTCGAGAGTTCTGGTGGCTTTCTTTTGGCCATTCGTAAACAAAGACATACGAATTTATTGCCGATCTTGCAAGATTTGTCAAGAAGTCAAGTCTAGAGGTCCACGACATGCTGCACCTATTCAGGCTGCAGACATTCCTATTCGGCCATTTCAAAAGATGGCAATAGATATTATTGGCCCTTTTAAGATTAAGTCAGCCAGAGGACATCAATTCATCCTAACATGCGTTGACATGTGCACTCGTTGGCCAGAGGCTATACCTCTAAAGAGCATATCTACTGCCGATATTGCAGACGCTCTTTGGCTTATATTTTCTCGTTTGGGTTTTCCCAGAGAAATATTGTCAGACCACGGTACCCAATTGATATCAGACACTATGTCGCAGGTGATGTCTATCCTAGATATTAAAAGGTCTCTCAGTAGTATTTATCACCCAATGTCTAACTGGTTAGTTGAACGTCTTAATAGAACACTTAAGAACTTACTTGGTAAGATTACTGAGGATCATCCTCATGATTGGGACAGGGTTTTACCCGCGGCTCTCTTTGCCTATAGAGAGGTCCCCAACGAGCATACAGGCTTTTCTCCTTTTGAACTTGTCTTTGGCGCGCAAACGCGTGGCCCTATGTCCTTGCTACACGATTTGATAACTGCCGATAATATTGACAATGACACACAATCTTCATATGAGTATGTCATTGCTCTCAGGCATAAGATTATCGAAGCATGCAAGCTAGCAACTTCATCTTCCGAATTTGCCAAAGAAAAGGCAAGGCAATTCGCTAATAAGAAGAGACGCTTACGTCAACTTTGTCCGGGAGACAAAGCTTTTGTGTTACTGCCTTCTAGGTAGAACAGACTTCTCATTGCATAGAAAGGTCCATATGCAATAGTCTCGAAAATTTCCGATGTCGACTATGTTGTCGATATTGATGGAAGGCATAAAACCTTCCATATAAATATGCTTACGGAATTCCATGAGCGACCAGACTATTTGCAGCCTATTTTCCAGGCGACGGACGATTCTCCAGTCCCACAGGGACATTACTCATCCTTGTCAGTTATACAGGATGAGGAAACTACTTTTTCGGATGTTAATCTTCCTCTTCCAGTGATTCCACTTCATTCTATGGAATCATGGGAAAACGTTACTGTTTCTCCTAATTTGTCTATGGATGAACAGCAACAAGTATCTTCTTTGCTACAATCATTTCAGGATGTCCTTACCGACATTCCTGGACACACACATTTCATTAAACATGACATCGTACTGACTGATCATAATCCGATCAGAGTAAGACCATACCCTATACCTATTCATTTTCAAACACAGGTCGAGAAAGAGTTGGATGAAATGATTCAATTGAAAATAATTGAACCATCCACTTCAGCATACTCTTCGTCGATGGTTAATGTTCGAAAGAAAGACAATAACATACGTCTTTGCGTCGATTATCGCAAATTGAACCAAGTTACGAAGTTCGATGCTGAGCCTATGCCTTTATTAGAAGAGCTACTTATTAGACTTTCTAACTCTCGATTCTTTACTAAACTCGACTTGTCGAAAGGTTATTGGCAAGTTCCGTTAACTGAACGCGCCAAACCTCTCACTGCTTTCTCAACACCTAGGGGTTTGTTTCAGTGGAATTGTATGCCTTTCGGACTTATGAACGCTCCAGCTACTTTCGTACGCATGATGCGTCGAATTCTTTGAGATCGTTCAGATGTCATCGCTTACTCAGACGACATCTGTCTTTTCAGTAATACGTGGAAAGATCACTATTTGGGTTTACAGGAATTACTGTCTACTCTACGCGAACATAATTTGACTGCAAAACCCTCTAAAGCCTTTGTTGGGTTTAAGGAAATTTCTTTCCTATGTCATCGTGTTGGTCAAGATCTTTTGAAGACAGAGGATCAAAACGTTTCTAAGATATTAAATATCTCTGTTCCTAAGACAAAAAAGCAAGTACGTAGTCTTTTGGGGTTAATACAATTTTATGGAAGATTCATACAGAATCTATCCTCTATTATGGCACCTCTTTCAACCCTATTGAAAAAAGGGTCTTCTAATATGGTGCGCTGGTCCCAAGAATGCCAATCTTCATTGGATCAGATTAAAAATGTGTTCTCATCCCCTCCTATCCTAAGGCTACCTGTTACTGATGAGACTTTTGTTCTTCGTAGTGATGCCTCTTCCACTGGGATTGGAGCGGCACTAATGCAGGAGTATTCAGGAACTATGCATCCTGTGATGTATATCTCTAGGAAATTGAATGCGGCAGAAAGGAACTATTCGGTTCTAGACCGTGAATTGTTAGCTATGGTTTGGTCCATTCTTAAGCTACAAAGATTCCTTCTTGTCGCGCATTTCATTGTGGAAACCGACCAAAAAGCTCTTACAGCTATTCAGAATAAGGATTTGAAGAGCTCGAGATCTACTCGATATGCTATTGCTCTTCAACCGTTTCATTTCTCGGTTCGAGCTATCCGTGGTTCAGATAATGTGATGGCAGACATATTGTCTAGATGCCCACATGATTCCACTTAAGTCTGGTGTCCTAGATTTCCTGATACATTTCTAGATTTAGGTCTGTTCTTTAACATCATAACTGACACATGTGTTTTCACATTATAGTTGTAAAGTAATCGTTTTCTTTCCCTGTTACCATCTTTGGTGTAACAGAGAGGGCTGGGTTGACATAATATAAAGGTAAAAAAAAAAAATTAAAACGGCCACATGTAATATGTATAAATTTTGTATTGACTATAGTAAATTATAGCATGTTACTAATTGTGTCATTTATATTGTTCTCAGTGCAAACTAGTACCAGGTCCGCAGCGTTTGAGAGAACCTTGATGATGCCATATGTTGCCATTACTTACTTTTTGGATGATGCTTACGTTGTGACCTTCGGGATACAGCATCCTTTTGTTCCAGAGAGGGAATCCCTTTTTGATAGATAATATATTTCTATTGTCAGATTACGTATAAAGACGTTAATAAATTTGATCATGTCCATCCATTACATATGATGATAGTATAGCATTGTACTTCGATAGATATGTATCTGGCTATGACTTCTGGATTTATGTTGTCATTTGCCATTTCTATAATTATGACATGACATGATTTTTTGACATGTATGTAATTTTTGTTAGCATCGCCAGCAACTGAGTTTTCTTTGATGGTACCTTCCCGTGTATGTGATATTTAGAGAAAATGTTTTCTCTTATTTTATGAGATGATTTTTGTTCTCTCCAGATGCTCTATTTGTGCGTCGGTTGAACCTGACACTAGGTTGGTTCTTTCATCGACGCATCTTTCATGCGTTATGAGCGTGTGGTATCTTACTCATTGAGCTATTTAAAAAAAAAAAGTTTCATTTTTTTTACATGAGGGTTGCGGTAATCTGTTGCAGTCGTTTTTGACGGGGTTATAAATGTCAATCTATTTGATATTATTTTGTATGATCAAAGTTAGAGAACTAAGTATTAACTTTGCTGTGACAGGTTGATTAGGGATTATCTTCCCTTTGTTTCGTTCATTGTTGTTGACCTGTCTTAAGACAAGGTTAGAAGTAGTCAGTTCGGGGCTGTCTGCTCATGCGCAGAGTTTTTGAGAAAAAACTGATAGACTTCCGTGGGGGAGTTGAGATCTTGGGTTCTGATGGTCAAGATGTCCATAGTTCTTCTCTACCTTATTGTCGTGAATTATTCTAATCCCCATATATAAATTAAAACGTAAATGCAAAGCCTAACAAATAAATTTAATAAAAGGAAAGAAGAATGGTAAAGAACAGTGCTGTCACAATGCCTGTACTCGAAATCCCCCTTGTTTTCTACTTCGTCGGCAAATTGTAACGCTTTCACGTTGATAGTAAAAGCCTACTGTGTCGCTGCACGCTTTCTTCAATGAAACGTGTACTGTATTTCTTGGAAAAACCTTGAGATACGCAAGCTGATCAATGACCTAAATTTAATATTTCATTCATTCCATTTTATACACGGCGTAACTAAAAGACAGATGGACTAAAGGATAGAGAGAAGAGAGAGGCAGAAAGCAGGGACACCTGCAACACTAAACACGCGTCGCGCGATACACAATTGCTGCCATCACGCGTGTAAGGCCACATGCACTAACTTTATTTCAAATCGACAGTGATAAAATTCACTACCCATACCAGAGTTAGGTTTTAAAATCCTGAAAAACGCTTATTGGGAATTATGACATTATACCGGTTTACGTTTGAAAACATGACAGCACGACTATCCTAGAAGAAAATGCATATTGGCTCCATTAAATTCGTATATTTGGGTTCCTTAGGGTTTGCTGACAAAGAATATGTAAAACGTTACGCAAATAGTCTAGGAATTACCAAGTTATGGCCAAAATAAGGTAGTGGGGGTGCCTGACAGCATGAAATCATTTCTGCTCATAAAATTTTTTTTATAACGTGTTTGAAAAAACATTACGTTACGGAAATAGCCTACCATGTTAACTCCTATGTGATTGGAGCGCAACAAATGAAAGACTAAACACGATTGGTCGGACTATAAATACTATCTTGTGTTGTCAGGGGAAACGTGAGAAAGGGGTACTTTTTTTTGAAAAGATGTGTAGACGTGGTGTGATTGGGTAGAGCTGCGAATATACACAATTCAGAGCGTCTGTTCATTGCCACATCTTGTAATAAACCTACTAAGAAGCAGTGCGTTGAGCACCAGTGTATATTTTTTATAAAATAAAGCCTGGGACATCGGCAGATCGGAGTTGTGCTATATTCATTGCCAGTCAACGAAACTGTTTATTATTATTTCCATGAATTGTGGTAAGCTTGAAATATTCAATATCTTTTAATGAAAATTGAATGTAAATTGATAATTTATGTCTGTATATATGTGTGGTTCAGTAGCGAACATGATGTAAAGCCTATAGTGCTCCAGCCTGAACAGAAGGTGTCGGAGGAAAGTAAAACTGCATGGAATGGCCAAACAGTACACTGACACCTAGATTATTAACTAGAAAGAAATAATGCTGGAATTGCAGAGGCGTAGTAACCATTAGGGAGGGAAATACTGGTATAAAGTATTTCAGATGAAGCTGACAGTTGGCCTAACGCTCTGAACTCAATGTTTGTGATGTATTGTGCTCAGTGTAGAAATGGAGTATAAATTAGTTCTGACGTAGAAGGTACAACCTTCTTGTTTCAGGGACCGTGGTCTTAAAGTTATTGAGCAGCACCTGGTCAGAGCTTTGTTGAAGCCAGAGGTGGACAGCATACTCCTTGGTCCATATAGCAACCAGTGGGGTGGCTCCAGAACTAATTTAAGTAAACGAGCAGAGGAGTCTTTTACTGCAGTCATCACGCAAGATAAGAGAGTGTGGCCATGGAGCTCAACATTATGTACCCCCATCTTAAAATGACATTATAAACTAAAATTAAGAGGGGAATTTAATTGTTTTAATACCAGGAACTGAGAACATCTCCAATACTAGTTCCAATAGAAACAAACTATTGAAGTCATGATGACAAATACCAACAGAGCTTGAACAAAACAAAACCAGTATTACCTCATATTAATACTACACAACTGACACACATAGGATACCATTAATAATAATATATGTCACTACAATAATCATATTAATAAATTCTGTACATATAACTTGTAATTAAAATTGATTGTGATTCCTGGTTCCCTTTGTATTTGAATCAGGACACATATACATTCATGACAGCACTGAATACATATTGTTATTTGAAAAGTTATCAGTGACTCCTTTAAGATATCCTCTTAGAGTGTTATATGTATGTGAGTGTCACAGTGTTGTCAAGTGTGGTGGAATAAATTAAATTGTTTATCTGTCTGTTGTTGTTATGACTTACACTTCATCATACACATACCCTAGACATATAACGTAGTCATCACACTATTCCAGAATAATTCTGACTGAGGTATACATATGTGGCAGTAAGTAAGGTTATCTATAATACACTACTCTTATTAGATATAGATACCTTCACAGCTGATCTCAGTCAGTACAATAAGTCCCCTATAAATATTTATAACATCCCACTTTACCACATATATTGGGGTCTCGCCCTCGGGATTTTGAATCTTTCCCTATTACAAATATTGGGGGTAACTCACTTCAGGGAATAATAAGAATTAAAGGGTATCCTTGGGTGAAAATAAATAAGGTTGAGCTCACAGTGCCTGTGTTGTCTTGAGTTAATTAGTCATAGATAAAATTGTTTAGACATTTATCTGTTAGACAATGGCCGACCTGGCAAAATTTCGATCTGCTGCTGTACAGACTGCGAAAGAGTTAGGAATGGACGGGCAAATTATGATTTCTTATGTCACTGCTGAATGTGACAAATATATTGAACGGGAAGAAAGAAGATTAGAAAAAGAGGCCGAAAGAAAATTAGAGGCTGAGACTAAGAGGTTGCAGATTGAGGCTGAGGCTAAGAGGTTGCAGATTGAGGCTGACAGAGAAGACAAAAAATTAGCTGCAGAAAGAGAAGAAAAGAGATTAGCTGCAGAGAGGGAAGCAGAAAAGGAGGAGAAGAGATTACAAAGGGAACATGAGTTACGACTAAGGGAGTTTGAGTTTCAAGGCCATGCTCCTGAAAATGGTGCCAGTCCCTTTACCTCTGATGCTACTGCTAGCCAGGGAGCCTCAACCTCAGCTATGAATTTTCATTTAGATCATTTTGTTGAGAAAGACGATGATATAGAGAGCTATCTAAATAGGTATGAACTATTAGCTACCACATATGGGTTAGAGAGAGAAAGGTGGAGCTTAAAGTTATCTCAGGGACTTCGTGGGGCAGCTTATGAAGTTTTTGCAAAAATGAGCAGAAGTGATCAGGAAAATTATGACATGCTAAAGCAGGCTCTTTTGTTAAGATATGAAAAGAATGCAGAATTTTATAGGAAAAAATTTAGGAATGCTAAACTACTGTCAGGTGAAACCTATCACCAGTTCTCTGCACGAATAGAGACATACTTGGAGAAATGGACTTCTCTGGGGAAAACCCAAGATCTTAAGGAAATGGTCCTTATAGAGCAATTAAGAGAGTCCATGGCTCCAGACCTGAGAAAGTTTCTCATGGAACAAGGTGCAGAGAGGCTGGGTGAGTTGCTAAATGTTGCTGAAAGGTATCAAGCAGCTCAAGCAGAGGTAACAGGTAATAAAAAGAAACAAGTGGATAACTTTAGGGCACCACAGAACTTTAATAAATTTGATCCTAGGGATCAAAACAAAGGTAAGCACCAGTTTGATAGGCCACGGTATGAAAATAAAAATAAAACCCCACAATTCGATGAAAGGAAATATGATGAAAGAAAATCTTACAACCAAGGAAAAAGGTGGTGTAAAAATTGTAAGATGAACAATCATAACACTGACCATTGTAGAAGGAAACCTGTGTACATGGCAACCCTTCAGGTCAGGTCGACCTCAAGACAGGAGGAGGATATTATGTTGGATACCACTCCAGAAGAGATGAGGAAGGCACAGGCTGGGGATAAAACACTCAAGCCTTGTTTCAGGAAATTGTCAACTTGTCGTACAACTCCAGGCAAGGGAGATTTTTACATGAAAAACAAGTTGATGTATTGGAAGACTGGATCTAGATCCAAAGGTCAGGGACAGCTGGTACTTCCTAAAAGATATAGGGCAGACTTAATAAGGAGCCTACATGTGAAACCAGATGGGGACCATGAGAAAATAGGTACCATCATCCAAAAGGTGGCTCACAATTATTATTGGCCCAAAGCAAGATGGGACATTGAGAATTTTGTAGAAAGGTGTAGCATAGCACATGAGGGAACACCCACAAGTGGGAACATTGATCAGGACCTGGACACGCCAAGGGGCAAAATTAGGCCTGACCATAAAAAGAAATATAAATTTGATAAAGTGGACCAAAGGGAATGGGAAGCCCCTTTTCACGGACAAGCTTCACTTAACTGTTTTACAATGGCCACTATGCGGAGAGTGCAAAAGGATGTCTTACCCCAGGATAAGCCGAAAATCCCTCAATCGGACTTAAACAAACTGGAGGAAGGAGATGGAGAGAGGAAATCTCTCATCAAGAATTTTAAGTGGGGAGAAAGCCCCAAAAGAAAAATTGGTAGCGGTCGTTTTATGCATGATAATTCTGGGAAGAAAAATCATCACTATAGAGCTTCGAGTGGAAGAGACCATACCGGTGCATGGACAAATAGGTCCACAAAATTAAAGGTCCATATGTAGCTTTGTTAAGAACGTGGACTGATGAAAAGGCAGAGGAAAACATTACATCTTCATACCAATATGTGAATGAGCTGACCACTCGGTTAAAAACTGGCTGGAAACTTGCCAATGAAAATTTGAAACAAGCCAGGAAGAAACATGCTGCCTATTATAACAGGAAGGCGAAAGACAGAGATTTGGCTGTGGGAGAGAAGGTACTGCTTCTTCTCCCCGGGAGTCAGAATAAGTTACAGATTGGATGGCAAGGTCCATATACAGTTTTAGAGAAGGTGTCTAGAACAAATTATAAGATAGATAAGAAGGGGAAAGAAAAAATCTATCATGTGAATCTCCTGAAGAAATATTTGGAAAGAGAACATCAGGAAGAGACACACTTGTTGACCTTGTCCATCGCCATGGAGATGAAAAAGGAACCACTTTCATCATTTGAATATCCATTACACCCCTGTGAGACAGCAGCACAGGTGAAAATCAGTACACATTTAACGAAAACTCAGAAAGAGAGAGTGCAACAGGTTCTAAATAATCATGCAGAGGTGTTAACAGACCGACCAGGGCATACAAACCTCTTGGAATATGATATGAAACTGATAGACCCCACACCTGTCTGTATGAAACCATATTCGATTCCGTTTGCTAAGGAGAAAGCTTTGAAGGAAGAGATAGACTATCTGTTGAAGGAAGGAATTATTTCGCACAGTGAATCCTCATATAGTTCCGGTGTTGTACTCTTAAGGAAGCCCTCTGGAGAACATAGACTCTGTATAGATTACAGGAGACTGAATGCTATTACAGAAGGACAGGTGGATCCATTGCCGGATACAAATCAGCTGTTTGCCAGACTAAATAAAGCTAAATATTTCTCAAAAGTGGATCTGAGTAAAGGATACTATCAGATTCCAGTAAAGCCTGCGGTTAGACCATACCTAGCTTTTAGTACCTCAGAAGGACACTATGAGTTTAATAGATTGCCATTTGGATTGAAGAATGCGCCTAGTGTCTTCTCTAGAATGATGAGAAAATTATTGGACCCTCTGAATAATCCATGTATAACAAATTTCATGGATGATATCCTTATAGCAACAGAAACATTTGAGGAACACATTGACTCTCTGAAGATGCTGTTTGATCGACTTAGGGAAAGCAAATTTAACAGCCCGACCAACCAAATGTTGCGTTGGATGTAAAGAATTGGAATTTTTGGGACACACAGTTTATCAGGGAAACATGACCCCTGACCCAAAGAATTTAGAGAAACTAAAGAAAGCCCCGAGACCACAAACCAAGAAGGACGTGAGATCCTTTGTCTCATTATGTGGTTTCTACCAGAAGTATATCAAAAACTTTAATTCCATATGTGCACCGTTAACTGATTTGACACGTAAAGGACATCCAGATCGCATTACATGGACACCACAATGTGAAATGGCTTACCAAGAATTGAAGGAAAAGCTCACAAGTAAACCTATTTTGAAATTACCTGACTTAAGTCAAGAATTCATAGTAAGGACGGATGCCAGTAATATTGGGTTGGGTGCAACTCTACTACAGAAATCAGATGCATTGGATGGGGAATTAAGCCCAGTGGCATATGCTAGCAGAAAATTGAATAAAGCTGAAATCAACTACTCAACTAGCGAAAAAGAATGTCTTGCAGTAATATGGGCAATAAAGAAATTCAATATTTATCTGTATGGGAAGGCATTTAAGTTGCAAACGGATCACAAACCTTTATCGTTTCTAGCCCAGGCTAGGCATGAGAACTCTAGGTTACTCCGATGGTCCTTGCTTTTGGCTCCATATAATTTTAGCATTGAGTATATATCTGGAAAAACAAATTTGGGAGCGGATTTTTTAAGCCGCCATCCGTGTGATGAGAATCACCGTAAACCCCAGAAATAATAATAAATTTCTCTATGTGTATATAGAATAAAGGACTGACATATAATGTCTGTTTTAAGAGGGGAGATGTCGTGAATTATTCTAATCCCCATATATAAATTAAAACGTAAATGCAAAGCCTAACAAATAAATTTAATAAAAGGAAAGAAGAATGGTAAAGAACAGTGCTGTCACAATGCCTGTACTCGAAATCCCCCTTGTTTTCTACTTCGTCGGCAAATTGTAACGCTTTCACGTTGATAGTAAAAGCCTACTGAGTCGCTGCACGCTTTCTTCAATGAAACGTGTACTGTATTTCTTGGAAAAACCTTGAGATACGCAAGCTGATCAATGACCTAAATTTAATATTTCATTCATTCCATTTTATACACGGCGTAACTAAAAGACAGATGGACTAAAGGATAGAGAGAAGGGAGAGGCAGAAAGCAGGGACACCTGCAACACTAAACACGCGTCGCGCGATACACAATTGCTGCCATCACGCGTGTAAGGCCACATGCACTAACTTTATTTCAAATCGACAGTGATAAAATTCACTACCCATACCAGAGTTAGGTTTTAAAATCCTGAAAAACGCTTATTGGGAATTATGACATTATACCGGTTTACGTTTGAAAACATGACAGCACGACTATCCTAGAAGAAAATGCATATTGGCTCCATTAAATTCGTATATTTGGGTTCCTTAGGGTTTGCTGACAAAGAATATGTAAAACGTTACGCAAATAGTCTAGGAATTACCAAGTTATGGCCAAAATAAGGTAGTGGGGGTGCCTGACAGCATGAAATCATTTCTGCTCATAAAATTTTTTTATAACGTGTTTGAAAAAACATTACGTTACGGAAATAGCCTACCATGTTAACTCCTATGTGATTGGAGCGCAACAAATGAAAGACTAAACACGATTGGTCGGACTATAAATACTATCTTGTGTTGTCAGGGGAAACGTGAGAAAGGGGTACTTTTTTTGAAAAGATGTGTAGACGTGGTGTGATTGGGTAGAGCTGCGAATATACACAATTCAGAGCGTCTGTTCATTGCCACATCTTGTAATAAACCTACTAAGAAGCAGTGCGTTGAGCACCAGTGTATATTTTTTTATAAAATAAAGCCTGGGACATCGGCAGATCGGAGTTGTGCTATATTCATTGCCAGTCAACGAAACTGTTTATTATTATTTCCATGAATTGTGGTAAGCTTGAAATATTCAATATCTTTTAATGAAAATTGAATGTAAATTGATAATTTATGTCTGTATATGTGTGGTTCAGTAGCGAACATGATGTAAAGCCTATAGTGCTCCAGCCTGAACAGAAGGTGTCGGAGGAAAGTAAAACTGCATGGAATGGCCAAACAGTACACTGACACCTAGATTATTAACTAGAAAGAAATAATGCTGGAATTGCAGAGGCGTAGTAACCATTAGGGAGGGAAATACTGGTATAAAGTATTTCAGATGAAGCTGACAGTTGGCCTAACGCTCTGAACTCAATGTTTGTGATGTATTGTGCTCAGTGTAGAAATGGAGTATAAATTAGTTCTGACGTAGAAGGTACAACCTTCTTGTTTCAGGGACCGTGGTCTTAAAGTTATTGAGCAGCACCTGGTCAGAGCTTTGTTGAAGCCAGAGGTGGACAGCATACTCCTTGGTCCATATAGCAACCAGTGGGGTGGCTCCAGAACTAATTTAAGTAAACGAGCAGAGGAGTCTTTTACTGCAGTCATCACGCAAGATAAGAGAGTGTGGCCATGGAGCTCAACATTATGTACCCCCATCTTAAAATGACATTATAAACTAAAATTAAGAGGGGAATTTAATTGTTTTAATACCAGGAACTGAGAACATCTCCAATACTAGTTCCAATAGAAACAAACTATTGAAGTCATGATGACAAATACCAACAGAGCTTGAACAAAACAAAACCAGTATTACCTCATATTAATACTACACAACTGACACACATAGGATACCATTAATAATATATGTCACTACAATAATCATATTAATAAATTCTGTACATATAACTTGTAATTAAAATTGATTGTGATTCCTGGTTCCCTTTGTATTTGAATCAGGACACATATACATTCATGACAGCACTGAATACATATTGTTATTTGAAAAGTTATCAGTGACTCCTTTAAGATATCCTCTTAGAGTGTTATATGTATGTGAGTGTCACAGTGTTGTCAAGTGTGGTGGAATAAATTAAATTGTTTATCTGTCTGTTGTTGTTATGACTTACACTTCATCATACACATACCCTAGACATATAACGTAGTCATCACACTATTCCAGAATAATTCTGACTGAGGTATACATATGTGGCAGTAAGTAAGGTTATCTATAATACACTACTCTTATTAGATATAGATACCTTCACAGCTGATCTCAGTCAGTACAATAAGTCCCCTATAAATATTTATAACATTCCACTTTACCACACTTATCTTGGGGAAGTTAAGCCTGTGATATGACTGTAATGTCAGTGTTTTCCCCAAAGATATTTTGTTCGTCGAGGGATGACGAAAGTTGGTAATTGTGTATTCCTGGATTCTGTTAAAGGTAATACAGACTTTATTATTACTCTTTACGCATCGTATGCAGAACATTGTAAGGCTACTTGGCTGTGAGTATGGCTCACAGACTGTTTTGATGCGGAATCCATTAGGTGTGCTCAAGGGAGCCATCCTAAGACTATTTATCTACTTTTTTGAACAGAAGTCCAATGATGATGATATATATATACATTGAGGGAAACCGCAGGTTGGCGGTAATACTTGTGCATGGATGATCATACCTACCTTGAGGAATACATAGCTGGTTACAGATAGAGGCCCGCCATTTTGGCCAATATTTTTCAGCAAGAGAAGATGTACGTGGCGTATTATGCCAATTGAATTGCAGGCTTTTTGTTATTGTTAGGCATATTTGAAAGCCCGCCTTTTGCTGTGCGGCTAGTCTACAGGGAAACTGACGTGTTTAGTCAGTCATAACTGGATGAGATTACAACTAGAACATCGAACTGACAGGCCGTTAATGTCCTGTTGTAATAGATGCTCTATATGTTTGAATGCTAGATGTCATCACCATCTTTATTATTATTACCATGAACTATGCTGCAACCTTGTGAAGTGACTGTGAGTGTAACGTCGTCTATGTCCGATATTAAATGCTTGTAACGTGACCAGTCGTTCACAACACGTCATTGACTTCTTCATGTGGATAGATGGATGTATTGTGTAGTCTCTGAATCATATACACCTTCGCGTCTTCTGTATCCTACACTCACACATGATGTCAACACCTCCACATCTCCAGTACTACACATTTACAGCCATAAATGGTGTCTGAGTTAGTGTCAACATCCCCCTTGTCAGCGCCCCAATAGTTGGCAACCTGACCCGGACAACTTAACACTGTACTGGAGCGAGGCAAGCCTTGTTACGTGTTAGTGGCAGTACTACGTAAGCAGATCGTCAACACACAAGTCCATAACATTGGTACCTATACCAGTCAGTAACATTTCTGCTGTATGAAAATCGACCTATACAAATCTGAACTTTACACCACACCTCTGGCATTTTCTTGCAGAAATGACAGTTAATTTTAGCCAACTCTTAACCCTTTGGTAAGCATGACACTGACACCTGACTGTTTAGCACCACTTAACTAAGGCGGTAGACTGCACTACATTATCACTAAATTTATTTACCGGGAGAAATCCTAAAAAAAAAAGGAAGTAAGTCACATTCCTATCAGATATATATAAAAGCTAACATGAATATATCATATTATAAGATCTGTTTACTCACCCCGAGAAAATGCCAAGAAATAGGCAAAAACATTTAGTTCTGTGTTAATGTTTGCCTGAATCTCAGGATGGTCTCTCTCGGGCAGGAAATATTTACGAGTGTGTTTGACTTATTAAAATTCTCTAGTCTTATAGTTTACAAACAACGCTACCCGGGACACCTGGCTGGCCTATTTCTGCAGATGTTTCGGCGTAGTACGCAATCAAGAGTAAGACAAAGGTTTCTCTAGAGACTACATCAGAAGTCAACAACCGCGAGAAAGTTCCCCGATAGACATAATGCATAATATTATGATCGCTCGCTGCGTTCGTCTAAGGGGCAAAACCACAGAGACCGACCGCGGGTTATCTCCCCCTGAATCGAAGATGCAACGGTTACCCAGGTCTCAAAGGGTACCAGCCGCTAGCAGAACGTTTCTTCACAGAAACCGTCTCTCGCTCGTTCAAACACTTTAAGCGTAACAGAAATGTTTCTCTGGTCAAACGAACCCCAGGTGCGTTGATGTAACGTTACCGTTCGCTGACCGCTGTAGGAATTTATTCTGAAGGCCAAAACGTAAACAAACCGCGGGTGGAGGTTGAGAAGGTGAAAAAATTTGGGCCACGAAGGTAGAAAAGAAAATACAAAATGTCAAGGAAACCAGAACATTAAAAGTAAAAACATATGGAACGGAATGGTAAAATAAATTATCAGTCACTGTGACACCATGATAACTTAAATGCAGAACTATTTAAGACAGACCCTGAGCTAGCAGCAGAACTATTAGAACCATTATTTGCACAAGTCTGGAAAACGGGGACAACACCATCAGAGTGGAACAAAGGAATAATTGTCAAATTGCCCAAGAAGGGAGATCTTGCAGACTGCAATAATTGGAGAGGAATCACTCTTCTCTCAGTTCCCAGCAAAATACTAGGCAGGATAATTATACAGAAAATTTCAAAAGCAGTAGACCACAAACTGGGGAAAGAACAAGCGGGCTTCAGAAAGAACAGAAGATGTGTAGATCATATATTCACTCTCAGGAACATTATAGAGCAGTGCTCAGAATGGCAAAGACAGCTGTACATTAATTTCGTTGATTTTGAAAAGGCTTTTGACAGCATACATAGGGACAGTTTATGGAAAATACTGAGGGCTTATGGAATTCCAAGCTGCAGAGTGTCAATCATAAAAAGCCTCTATGCCAACTTTACGTGTAGTGTTAGGCAGAACAACCTAACCTTTGAGGTGAAGACAGGAGTACGACAGGGATGCCCCTTATCAACCACTCTATTTTTAACAGTCATAGACTGAGTGATGCGCCAGACAACAGAGGGCAGTCCAAGAGAAATAAGATGGACCACATTTTCTACATTGGAAGATCTGGAATATGCAGATGACATTGCACTACTAGTACATTCACATCAACACATCCAGGAAAAAACGGACAGACTTAATAAGTTTAGCCAGCAGGTGGGCTTGAACATCAATTTAAAGAAGTCAGAGGTCATGACGCTCAATGTGAGCAACACTGAGCCCATATCAATAAGGAATCAGCAACTGGTACAGACAGACACCTTCACATACCTAGGATGCATAGTAACACCAGACGGCGGGGCAGGCAAAAACATCAACATCAGAATGAATAAGGCAAGAACAGCCTTTTTTAGCCTAAACAACATCTGGAAGTCCTCTCAATACAGCACAAGCACAAAATTAAGATTATATCAGAGCTGTGTGCTTTCTGTGCTTCTCTATGGTGCGGAATGCTGGAGAGTTACAGAGAAGGAAATGTCGAAATTGTCCTCTTTTCACACAACATGCCTAAGAAAAATTCACCGAATCTTTTGGCCGAATACCATCACCAACCAAGATCTGCTTACTCGGAGCAAGCAAGAGGACATGCACACCATCATAGCTGGCAGACGCTGGAGCTGGGTTGGCCATGTCCTCAGAAGAGACCCCGATGCCATCACAAGAACAGCTATGCTTTGGACCCCTGAAGGAAAACGAAAGAGAGACGGACCAAAAACAACCTGGCGGAGGACTGTGGAGGCTGAGATGCAAAGAATGAACCAGAGTAGGGGGCACTGTACGAAGGATGGCCACCAATCGAGCAAAGTGGAATCAATTTGTTGTTGCCCTACAAGACGCCACTAGGCGTGATGGCCACTGACTGCTTTGACGGTCGGCGGCTAAGGATCAAAGAAGAAGTAGTATTATTAGCATGGATACCCTCTCACGTGGGAATAGAAGAAAACGAGGTGGCCGACAGGGAAGCAAAAAAAGGAAGAACCAGCCCAAACCACATAAACTCAGGTTTAGGCACAACAGAGATCAAAAGTACAATTAGAAATATTATAACAAAGGAATGGAAAGAAAACTGGAAAGAAAGCCAGAAAGGCAGACACGTCCATAAACTGCTAAAAGATCCAACCCGGACACGTCAGATATCTAGAGAACCAAAAATACCATTCAACAGAAAACTAATTAGACTTCAACTAGGAACCGGCTACTTCATGGTGGAGCAACCCTTCTGTGCAACATGTCTGGAGAAAAACACCATAGCACATTATGTGTTAATATGCAAAAAATACGAACAGCACAGAAAACCACTAATGGAATACTTGAGAACCCAAAACTCGACATCCCTGTCACTGGAAAATGTACAGAAAGTTGACCTACCCAGGGAGCTACACCACATAATAAAATTTTATATTACCAGAACAAGAACCAACATATAACAAAGTAGAATGACAAGGAAAAAAAAAACCCAATAAGTCCATTCAATATCAGTAGAAGAATTATATTTTAAAGAAAAAAAAAACCCACAAATCCAAAACAAACAAAAGCCCAGCAGAAAAAAGATGTCAATAGCGAGAGAGAGAGAGAGAGAGAGAGAGAGAGCAATATGGTATTATGGAAGAAGAAACATTACAGGCACCATAGACATTAAACATTGCCACAGCAAACGGCAGATAAATTACAGCTGGAAGAGCCAACACATAAGACAAACATCAAAGTAATACACTATATGGAAAGATGAACACAAAATACCCAAATTATAACCCACATGGGGTTGAACCGGGTATCCCTTGCACACAAAAAACACCAGTTTTCAAGTGCGAGGTTCAAAAACCTATACCCATTACTGTGACGAAATGGACGACCTCTTCACGATCTTTATTTCTCTTCGGTAGTATCGGTACATTTGTGGTACTGATTTTTATTTGTGTACTTTTAAAAGTACCAGTTTCTTCTCATTATCGGCTAAGGTGCAAGTAGTTTGTATGTTCAAACATTTGTGACACTCCTTGCAGATAATGTTTATCCTAGCTTGCGGTGAGCAGCTGAGATAAGATAGTCGCCGGCGTGTTTAGATTGAACCGCTGATAAGACGAGATTACTGTCTATGTGACACATGTGGGCAGACAAAGGTGACATAATCGCTTCCGGGCCGACTTGTTATGACAATATTACTTTCTAATAAAGTAATAAGTATTACAGCTTACACATGGTGGCATGTGAGTTCCCCGATCTGTCTGTAAGTTTGTACAGAGGGGCATCGGACATCAAATTACCATATATGGGAGACGTGACCGTTGCAAAATTTTTCCATGTCGGAAATATTTTGAAAGTACCACACCCGACCAGAGTGAAGACTAGATTCATAATGCCTTTTTTTTAACCGGACCTTTTATTGGAGAACTAAATAAGACTTACAAAGCACAGGAAATCTCTACGTTTTAATAAGGAACACCGGGGATAGGAAACTGAAGAAAGACACGAAGTCAGAGGGAATTGAAGTTAAAATTAACGACCCCCAGTACACGTGAAAGAAGGCAGCTGCCAGTGCCTTTTTTTAAGTCCTCTGAGCAAAAACGTCTGTGAGCCAAGATTGGCTTATTGGTAGTTGTTGCGCACATATTAGTCTGTGACGCACAGATTACGGTAGGTAGGCATACAAATGTAAAGTAATGGCTATTTGTCTGATTCTTCTTCTTCTTCTTGCGATCGCATCTTTGATGATTACACCGTCAGACGAGTTCTCATGATGAATTCGACTGTTGTTTGAAGTCTTTAACTCCATATAGCTTTGAGTTTAGTGTTGAGTCATTGGGCCAGTATATCTTTCTTAACTGGTCATACAGAGGACAGTCCTGTAGAACATGCTCAGCAGTTTGTTCGTTTAATCCACATGTGCACAGTGGTGAAGCAGACAATCGTAGCTTGTGCATGTGTTTATTCAGTTTGTTATGCCCTGTCCTGAGTCGAAAAATAGTTGTCTGTCCCTGCCGGTCGAGAGTGTGATAGTCGTCTTTGGGTTGGTTCTGTTCTCTTCTGATAGTCTGGATAGCTCTCTTTTTCTCAAAGTATGTGACTTCATTATCTTCTTGTTCACATTCTCCTCCCTTTTTTGCAAGTTTATCTGCCTTTTCATTTCCGGGTACACCACAATGAGATGGTACCCACTGAAGTATGGTTCTCTTTTTGGCAGCTACCTTGTTTAGTTCATTTCTCAGATGCGGGAGTTTACCACCCTTGAGAGCTTGCAGGACAGACAGTGCATCTGTGAGGATGACTACCTGGTGGCAGTCAGAGTTGGTGTTATAAATCATATTTGCAGCTTGCTCTAGAGCTTGAACCTCAGCTGTATAGTTGGAACAGAATTTACCAGTGGGAATGTGCCTAGTCTCATAGTGGTTGTCAGGATATGAGATAAAGATACCGGCACCTCCATTCCTAACAGCATTAGTTGCTGATCCATCTGTATAGGCATGTATCCATGATTGATCGGGATAGCTTTCTTGGATCATACTCAATGTAGCAGTTCGTTTTTGCAGATCATTATACTCACATCCACTTGTGAGACCACTGACTGTTGTATTAATTTGGAGGGCACTGCTGGCCTGCTCCCATGGTACAGGGTATAGGGTGGGCTTCAGTGGTGTTGTCTTCATGGATAGGTCTTCTTGATGCTGTCTTATAAGTCTTTTCCCCCGATGCACAAAGCTGCTACGCTTTAGACGTCCCAATGCCAGATCATCTAGTCTTGCCTTCATTGGGTGCATTGGCATACTGTTGTACTTTTCCATCTGGATCATGGTTTTTGTGTCTCTTCTATGGGACAATGTCTGTAATCCAGCAACCTTCTGCATCTCTGTTATTGGTGTAGTTTTCATGGCTCCTGTAATGAGCCTGAGAGCTTGATTTTGCACCTTGTCCAAAGACTGCAGATGTGAGTTAGCAGCTGATGACCATGCTGCTGAGCTAAACTCTAAGTGTGGTCTTATTACTCCATTATAAATCTTCTTTAGATTTCGTTCATTTGCTCCCCAGTTGGTACCTGCTAATTTTCTGAGTATGCCTAGTCGTCTTCGGGCCTTTCCTTCTGCATTTTCAATATGCTTATTCCATGTAAGCCTTTGGTCAAATGTCACCCCAAGATAGGTGGGGTAGCTTTCTTCCTTGATCACGGTTGTCCCTAGGTGTATGTTAGCTGATTTGTCCTTGGGGGCGAGGGGAGAACAGTGTTGTGGAGGTTTTGTCTGTGTTTATTGTGATAAGCCATTTCTCTGCCCATGACACTAGCATGTCTGCTGCCCGCTGCATTCTATAATTTGCTGTGGTGACATTTTCATCAGCGCACCAGAGTACTAGGTCATCTGCATATAAGGCAGCTTTAACTCCTGCAGGGAGATCTTTCACCAGGTCATTGATGTAAACAAGGAAGAGTGTTGGGGAAATTACTCCTCCTTGAGGTACCCCCTGATGGAGCAACACTTTTCTGCTCTGCAGACCGTCAAGAGTGACTCTAGTTCTCCTGTTATGCAAGTATGACTGGATCCATTTCATCATGTTGCCTTGGATTCCACTTCTCCTAAGTTTTGCAATGAGGCCATCTTTTCCACACCTTGTCAAAGGCCTGCTTGAAGTCGACCCAGATCGTTTAGGACCTTTTTCTTCTCCTGGAAGGCATCTTCTATTGCTTGAGACAAGTAAGTAACTTGGTCTTCTATACTGTAGCATTCTCTAAATCCAGCTTGTTCCGGCACCAGGATCTGCTCAGACTCTAAATACCATTTCAATCTGTGGTTGACTATTCGCTCCATAGTCTTCCCAACACAGCTTGTGAGACTGATTGGCCGGTAACTTGCAGCCTCGGTCTTACATTTCCCTTTCTTTAGTATGGGTATTGTGATGGCTTCTCTCCATACTTGGGGTACCGTTCCTTTCAACCAGCTGTGGTTGAATATCTCAAGCAGTTTTGTCTTTGCTGCTGAGCTCAGATTTACTAGCATTTCGTTGCTGATTTTGTCTGGGCCGGGTGACTTTTGAAACTTAAGCTTGGAAATAGCCTTCTGTAGTTCTCCTAGTGTGATGGGTTCCCTCATTGGGGCAGGAGTATCTGTCTGTCCCATGGTTGCCAGTATTTCTTTTCTTATCTCTCTCTGATGGTCTATGTTAATGGGTAAGTTGCTTTCTGAACTGTATCTTCTAGCAAACAAGTCTGCAGCTTGTTTTCCTCTGAAAAGTTTGCCACCTTCATCCAATGTGATAGTCTGCCTTGGTGAGGAATGCTCTTCATTTAGAGACTTGACTAATCTCCAAAGTTTCCTGCCGTCTTTCTCAAGGTTCAGCGATGCCGTTTTAGTTCTCCAGCTTTTCCGCTTTTCTTCTAGCTTTGTTCTCTGAAACTCTGCTACAGCCTTTTTTCCATTTGTTGTGAGTTTCAAGTGAAGGCTGAGACTCTGCGTCCTTTCTAGCCTTGTCCATAGCTTCCTGACGTTCTTGGAGTGTGCTGGACCAGTATGGTATGTAGTTACGCCGGCATCCTTTGGGAATGGTTTCTTTTGCAGCTTGTAGTATGCATCTGTTGAAGTCTTTTACCAC
Source organism: Oreohelix idahoensis (assembly GCA_024509875.1). NCBI lineage: Eukaryota > Metazoa > Mollusca > Gastropoda > Stylommatophora > Oreohelicidae > Oreohelix > Oreohelix idahoensis. The sequence continues at coordinate 216,681 of JAMPIV010008757.1, forward strand.
TTCATTAATGTCTCTGTTCTGTACCTTGAGGGTAGACAGCAGCGTGTTCACCTGATGCCTGAATAAACCCCAGTTGGCTTTTTTGTAGTTCCATCTTGTAATGGCTGGGCCTGTACTGAGAGTTGCACTCTGGACAGTAAGAAAGATTGGGCGATGGTCGCTTCCCCCCTAGTTGGTCTCCTACTTCTCTACTAATAGATCCAGCTATATCTGGTGTGGAGAAGGCAAGATCTGGTGTTGAGGTTGTGTGCCATCCTCTGGAGTAGAAGGTAGGAGTATCTGTGGCATTATTGACTAGGATTAGGGAGTGATCATCTTGCCAAGTTTCAACCTCTTCACCTCTGTGATCCAGATGGTTATAGCCCCAGCTCTGGGAGTGGCTATTAAAGTCTCCAACTGCTATAAAGTTGGTGGCTGGTACCTGTATAGAGCTGAGACTCAGGGGTTTGTTGTTCGGACAGTAATAGTTCAGGAGTTCTATTTCCATCTTGTCTACCTTTATCTGCAGCAGCTGATATTCTGCTCCATCCATGAAGGTTTTCCTTTCGTGTGCAGGAATGTTATTCCTTACAAGAGTAAGTACTCCTCCTTTTCGTCTATCTTGTCTGTCGGATCTGAAGCATTGATATCCCCTTATTTTAAAGGTTTGATCTGCTTTCAAGTGAGTCTCTTGGATACAGCAAACACTGACTTGCTTCTCATACAAGATGTTTTCCAGCTCTGTCTTTTTGCTGTATCCAGCCTGCTTGCTGTTCACTCCCTCTGCATTCCAGTGCATCATGACAAGTGGCACTCTGGGTTTCTCTTTTTCTGTTTTGTTTTGGTCAGTAGTTCTCCTCCGCCGTCTGTTGACTCCACAAGACGGTCTAGAGGGTCCTCCAGTAGCTGAGGGTGGGCTCTGTCGAGGCTCAGAGCCCGGCACTGCACCTGCCTGGTGGAGCTCCACAGGGCGAGCACCAGAACGAGATTTTTTTGACGGTGTACTCTCCATAGAAAAAAAAAAGCGAGTTGCATGATACTGTGGTTTCCGGTGCGCCTTCTGGCCCAGTATCTACGACTTTAGCACCTGTTCAACGGGAGAGTGGGCTCATCCCTAATCTGTTTATGTTCCCAGTAGTAGACTATTCGCAAGCAGCCTGGGGGTGTCACTGCTCTGCGCGGACCTTGTTTACCGAGGCGGCGTCCGAGCTCGTATGGTGAAAATATGGTTGCGTTATCTTCAAAATAGCCCTGTCTTTCCCGTGGCTTTTCTGCCATCCTGCAACTTTGAGTTAGGGAGTTCTGAGCTCCAGTCTCTTTCCCAGGCATTTTATCCTGGCCTGGCACGCATACAGAGGACCCCACTTCTGGTTCTAAGTTAGCAGTTGGGGATAGGTGGGGTAGCACACTGTGCATTCCCCGTCATCCAGGGGGCTCTCCAACTATGCAGAGCTTGCACAATGCTGTGCTCTGGTTCTGGGCTCTCCCAAGGAATCCTCACGTCCTGCACAGAGCCACTTCCCGATACCCACCACCTGCCAACCCTCCATTGTAGAAATCTCCTGCATGCGGCCATCCAGTCAAGAGCCAGTATTAAGTCTGGTGCCCAAGTGATTCCCCCAAGCTCAGTGTGCAATGCTGGGTTCTCATCATGCTGCAACACAGGAGGGATTGTGATGCTCAGCCATCTCTCTCAATTCTGCACCGATAAGTGACATCGGGGACTTAACTTTGCCTCAGTACTGGGAGGCCCCGTTTCCGGGTACACCACACACAGCCAATTGAGGCAACGGTCGCCATGGGCGTGATAGACGACAAACAGTGAAGAATGAGGCAAGAAAGCATTTAACCCATGAAGTGGGGGTGGATTGGTGCAGACCAGAGCATGTACCACTCGCCGGTGGGTTCTGCATCTACACCTATAGGGTTCCACCCACTCCTCAGCCCATTTAGTCTGGCCCCTCACCCAGGACCTGTCCGGCTTGGGTGACCCTGCCAGGAGTAAAACTCCCGCCGGCATAGCTCCCGGGATCATTGAGGCGCTCAAGCTCTCCAACCACGGCAAGGTAGGCTTACATGTGGAGAGATTTGTCTGATGAAAGGTATTTAATTGAGAATCTATGATTCTGAGAGTAAGGGGACAGAACCCGGATCGGTCGATGTTAGATTCGATTACATGGGTTATCTTTTCTTGTGTTACAATCTGGCGTATAAATACTGTTTAGGTCATTTTTGCGTCAGGTATGGTCAGAAACAGATTGGTCTGGCTTAAAATGTTTATGACCTGAATTTATATGTATTCCTTGACTAATTAAGGTGATTGGCTCTTATATCTTTGTATTTCTATGTCGGACTATTTTGTGAGCTGAACTCTGGGGGGAAAAGGCGTCGTTAGGCATGCGCTGTTCTAGGAGAGAACAGAAAAGGCTGTCATGTCGTCGTGTCTAGGGCTGGTTATTTAGAAAGTTTAAAGAGTGATTTGTGATCTATTGTAGGAAGGAGATGGTGTCTCTGTATAATGGTATTATCAGAGATTCTCCTATATTCATTATTAACGCCTAGGAATGGCGTGCGTTATTCGCCTGTATGTGTTTTCTAAACCAAGGTAAAACAAAACCCTTTTTTGGTTGAACTTTGTTGCTAAGCCGAAACGAGAGACGTATTATCGTGCATCTCGGATTGCTGACCACAAATGAAGATGACATGTAATTTAGCAGCACCAGATTACTCCAGTAACCAGCTTATTGATAGCAGAAATAGATTGAAGCAATGAGGACATTTATGATTATATATCGAAGTAATTCTGCTTCATACTTGTCTATCCCAGGTGAGCGAAGCTAACGGAGGAGAAGCCATTTTTGATTCCCGCCATTGTAAGACTATCATCGGAGAACAGAAAATGTCTTACTACCTGATGATGGTACAGGGAGCTAGATAATATGAAACCCATTACTGTGGTTTAACATGGTCGTCATAACCATTGGATGAACTTTCGGCTTGCGAATCTTAGCCAGGAGAAGGTTCGGACAGTGAACCATTATTGCTGATGTTGTATGTATCCACCTTAACTGACGCGATCAGTCAGTTAGAACCTGAGACGATAGACAACCAGGAGATTGAGTGTTTCCCTTCTATCGTTCCTTTATATTGATGTACCACATAACTATACATCTGATATTGTCACCCATTTTCAAATATACGATGATTGTTGTGCCAACGTGTCCAAGAGACTGTACTCGTGATGTCGAAGTGTATGTCCATAAATAAATGTATGAAACGTCGCCAGTAGTCTACCCTTTATTGACTTCTGCTTATGATTGAGTGAGTGACTTGTCAACTCAACAGAACTATACACACATTCGCGTACCTTACATCTACATTCTCACTCGATGTCAGCACTGTGTCGGAACGAATTGACCTTCCATCTACGTGTCCAGTATGACCCTATGAAAGCAGGAACATCACAACAAAGAAATGCCTTTATCAATGCGATAGCCACAAAACATACTTATCAGTGGTATCAGCAAAAAAGACCATTTCTGCAACAAGAAGGGACGAGTGGTTACGCTTTAAGATGGAAGACCAGCTTTGAAGACTCCTGGCAAACGAGCTTCACCCTACGAACCTTGACCAGAGACGAGTGAATGCAGTGTACAGAAAACCAACTCATCAGGAGGAGGAGGATCTGAATCGTCACTGGCAGCTACGTTAATTCATATGCTGCCACTTGAACCTCTTATCAAAAACCATCACCCGAGTGATGAAAACTTTATTTTGCAATTAACTATTATTCCTTTCTTTTAAACTTAAAGTGATTTTTAAATTTTGTTATTTGTAATTATACCAATTGAACTTCGATTCAATCATTTTAAATGTACTACATGTTTATCTCAGTCAAAGTTACTAAACACACACTCTAAACAGAGCTATATTATAATAATAATTCCACTGATGAACTGAGCGGTGGCGGATTAACGAGCTAGAATAAACCATTGCTTAAATCCTTCACAAAAGTGTCGGCAGATTACAGAATTAACGTGCTCAGCAACAGCCAGCATTGTTTTCGCTTATCTGAATATCTTGTGAGGACTCCCATGTGATAGAAGCTTTACTACTCTTCTGTCTACATTTCTGCCAAGAGTAATCTTGTGTAAAGATAGACTCCACTGAAGCCTATAATAGATACTCTTTTGGCCACTGTTGGACCACTACTGCAAAGCAGGGGAGGCAATACCGTCACAATTACTATTTCTTCTTTATCATCATCTAGACATATCGGCCACTGAGTGTGGGCTGGGAATACTCACGCTGTCAGTAACACAATGTGAACGACTAGAACACATTCAAAATGCAGGGATGCGAATAATCTTGGGCTGTAAGCAAGATACCCCCCATTGTGACAATGAGGTACATGCTTGGAGTGCTGTCAATCAGATCCAGATATGCGATGGCCCAGGAAAACGCCTATATGTAAATAACTAACCACCGTCAAACGGCACCCCCTGCATGGAAACATAGCTGACATTAAGTGAGCAAGAATAAAGAGGGGGAACGTCATGGTTGGCACAGGCAACGATCAAGCAGGTGACCACAGAAAATATATTCAAGAGGGAAGAGTGGAGTAAGTCAGATAAGAACTGGATTAACTACCAGCAAGTCATCATCAGCCTTGGAAGAGAATGTATAACTTGGGGCAATGAGAAAGCAGAATTGGAAATTAATCATTTGATACACGATCATGCCGAGGTTTAAAATGCCATTGTGTAAACTGATGGGTCTGTGATCCGTGGTGAGAAACCATGTTGGGGCTTCCCTGCGAGGGTAAAGGGCAGAATCGTCACCGAACATAGTTACAAGATAACAAATTCCAGCATGCGAATGGAGGTAGAGGCAGCTACTGCAGCCTTAAGGTGGTTAACTTAGACTTCATTAACAAAGGCAGTCATTAGTGGCGTACTAAAGGGAGATGGGGGGGGGGGTGTGTGCGGACCGCCCCCGGTGACAGCCAGGAAGGGGGTGCCATTGGACACCGTTAATATAGTAATTACAGTTAAAATGTTAAAAAGAGGGTGTCAAAAGTCAGATCCGCCCCGGGTGTCAAGTACTTTAGGGACGCCTCTGGGCTACGGCATGAATTGAAAACACTCATGTCATAGAAGCTTCGAATCTGCAGGAACTGGTGTGGATCTACTGTCCTGGTCATGCAGCGGTATGCGGTAATCAGAGAGCTGACCGACTAGTAGCATCAAGAGCACCAATAGAAGGTGCGCTGGATATGGATAAGGGAGAGATACTGATTACAATTAATGATCGCCTGTTAGAGAATGACACTGCACTAGATGAATCATCAAGGTTAAGACTGTTGTGTGGCATCAAACATAAGGCTAGTTGAGATGGACGCATCTTCCCACTTATAGGGCAGTCTTCCTCTTGAACGTTTGCCTTCAACTAAGCATTAACTACACCAAACTCGACGAAAAAAAAACCGCACCAAAAGAATTTTCCGTCGTCATCCATGTCCGTGCTTTGCCAATCATTTATCCACAACCCCATGTCGGGGGATACCCATTATCACATGTAACAATTTACTGTTCTCAAAACATGTCCTCTATGCTTCACCTTATCATCATCTTGGAAGTTTTCTCCATTTTCCCAAACCTCCTTTGATTTTTAGTTCTTCATCATCCTCTAAGTAACTGCAAGTCGTTGCTCTCCAATAAACTCTGCATTATGTAGTACTGGAAAACCTCATAACTTTTCATAGGAAATAATTTATTCTACAGTATGTTATCACATTTGTTTAAATTTGCTTTCTTGTCTTCTATCTTATTAATGGTTTCCGTTGTTATCCATGCTTTGTGCTGACGTTCTTTTTCTCAGTACTTCTTCACATGTCTCGTTCCATATCTTTTTTTACTTGTTGCCAGTGGTCTTCCGTATCTGTTTCATCTTCCAGCTGTTGGAGTACTTGGTATTTGTTGGATACTGTGATTTAAAGCAAAACCAGAAGCTCCAAAGCCAAGGCTCATGAAGTGTACATAGATGCAAACAAAGAAGAAGAAACATCAAGAGAGACAAGATGAAATATATTGATTATTTGGCAAGGGAAGCTGCAGCCAAAGGAAATATGGAAAATTGCTTAGTAATAATACAAATGAAGAGATGGACAGAACATTTTGAGGAACTTCTCAATAGACCATCTCCATCTAATCCTCCAGCCAGCAGAAGAGGAGCTACAAATCAGCTATGAACGACCAAGTAGAGAAGAAATAAAGAAAGCCATAAAGCTTCTGAAAGATGGAAAAGCAGCTGGTCCAGATTGCATTCCAGCAGAGGCCATCAAAACAGATATTGATACCTCTACAGAGATATTATACAAACTACTTGGCAAAGTCTGGGAGAGAGAGGACATACCAGCAGAATGGAAGGACGGTTACCTGGTCAAGTTGCCTAAGAAGGAAAATTTAAAAAAGTGCACAAATTATAGAGGAATAATGTTACTATCAGTGCCAGGAAAAGTATTAAACAGAATCATCCTTGAGAGATTAAGAGTCAATACACAAGCAAGTGAGAGATGAACAAGCAGGTTTTCGATAAAACAGATCCTGTACAGACCAGATAGCCACATTGAGAATAATATTAATAGTTGAACAAAGTCTGGAATGGAATTCACCGCTATATATCGGATTCGTGGTCTATGATATTTTGAAAAGGCATTTGACAGAGAATCGCTTTGGAAATTGAAACGAAGACCTATGAAGACATGACATGCAGAGGTTCTTCATGAAGGACAACTTACATAACCCTTTAGGATTAGAACGGGAGTGAGACAGGGATGCCTCTTGTCTCCATTTCTTTTCTTACTAGCAATAGATTGGGTTATGAAAACATCGACATTACACAACAGAAATGGAATCCAGTGGAATCTGACTAAACAACTTGATGATCTGGATTTTGCAGATGACTTGGCTCTTCTGTCCGATAACCATAATCAGATGCAAGAGAAAATGAAAATTCTCGATGAGAGGTCACAAGTGGGCCTGAAAATACACAGGGAAAAAACAAAGATTATGAGAATAAATGCAAGAAATGATAACAAGGATGAACTTTAAGAAACACCAATAAAAGATGTAGAATCGTACACATATCTTGGAAGTAATATAGACAAAGTTGGAGGGACAGACAATGATATCAAAATAAGAATAAAAACAGCAAGAGCTTTCATTGCACTGGGAAACATATGGAGAACAAGAGAAATCAAGTCCAACACAAAAATAAGAATCTTCAACTCAAATGTGAAGTCAGTCCTATTGTATGGCTCCGAGACATACAACAACCAAAAAGCTAGAGACTTATAAACGGGTGCTTGCGTAGAATAGAAGGACTGAAATGGTATGACAAAGTCACAAATGTAGAATTGATGACAAGAACCAGATAAGTGCCAGTGGAACAAGAGTTGAGAGGATGCTGGCAATGGATAGGACACACATTGAGGAAACCTGTTGATAGCATTACAAGGCAGTCCTTGTTCTGGAATCCACAGGGAAAGAGAGGCAGAGCAAAAAACACATGGAAAATAGAACTGGAGAAAACATAGGTGAAAATGATGAAAACATGGAAAGAACTTGAGCGGATGGCACAGGACAGGAAGACTTGGCATGTGTTTGTTGAAGGCCTATGCTCCTTGGGGAGCTAAAGGGTATTGATTGATGTTATCATATTCAGTGTCTGCCTGGCCGGTTGTGCTCTCTATATCAGTGAAGCACCATCAATATTCAAATGTTATAACATTATTTCAGTTTGACTGTTGTGTAGCAAAATATGCGAGAATAAACGCTCAATTCAGTAAGATTTGGGCATAAAACGATAATAAATACATTTGCCCGCATGTGTCTGACGGTTGGCCTCTTCGACGCCAGCAGGCTGCTTTTTGTACAGTGCTAAGCCTATAGAACGATTTCACGGAAAAAGTCTGACACGCTTTAGTTTCGTTTTCGAGAAACACTACTAATAGTTAATTTTTGCCCAATCTGCTGCATACACTTTGTAGTCTAGCCTTACAATTAACTATTGGCGGAAGCATGCCGCAATATAGCTATCTGAAGTAACGCTTTCTGTCAACTTTAAAGCAAAATTAGTAGTAATCCTTACATTGTTTCGTAGTATTACACGATACAATACTAATTAGTAACGCAAAATTCTTAACCCACCCCGTCTACACCCCGCTTCAATGACACAGTCTGCAGCGCATATATACACACTGCGAAAAAGCCAGCCAAGGCATCACCACGCAGACAATTTTATTTCCTCCTAGTGGTAGCATTTCTGACGTAACTAAAACAAGTTAGTTATTTGAAAAATACATGCTCGCAAGACGAAGGAGAGGAAAGATGGCAGACTTGTGCAAAATTTTATTTGACGATTGACATGACAAAAATTGGAAAGTTTAAACCATTATGAAGTTCCCCCATAAGAATTATATGGTAGTATGACGTAGAGTTAGCTGAGTAAGAATGTACTTTAAATAATATGATAGCCCCAGTATTAGAGAAGTTATTGAAGAAATACTAATAATATCTAAAGACACTCGACCAGACAAACTGGCGTTCCTGCTTATGTTTTTTTGGTAACGTTAGGGGGACGCGAGCTTGGGAGAGGCAGGGAGGTACATTCAAATTCGCTTGGGGAAAAAGAGTATGACTGACAAGGGGAGCGGTAGGAAAAATGTAATCCTAAACGTAATATCTTTTTGTATTGGGCATGACAAAAGCAGACTGGCCAATCGACCACCAGACGAAGAAATTATTTTGGTTTTTCATTCAAATTGCTTTTGAATTTAAGTAGTAGAACGTTTCGATTGGCTAGTGCTGGTAAATATTAGCAAAAGGCTTTGACTATTCATTGCCAGTTGAACTAAAATTTGTATACAGATACGCTGAAAAACAGCTGTGTTAATTTTAAACTTAAATAAAGAATAAATTCACAGTCTGTGCATTTCGGAGGAAGCTGAGGCCATTTCTTCTCAAAATCAGCGTCATTTGTTTATATATTTCTTGACTGTGGTAAGGATATTTTATGAAATTTACTATGTTTGGTCCAACTACAAAGTTAGATACTGCTATTGGGGAAAAAGTGAAGGACATGTCGGAAGCAGACATTGTTGAGTCCACACATTAAACGGTATCGGACTGATGTATGTTGTTATAATTATGTTGACATATTATTGTATTAAAATAGATTAGTAAGCCTCTGTGTTCAATGAACACTGTTTACATGCCTGAAGCAAATATAATTGAAAAGAAAAGAAGATAATATCATATCAAAGGAAATGTGGTTACTCCACATTATTGTATGGAGGAAAAGTATGTGAACGTACAGTGGCGTATCTACTATAAGGACTTGAGGTGTGGTCACAACAAGGTGGGAGTCCTGTACGATTCGGGGCGAGTGCATTTGTAAGGCATGCGAGGCTGACCCCATACCCACGTAGGAAATTAAGTGTTAGAATAATTGATCAGAGATAAAAGGCCAGGGTGTCCTTTTGTTGCAGAGGGTCTATGTTCCTGTTGCCGGCTGGTGACAGGAAACCTGCTGAGTACTTATAAACGCCAACCAGTCTTATATGCTGTCGAATATCCAGTAGGAGCTTTGGCAAGTGGTGAAAGTGAACTTTCTGCAACTACACATTGAAATATTTTACAAGGACTTCCAGGTGATCAGTTAGCCTAGACATCTGGGGCATCTCTGACAGTTTCTTGTGTTTCAAAATATTACACATGAACGTTTATGGGGGTAGGATGAACTACAGCCCTCATATACAGTGACTATCCCGTTAGATAAATAAAGTGAATTCTGTAATATTTCATACAGGAAAAACATTATATCAAATACTTAATAACATTTTTAGTTATTGGGCAATTTGTCCCACCATTTTAATTGTTCTTTTCTGTAAACTATCTTGTCCTTATTTTCAAAGACCTGTCCACAAGCTATGAATGGACAGGCAAAATAAATTGTAAAAAATATGTTCAAAGAAAAACTTAACTGATAGAGTTATTATATTCTTTATAGAAACTTAAAGTGTTTGACTGTTGTGTACCATCATTTCATTTCTCCCCTAGACACTAGGTACACCATACACAGCCATAAGAGTGACCGTGTGAGACCTAGGGAGGTAGCTGTAGGTTCTCTGCACATAATTCATCATCATCATCTATAGAGTCAGAGGCCTACATTTGCTTGACCTCACACGGTTATAGCAGACACCTTTTCATTCTTTTAGGATACCATCATAACCTCCCAAGCAAAATCAACTTTGCTACATGTAGTAGTCTGTGAAACATAGTTACTGACATTTTGCTGCTGTAAATGTTTTCATCAATGTTTTATGTATAGGTACCGTATCAGGTTTTCATTATTACCCTTTACATCCTCAAGTATAAGCCGTAAGAAAATTTATGCCAGGTTCTGCTCTACATTTCTGACTCGGGGATACCAGAACAATCTGTAAGCCAGGATTAGCTCTATAAAGCACTGAAAAACCATCATACCTCCAGTGAGAGACTTGTAACATAAACTTCTGATTTTATGGAATACTGCTTTTGACTGAGCTATTTGACTGTGATTGAAAAATCATTTCGTATGTTTAAATTATTTCTTGATTGAAAAGTCATTTTGTATGTTTAAATTATTTCTTCATTGATATTTCATATTTGACTAATTTATATGAAATGAAACAAAAACCAATGGTCATAAGAGACTTGTTATTTTTGCTGATGACACTAGAGTCATCACTCAAAGTCAACAGGAGCTTCAAAGCTTGATGAGTCGCTTCACCCAAGCATGCATTGCAAGGACTTTGGCCCCACAATAAGTCTAAAGAAAACAAATGTGCTGATTCAGATGCGGATGTTGCACCAGTTATCACTATCGATAACTGACTTGGCAGTGGTGCACATTCTCGGTATTTCGTGGAAAGACAAAAATGTCGAGGTGTTGTCACATGCTGGCCTTCAGTGCATGTATACACTGCTTAGACAGCACAGGCTTGGCCATGTCAGATGGTCGCACCCTGAAAGATATCTTCTATGGACAACTGGCAGAAGAACAGTTGGGCGACCGCAGCTGAGAGTGAGATTCAAAGATGTGCGCAAGAGACATGAGGGGACTAGACATAAATCCAACAACCTGGGAGGACAAAACTGCTGATCGCACCAAGTGGCGATGCTATCTACGACACCACCTCAGATTGGTCGAAAAGACGCTCACAGCAACTTTAGCAGGAGAGGAGAAAACTTCAAAAGGAACACAAGGAAAATAAGCACCTGAGGGCTGTCACCTCAGGGGTGCTTTCTCACAGTCAGTTATGACTGAAATGGCTATTATTGTTACATGATTAAAAACGTCAAGAGAAATGAATGCCGTGTAATTAACATGATAGCTCAACTTAAAATACCATGTCATTAACATGATAGCTCAACATAAAATCCAGTCTATTCAACAGATGACTTCATTGTTGGCAGCAAATTCTGCATAAGATTTATTTATTGACCATCCCGTAATCTTCACCTCAGAGATGTTAGTAACGTGCAGATATTTGAATCCACTGACATGTTTCAAAACCATCATATTTTTATTGAGGGTGTGGTAAATGAAAATAGGCAGGTGCATTCTGGAGAAGTCCTTTCCTTTGTGATAATTGCTTCTCAAATACATTCTGACAGGTAGTTACTGCTATTATTGAATCAGTCATTTCTGGTAACTCTCTTTTCACTTTTAAGATTGCGTCATCATTTTTCTGTTCACTTTGCATCATTATAGAGCTTTTATTACCCTACTCAACCTGACCCGAGGTGGGCCCTTTTGTTTATTACTGGGGATATATTGTGTGATTTATTCAGTTTTGATGTTAGCTAGCCCTGAAAAGGGCTGATCCTGAGAAAGATCCCTAGCCAGCTGTTTGGGTTATTTTTTTATCTTATCCTACTATTGTGGCTGCGTTGATCACTTTTTCTCATGTTATTTTTTTTTTCTCTCCACAAGTTCTCACTAGTTTGCTGGCAGCCTTTGATAGGGCTAGTCCATAGAACTACTAGCTGAAATGTGTTTTTGCTTTGTTTAGTTTGTATTTATCTATGGTGTCTACTGGTTGTGTCATCTTTCTTAGCTCCAGCTGATGTAGGGTTTTGTTGATTAAAGCTGGCACAAGATCCTGCAGAATTTCACTTAATTTTTCTTTCGGTTGCTGCTTGTAACTTTGTGTTAATTTACTGGTTATGTCAGTGATGATCTCTCTACTTCAACTTTTGTAAGTATTTCTTCATTTTCCGCACAACTTTGTCATGTCTTCTTGAAATTGTTGTATTGGCCTCCGTCGAGAATCATTTGCTTTGCACTTTCGAAGTCTCAAGATTTCCTTGTATCTAACCTTTGTTATTGGCAGTGCTTTCTTTTTCTTCCCGCAGTTTTTTGCTAGAGTCCTCTCACCTCATAAGTCAGCTGTCTGACTTGGGTTGTTATGCTGTATTCATGTTTTGCTGTCGACAGTACACTTGGCTACCGTATCTCGCTTCGGCAGTGCCACCATTTTGTTTGGCAAATGAGGTTGCTCGTTTTCTCCGCCGTCGGATTTTGTGGGTGACCTTTTATGGTGGAGCTAGGTATGGCTTTTAATGCAACACCATGAGGTGTTGGCGATATGGCCCCAAGGTCATCTCTGGCTAGAAGACTATTGCTGAGTGAAATCTTAATGCATTCTGTAATTTCAGTCATGGAATGGTTTACTTCTTCTCGAGTCTGGGCTGTCTGTCTCTGCAACCTCTTTCAGTGTCTGGAGCGTGTTGGCTGGCTTTTCTAGCCTGTTATCTGGTTTTGCGGGCATCTGTCTGCTTTGTAGAGCTGGATTATTTTGTAGATGGCTCCAGTTTTTCTCCTGCGGGCTTCTGGCTTAGATCGCACCATTGTATATATTGCTTTGCTGATCTTCCAAGTATGAGTCACAGAAATATAATTATATAGTAAACTGCTCTCTTGATGAATGACAGCAAGGTGCGTCCATGATTGTATATCAGCTTAGCTCAAGTTTATTTTATTTCCACCAGCTAATATTCCAGGCATATGCACTATGGGCATCATTATACTTTAACTGTACACAATGAACAGATCAGGTGAGAGCACATTCCCGACCAACACCCTGATTTATCTTCTAAAATTGTCCCATTAGGCTGCCAAAATCTGTTGTTTCTCGCATCATGTTCAATATTATTCTCGTGTCTTTGCCCTCTATGTTAATTCTAACACTTGAATCAGCTCCTCATGTTGCCCCTTGTCAAATGCCTTAGTGTTGTCTATAAAGCACAAGTATGGACTTGTCTTTACTTCTACAGCTCCTTCAATAAATGTTCATATATATGGCTCTGTAATTGCCTCTGCCTTCCACAAATACATTGTTCATTAGCAATTTCTGGATCTATTTTGCTTCAAGATAAATCTTTATATTTTGTTCCCATGACTCATAAGACTACTTTATTGTGTGGCAGTCTTCACATTCAATGGTTCCAAGTTTCTTAGGCAAAGCTATTAGATTTTAGTACAACCACTGTAGTTTCCATTGTCCATTCAAAATTCTGCCACTCAAATTACATTTGTTGACAGTTCTACATATACCGGTACAAATCAGCTACTGAAATTGTGTTTAGTGCGCAATGGAAGGACAGAATGCTCCATTTTGAACTGAAAAGAGCCATACCAGCAGTATAACTGATTTTTTAAAAAAAGGGAAGAACTTTCAATCTGCATTATCTAACCCTTAAAGGATGAGGGACCAGATTATTCCAGGGACCCATGACGGGAGTCCAGTATATTTGGATTCAGTTTTTATACTTTATTAATCTGAATTTAATTTCCTTTACAACTATTTATTACACTTCCATACTTAAAAACAAGAGAAATCCTGGAACGGGCCAACCCTTGAACTTTAACACTATATGATGGCTCAAGGTGACAGAAATTTTTTTTACGTCAAACATGGGAAAACCACTACATCCTTTAAGTGTTAACATAATGGTTACCTCACAAAGCAGTCACCACCCTGGTCATCTAAAAAATATGTTTCAATTCTTGGTCAGTGGTAGGGACACCCTTAAAACCACTGAAGACAAACACTTAAAAGAAGAAAAACATTCGTGTGGTAGCCCTTTAATTTACCAGAGTTAACCGGCTTCAATAAAAATAGTTACAAATTATTTGGTTTCAAAATAAATGAAAATCATTAACAAAAAAGTATCAGAAACAAGAAAAATGTAGACATTCATTAGAAAAACATTTTGTTTTAGTAACCGAAGCTAGTACAACAAAAGGCTCAACTAGTCTCAGAAACAATGTCTCAATTCTCTGCAGTTCTGTTTGCATTTTCTAGATGCTTCTCATTTTCATGAGCAAACTATATATACCCTTGTTGGCCTGGGTTTTTTTATCTGTCAGTGAAGTAATATCTGCCAAACATCACTCAGAAACCTGAGAAGGAAACGTAGAGTACTTGGACATTTCTCAACATCGTGAAAGTTGTTCAGCATTTGACAGCCATCATTGTCAATCGGTTCCAGTCTAAAGTTTTTTTGGTTCCTATTGTCTGTTCCACACAAGAACATTACTGCCTGTGCTGCTGGGTGGCATGAGTGATAATTTCAACAGACATTGGTCTCTGGTGTTGATTGAAGTTCTTTTGATGACTTCCTTCCCATTTTGTTGACCTTTCATCTACTAGAATGTGCTCCAATTTTCCACTCAGAAAATGTTCAAAAATTGTTGACTCCTCCTTTTTCTCTAAAAGATGGAAGGGTAGCCTTAAACAATTCCTTCTTTCCTCTTAATTGAGTAACGCATAAGAACCTAAACAGAATGAACATGCCTTTAAAAATACTGCTGTAATTCCTAACAATCTGAGGAGTACAGCTTACAGTTAATGAGGCCAGGTAATTTTTTTTTTACCCTTTACAGTCCAATTCGCCCAAAAGCGCCCGTATTTATCTTTTATCGTAGTCCGATACGCCTGAAAGTGCTGGCAACAGGTTGCTTATTTTGTTGCTAAGAGACATCGAAGTCCTGTGCGGATAGAGGTTGCATCGAAGTTTGTTTTGATACCGATCGCATTTTTCTAAGTCGAGTGGTTGATTTTTTAAAATTTACACTGTAAAAATGGTTCTTCAAGCCATGGAAGACATTTTCAATGAACTTTGAAGGATTAGATCTACGTTTCTGTGTTATTCCGTTAGTGAAAATGATTAATCCTACGTCCATGTGGACTATGACCCAGTTATCGACGATAGTGAAAGTAGGAAAATCCATGTAGGAACTAGTAAAATTGTAGACATATAGAGGCACATTTACTTGTATGGAGTTATTCCAGGTGTATGAGCTCCCAGGGCCTAAACATAATTTGTCTGAGCAGCGGCATATTTCCAGCAGAGAAAAAAAACGTGTTCAATGCTGTAAGAATTAAGGAAAAACTGACACTTGTAAAGTTCTAGAGACAGTTTATGGTTGTAAATTGTGTTCTCAACGTTAGTGTAATTTGATATTCAAAGTTTCAAGAAAAACTGTTAATAATGTATATAAAAGCTTTCCAGCGCAAGACTATCATAAAGTAATTATTTGGTTTTGAAATTTTTTATGTTGTTGCTAGCCAAGCTTAACACCACCAACACAGGACAGCAAATAAGCCAACACCACCGATTACCAGCTGGATCAGCCACACTTTCGCAGCATGCTACCTCTCCAGCAACCAATTTTCACCCAGCAGCTATTTTCTAACAGCCATGACAGCAACAGCAAACACCCCCGCATGTGGCTGCCACTGTTACAGCAACATCTGCACTGTCACAGAACCAACGACTGTCGCTGCAATTAATTACCCCGCATTATCTGCTCCTACAACAATGGGGAGATAAAAAAAAATACGGTTAATAGGCATTTTTGTTTCAAATTAAACAAAATGACTGATGAAGAAATATGTTGCTGCAGTAGCCAGTTAATTTACAGTGGACCCCTGCTTACGATTGGATACAGCACGCAATGAAATAAGATTTATAATGGACTTTCCATAATAAAAAAAAAAGGGATAACTGTAAGATAAGTATGTACATAATGAATGCCTATGATTGCCACTAACAGGACCACATGCTTGGTAGCCATATCAGCAATGCGAACAAAAGCATTTTTGGTAGAGTCTTAGCCAACAACTGTTATGTGTTACATCTTGGTCGTGTGTATGGAGGGAAGGAGACAGCTTCAGTGTGTATGCTCCATTTGGATGAAGTGACTGTGTGCTGTGATCACTCTAATTATCGGACATATTTTACCGAATGTCTGTTTTATAATAATAAAACGTGTAAATCAACAACCATGCTCCTAAACAGCGCAGGAAGCAGAAATATCAAAATTAAACAATAGTGAAAAAAAATAGTGCACTGGTGCGTGAGATAGTTTATGCCAATCAAACCATTTCTACCAGTCAAACTAATGTTTATAACCTGCATTTACAATTGTAAACAACATTTTGCTTAAATAATATAGTTATGTTATGCATTTTTCTTCTAGTTTTAACTTTTATTAAGTTTTAGCTATTGATTAAGTATTCTACATGAAACTACTAAAAAGGAGTCTTGACTTGCGATGACATCAATCGCCTGTATTCTCAGGAACCTATTAATCTACAACAGCTTATGTTTTAAGGACCAATGATATTTCTAAGAGATGATACAGGTAGGAATTTATGCACGAGTGGAAATTTTCAGATCCATGGGTGAAGTCTTTGCCAATCAATGTATGGAACAAGTGAGCTAAAGAGGTGATGGCTGTCTTCCTTTGGGAGTATTTAAGAAAATCAACTGAAAATACAGCTCCAGACGTGTAAATGGAAGACTAAATTATTTCTTATAGGAAGATGCAAAAGTCATTAAAAACAGTTTATTGTGGAAAAAGTCTTTGCCAGCAGTAGCTAAAAACTGACAAGACACACTGACTTTGACCTTAGCAAGCACCACTAAGCCACGATCGATTTCATCAGCCCCACACTTCAAATTTAATGTTAAGTGCTAATTTTTTTCCTTTAAAATCAAATTTGTTTTAAAATAACCTTTTATTAAATAATTCATATTCTACTTTCAACGTAATAATCAAGTACATTACTGTACAGCATGTTGTATGTGTTGCTGGGGTTGCCTGTCAAAGGTTTTAAGTGAATTACAGGAAGAAAATGTATTACTGCTTCCAGCTACAGAAGTTGAGGTCTCACTATTTTCAATATAAAAATCCCCTTTTACAGAAGGAAGTAGCTTAGTTGAGAGACAAAAATTATAACATTTGAAGCCCTGGAATGAATTAACCGAACAAATATGTATTATTTTTTTAATGATATAGTCTCTTGAAAAGATTAAAATCCTAAAGCAGGGTCCACTGTAATTACGTTTATTAAAAAAAATCATGTTCACCATCTATTAATGAAAAAAAAAAGGATTATTAAAGTCTGAAAATGATATTAAATGAACAAATGCCTACATGTAATAATAAAACTAAATGAAGCAGCATACCACAACGTAATAAAAATACATAAAACAACACAGCATTGACAACGACAGCTTTAGTACTGATAATGAGAAGATGACATGAGCCTGAAATAAGACCCACAAAAACAACAGTAGAAATGTGTAATTAAAAAAAGTTTGCAAGATACCAGAATGTCATTTCACTGTGTGATAACCATTTTAACAAGCACCTGTTCTTATTCATCGGCTGTTGTGCCATTCCTGTAACAAACTGTTCACGTCCATGATAGAACAGGAACACAGTAAAAACATTCAATACAAGAATCAGTCCGAGGCATCTGCTTCATTATGACCCACAGATCTGGACCGACTACGAGATGCAGCAGCCTTTCCTCTGCTTCTGCTGCGAGACCTACTTGCTGATCGGCTGCGGGAATGGCTTTCTGATCGGCTTTTGGAACGTCTGCGGCGTCTAGGTGATCTTGATCGAGACCTGTGAGATGAATTTATAAGACCAAATTGAAATAATGCTGAAATATATTAAGGAAACAATATGAAAATGGCAACAATGTGTGTGTGTGGTGGTGGGGGTTCTTCATTAAGATCATTATTAATTGTTTTGGACTTTCCATGCCATGAGATAAATCTAAGTTTAAGAAACAGCTACTTGACTTATTCCAAACCCAGTTACGAAATAACTTGATTGCCTCTTAACTTATTGTAAAGTAGCTACATGCAAAAGCCTACGGTTCGTTTAACATTGCATGCCACTCAAAGTAAAGCAGGGAGTGTTTTCTCTTAGTTTTATGTTCTCCACTTAATTCTCACTTTCTTTCCCTTGTTATTTGTTTGTCTGTCGCTGACGAAGGCCTTGTGGCCGCAACGTAGGTTTTTTTCTTGTCCTTTCTCCCAGTAAGACGTATCACTGTTTTTTTTTTTTTTCATTCTAGTTTTACCCCCATCTTACGGCAATCCTCCTCATATACTCAGGACAATTTTAAAAAATAAGGTTCAATTTTTACAACAGTAAACATGTCACTGTCACTAAATACTATATCTGCATTCTTAAATAATAGCACACCTGTGTGTTACCAGGGCCCGAAAGAGGAGCAAAGAATAGTAACATTGTTCCCTACTATGCATGTCGTAGAAAGTGACTAAGGAGGGTTGGGCATGGGGCTGGTTACCCCATCATGTAAAAAAAAAATTTAAACCACAAAAAACTTCAACGAACATGGACAAGTCAATTAAGGAAAATAAAACATAGCCATCCAAGACAGGGGAAGGCCCTCTCGCAGGGAGGCGTATGATGCAACACAGAGAAAGCCAAAGGAGCCTGTGTTACTGACTAACCTTTCTTCTAGGAGAACCTCCAGATTTGGCACCTGGAATGTTCGGACATAGAACGAACAAGGGAAAGCGGCACAAGTAGCAGCAGAAATGAGGGAATATAAAATCGAGGTTCTGGGACTGTGTGAAACAAAGTGGAAGGGGGTAGACAAGAAAAAACTCATCACAGGTGAATTGGTGCTGTCCTCTGGACATGAAGACGAAAGTTCACACAACAGTGAAGGGGTAGCTCTTATGTTATCTAAAGAAGCACAGAAAGCACTCATTGAATGGGAAGCCGTTGGACCCAGAATAATAACGGCTACTTTTAAAACAGCTAAAAAGAAAATAAATGTAAATGTCATCTAATGTTATGCACCAACTAATGACAAAGAAGAGTCTGTGAAAAAGGCATTTGCTGCAGGAAATTATGGAGAAAGTAAAAAGAAGAGACATCACAATTTTGATGGGTGACATGAATGCAAAGATAGGTAAAGTCAACACCGGCTTTGAAGAAGTCGTGGGAAAACATGGGCTAGGAATAATGAATGAATATGGGGAACTATTCTCAAACTTATGTGCTTCAAATCAACTGGCTATAGGAGGAAGCATGTTTCCACATAAGAGAATACACAAGGCAACATGGATATCACCAGACCATCGAACAGAAAATCAGATTGATCATATATGCATAAACAATAAGTTTAGATCATCATTGCAGGAGCAGATGTGGCATCAGATCACCACCTTCTGATAGCCAAAGTAAAAATGAAACTCAAGAGATATGCAACAATGCAAAGTTATAGACAACAATTTAATGTAGGACATCTAAGAAATCAAGAAACAAATTTGCGGTCACAATACCCAACAGCTGGAAGATGTAGTGAATACAGAAGACAATTGGCAGCAAATCAAAACTGTATGGAATGAGACGTGAAGAAATACTTGGGAAAAGCAAACGACAACAAAAAGCATGGATAACAACAGAAACCATCAATAAGATAAAAGACAGAAAAAAACGAGAAAGCAGATTTAAACACAAACCAGAAGTTCCAAAGCCAAGGCTCTAGAAGTGTACACAGAAGCAAACAAAGAAGTAAAAAGAATTATCAAAAGAGACAAGAGGAAGTATATTGAGGAGTTGGCGAGAGAGGCAGAAGATGCTGCAGCCAAAGGAAATATGAGAGAACTGTATAACAGCACAACGAAGCTAACAGGGAAATACAAGCGAACAAGTAGCCTCATAAAAGACAAGAATGGAAAACTGCTCAGCAATATACAAGAGCAAACGAAGAGGTGGACTGAATATTTTGAGGACCTTCTAAATAGACCAGCTCCACAAAACCCCCCAGACATCCAGCCAGCAGAAGAAGAGCTACAAATTAACTGTGAAAGACCAACGAAGGAAGAAATAAAGGAAGCCATAAAGCTTCTAAGAGATGGAAAAGTGGTTGGACCAGATGGCATTCCAGCACAGGCCATCAAAGCAGATATCGACACGGCTACAGAGATGTTAAAATTACTTGGTAAAGGGTAAAGTCTGGGAAAAGGAAGAGATACCACCAGAATGGAAGAAAGGATATCTGGTTAAGCCGCCTAAGGGAAATTTACAAGAGTGCACAAATTATAGAGAAATAATGTTACTATCAGTGCCAGGAAAAGTATTAAACAGGATTATCCTCGAGAGATTAAAAGAGTCCATAGACAAGAAACTGAGAGATGAACAAGCAGGTTTTTGACAAAACAGATCGTGTACAGACCAGATAGCCACTTTGAGAATAATAGCTGAACAAAGTTTGGAATGGAATTCACCACTATACATTGGATTTGTGGACTACGAAAAGGCATTTGACAGTGTCGACAGAGAATCACTTTGGAAATTGATGAGGCATTATGGAGTTCCCCTGAAGATCATTAATTTAATAAAGAAAACATATGAAGACATGATATGCAGGGTTCTTCATAAAGGACAGCTTACAGAACCGTTTGGGATAAGAATGGGAGTGCGACAGGGATGCCTCTTGTCTTTTCTTACTAGCAATAGACTGGGTTATGAGAACATCGACAACACACAACAGAAATGGAATCCAGGGGACTCTGACTAAGCAGTTGGATGATCGGGATTTTGCTGATGACTTAACTCGTCTGTCCCATAACCGTAATCAGATGCAGGACAAATAGAAAACACTTGATGAGAGGTCACAGCAATTGGGTCTGAAAATATACAGGGAAAAGACAAAAATAATGAGAATAAATGCAGGTAATGATAACATGGTTGAACTTAAAGAAACACCACTACAAGATGTAGAATCGTACACATATCTTGGCAGCAATATAGACAAAGTTGGAGGGACAGACAGTGATATTAAAATAAGAATATAAAAAGCAAGAGGAGCTTTCACTGCATTGGGAAATATATGGAGATCAAGAGAAATCAGATCCAACACAAAAATAAGAATCTTCAACTCAAATGTGAAGTCAGTACTAGTATATGGCTCTGAAACATGGAGAACAACAAAGACAACAACCAAAAAGCTACAGACTTTCATAAATGGGTGCTTGCGTAGAATAGAAGGATTAAAATGGTATGACAAGGTTACCAACGTGGAACTGATGACAAGAACCAGATAAGTGCCAGTGGAACAAGAAATGAGAAGACGATGGCGATGGATAGGACCACACACTGAGGAAACCTGTTGATAGCATTACAAGGCAGTGCTTGTTCTGGAACCCCCAGGGCAAGAGAGGCAAAGGT
The DNA here is from genome assembly GCA_024509875.1 of Oreohelix idahoensis. Classification (NCBI taxonomy): domain Eukaryota; kingdom Metazoa; phylum Mollusca; class Gastropoda; order Stylommatophora; family Oreohelicidae; genus Oreohelix; species Oreohelix idahoensis. Next base: position 238,287 of record JAMPIV010008757.1, read on the forward strand.
AGACCAAAAAACACATGGAGAAGAGAGCTGGATACAGAGGTGAAAATGATGAGAACGTGGAAAGAACTTGAGATGATGGTACGTGACAGGACTTGGCATGTGTTTGTTGAAGGCCTATGCTCCTTTGGGAGTGGAGGGTTATGAATGAATGAATTCTTAAATGGTTGAATGTGTGTCATCTTTGATGCATACAAGGTTACATTTAAGGTTAGCATTAGCTGCTATTTGTCTGCCTAGCCCTAATTCATAAAGTTAAAGGAAGGTAGAAAAGATCATGATATTCCCCAGCCAGTTCTTACCTGTAATCAACCTATGGGTGGTGTTTAGCTAGCAGATAAATGTTCTATTATCCAGTTGGCAGGAAATCTACAACATGGTGGAGTCCCTGTGGTTGAAAGAGGGGACAGGAGGCCACTCTGTTGGCTGAGTATTTATTAATAAGCTGTGTTTTGCTGTAAGGTGGAATTGAGGGGCAGGGGTTGTTTTTAATATGACCTCAGTGTTTGTTGGCCATGATTTTTGACAAAGCTTGAAAGAAGAGATGTGTTAGGTTGTGGCTAGTTGTCGTGTAAATATGGATAACCACTCGGGCAACAAGGTGGCCTCCTGTCAACTATATCCTCCTCCTACCATTACTGTCTCTGGTAATTTGTGCCAGTAGCTACCATAAACTCTTTTATTTAACATCTCTTAAAAAAAAGGGGTAGAAATATGGCATCCAATCCCATATTCTAAATTTCTGTCTAATGGCTCAACGAGAGTTTGACAATGAAAAAAAAAACGGAACAAAAAATACACAGCGGCAAGCATGAAACTTGCCGAATGCTTAGACACAAAAAGTGCTATTTCATTAGCTCAAAGAACAAAACAATAACATCTGGATATTCTGCTGAGACTTTATGGCTGCCCATAAAAACTCGCCTTTGCAAAAGATTGTGCTATTCATCATTTGATGACTTATTATAAGTTTCATTCATAATAAACATGCATGCTCACACCTTTTATAGCAATGAAGTAACAGCTAGGGCCTAATGTTAAAAAAAAAAAAAAAACTAAAACGTTCTAACCCCTTTTTTAAATTAGGGGCCTAATGAAATGTTTATTGCATAGGCCTAGGCCTAATACTAATAGATTTTTTTTTATTATGACTAGGCCTACGTTAGATGATACATAATTCAATTCTGTGTTCTAATACTAAAAAGCAAATTTTAGTTGGTATTTTTTTTTAATGAATTTTTTCAAAAGTAAAAAATGTTTTTAATGTAGGCCTAGTTACTTCCCTTTCCTTGGACGTTAGAATAAAAATGTGAATTAGATCAGATAGCCTACTAAAGGATTAAACATTAAGAGATGAACACGTGAGTAATATGTGCTTAATGGTACACAGCAAAACCTAAAATACGCAGTTTAAAACAGAAATAATCAGAGACAGGTTTACATTACCTTCCTCTTCTGCCTCCTCCACCACCACCACCACCACCATATCCGCGACGAGATGGCCCTCTTCTGTATGGTTCTGACGGCCGTCCGTACTTTGCCATCTGACATCTCAATTCCCTGCCATCAATAACAGCACCGTCCATTGCATCCATCGCATCCTCTGCATCACGTTTATCATAAAAACGAACAAACGCAAATCCTCTGCTTTCCCTCGTAAATCTGTCTCTTGGTATGTAGACATCTCCGACGTCGCCATATTTCTCAAATGCGCGGCGCAGATCATCCGGTGTTGTTCTGTATGTCAAATTGTCAACTTTCAGCGACACCATTCCATTTGTTGACGGCGGACCACGACTCATTGCTGCAAACCGTACTGATTGATCTTAATCATGAACAAACAATCAAAAGTGCCTATCTTCAGACTTCTGGACCACGCTACTTTCGCAAAATATTGTAAAGAATTTCCTCACAGGATGTACTGACGGAAGTGTTGCCAGGAATTTAAAACGCTTTCAAATTTCAAGCCAAATCTACAGAAAATACTAGCAAATTTACAGCCCAGTTGTTGTTACTGCGTCAGGTAGGTACATAGGCATATTCTCATCTCTCCTCCCCCACATCAGCCCTGCACTTCAAGTCTAATATTAAATGCATTTTTTTTAAATATTAAGAAGTTTTGTAACTATTTATTAAATAATCTTTATTAAGCGATTACTTTATAAATCATCATCATCTCAACCCGTAACCCGTCATGGGTCGTAGGGGTGCCATGGTGGAAGCATCAGCAGACAGGGTCCTCCACTGCTCTCTATCCTCAGCAATGCGTACAAGTGTGGGAAAACCGTGTCCTGCCCATTCTTTGATGTTATCAGCCCAGGATTTTCTTTGCCTTCCTCTTCTCCGTTTACCTTCGACTGTTCCTTGGAGGATCATTTTCGAAAGGGTACCTCCGAAATCGGCGAGTATTTGCCTGAATGGCGAGGGACGAGTTACATACTCCGTAAAATCCAGGCAAGCATAAATTCGATTTCGCCTCGTTTCACTACTGACAGAAGTGGTTCTTGGTGGCCTGCATAGATGTTTATCTTCTCTCTAACATAGACATTTGTTTTGTGCTCTTTATAAATGGGATTTGCATAATCTTCAAACACCCAACTACTATAGCTATTATAGATTTTTAAAAAAAATAAGTATATAAGAACTAAAATTATTATATAAGGATCAATGATGGTGTGAAGGTAAAGGGTGGTCTGATGTGGTGCTTGTGTGGGTGATGGCAGATAATTGATAGATTTTGTGTAATCTCAGACATCCCCCAGGAGCCGCGGTAGCGCAGTGGTTAGTGCACTGGCTTCCTAGCTCGGTGGTCCATGGTTCGATCCCCAGTTAAGGTGGGATTTTTTAGACCACAAACGGCTCCAGGGTCGACCCAGCCTCATGAATTGGGTACCAGAGCAACTCTGGAAAGGTTAAGGCGACCGGCGTGATGCTGACCACATCATCCATAGTGTGCCGATGGTCAAGAAAATATGGGCCTCACATCATATTCCCAATATGCCTCAATGGGCGTGTAACGGGATCCTTTACCAGACATCCCAGGCTTTCTCACTCCTTTTTACCCTGTTAACTAACAACAGGGCAGTTATGAGAGACTAAACTTTTTTTTTTTTTTCTTTCATTTTTTAAAAATTGTTTGTATTTGTCTGTGTTTTAATTTTATTGTTTGTTTGTGTCTTGGAAAGCAGAGGGCAAACACACATACATTCACACAATTTTGGTTTTGATTTACTCTATTTGGACTGAGTGGAAGGGACAAGAAGATACTATATTTAGATATCGGAGATCAGATTTGATTGTTTTGAATTTATTACACTGTATATCCTAATTATAACCCATCAAGGGTTGAATAGAATACTTTGTTTAAACAAAAAAATGATTTGTTAATAACAAATTTGTTTTTTTTAACAATGCTAATGTCTCTGGGTTATGCAAATTACTTGGATCAAGTAATCGTTTTAACGGTGCCTATTCGCTTACAAAGTTAATGATTTGTGTTTAAATTCTATGTCGATATTTTTGTTGCGGTTTCTCAATGCTGTTTCATGAAACTGTGACGTCAGCACTTCTCGTTTGGTTTCAGTTTTTAAGGCCCATCTTCATTGCACACGGACAATTCCGTCAGAGCTCCGATCTCCTCCCTCAGATCACATGAAGGAAGATCTCCAGCACAGTGCACGAACTCCGTAGCACCGGCGAGGATCCCAATGTGTGTGTATACAGGAATCACACATTCTAGAAATATTTTTGTGGTGGGTAGGCTTCCTAATTTTAAAATTTTGCCAGGGCATTGGCCGTATGGCCTACTCTTTACGATTTCCAACTGCCGAGGGATTTTTAACGTGCGTAACTTGCATACAGGACCTCCTATTTTTTCACCCTTATCCGAGGCTAGGCATCCGATCTCACTACACAGGAAAAAGGGGGGGGGGGAGTGTTTGGGGATTATGACGTCATTAGGAAAAAATTTCCATCAATTATATTTCCTGTACTGGGTACCTTTTGAATTAGAGGCGGACGCCATACCTCTCAGCCACTCCGACACCCCATTCTCGTAGAATAGAAACTCGACATTGGCAAGTGAGAACCACTGGGTTATATTCTGGCTGGTGTTTGCCAAAAGTTGAAGCAATTGTTTTTAAATAGGATGTGTGTTTTTTTTTAACTTGATGAAAAGAAATATCATATGTATATATATACCGGTATATGAAGTGTTTCCAAGTTCAAATAATATGTATAATTGCCGATATGCGAAACTGGCATCATATCTTTTTTGTCATATAGGAGTGTTTCCTCATTTTAGCGAGACGCGTCCCGTTCAACCTAATTACAATGTCCGTTAGTTATATTTGGGCGCATGTCCAAATATAAAAGACCGTGTGGCCTGATAAATTATGCTATAAACAACCAGGAAAGACATTGGCAGCGAAAAAATAAAGTTTAAACTGGCATTCACTATTTAGATTTCTACCACCAAAAAAAAAAAAAAAATCAACATGTCGAAATATAAGATTCATTGCTATGACCCTTGACCTAAAACCTGAGACCTAGTAGCCTATAAGTGAATTCTCTTACACTTCACTCTCTTTTGGCAGTATCTGATATCGACCTTTACCCTTTTAAAAATATAGTTCATGTTGTTCTTTCTTCTATTAAAAAAAATAATAAAATTTCCCTCGTTTTGGTGAAGTGCGTCCCGTTCAACCTAGTCGGTTATATTAGGGCGCATGTCCAAATATAAATAACCTTTAGGTCTGAAAAAAAAAATTTCTTTCTTCTAAAGAGTATGTATGTTCTGTACTTGTTGAATTAATTTTTGCCACGCTTCGAATTACATCAATCCATTGCAATCCTTGGAACCGTTCAAGTCTTTCTCTCCTGGAAATTTGTAAAAGTACTAAAGATGCCATCTTCTTCTTCTTCTCCACCTTCTCTCCTTCAAGAGCTTCTTCTTCTTCCATCCTTAGCCATCAACCGGCAAAGCAGTATGTGGCCAGTACGCCTAGTGGCGTCTTAGGGCAACAACAAATTGATCAATCTATCGCTGTTTCCACCACGCCTAGTGGCGTCTTTGTGGAACAAAAACAGACCAAACAATCTATCATTGTTTCCGTAATCAGATTGGTTGGCAAGCAGGTGATCAGCCCACTGTCCTTCAAGAGCATGAAGCTACAAATGCAGTAGGTTCTCTCGCAGAGCTGCTCCTAATGAAAGTGACGTGAGTTAATTGTAGTACCTGACGTTAGTTGTCTGCAGCGGTATGATTCTAATTTTTAAACAACCGGTTCTTCCGATATTTTGCCTTATTTCTCATCAACTCAACACTGGACGATAGCTACGTGGGGAAAAAATGCATCAAAGCAACACATATTTGTACAATATAAAATAAATTAATAGAGAATTTATATTATTAAAACAAGAAAGAATGATCTAATTAATGACAAATGAATGAAATAAGAAGGGAAAAAAGGGGGATGGGGGGACAAACATATGTTGCATGTACATGCAACATGTTTACACAGAATTACATATATTTTTAAAACTTACCGATCGTTGACAAAGCAAAGAAGAGACAACTCGTCTAGTTGCTGATGTCTGATACGCTATTAATGCGCTGTTAACTCAGCGTATTCTCGAGTTCATACTCCCAGCACGGGAACAGATATAATCCGTGAGAGCACACATAAATTTGAATTATCAGCTTACAACAATTCCACACAACTTATTTACTCGGCAATAAACCCTTCCCCTTTCATGGCTGTTATAACCATCTCGTTTCCATTTCTATATATATATATATATATATATATATATATATATATATATATATATATATATATATATATATATATATATATATATATATATATATATATATATATATATTATTTACGTGTACATAATTCACCTATAGCTGTAGAAAAGATGTTGAAAGTAAGACAGACCCAGAGATTTACACAGTTTGGTAACACAGTATATTAGAAGAACAAAAATTAATATTATATGTCTAGATGGTATTGCGGGAAAGCGAAGGTCTACTGAAGTTCTCACAACACAAACTGATAATGACACATGAATAGTGACCTAGGTATCATCCCAAACATCCCAACAAAGTATTTATGGCAATCAAAATCCAGTATTGGAGGATAGTATGAGCATATGAACTGCACACAGTGAGAATACACATATTTCAAAATAGACCTCGCGGACTTGATATAACCAACGACGTTTGATGCCAATGCTAAGTCAATAACATTCGTAAGACTTTGGCATACTGCAATGTCCTCCTCAGTCAAACTGAATATGTTTTTTCTTATATCCTCTCACACTGGAATTAATCCTAAAAACCCAGTTGAAATTTTATTTGTCTTATTACTCAAGAAATGTCGGTAGATTTATCTATGACCTTAGCAAGTTTCTTGTCTTTAATGTCATCACAGTGAACACACACACGTTAGCTTGTTAAGCAAATATCATTTTTTTTTAAAAGGAAAAAATAAATAAATAAAAAGCCAACGCCAACTGACCCATGAAAAGCTAGATTTCTGGAAGTTAGCTTCAAATACGTCTGGTCTTGTACGATACCTTAAACTACGAGTATTCTCTCTTTAAGTCGATAGTATCGCACGCTACATCATAACGTTTGTTTTTTATTTTACGAATTCAGATTTATGTATATTTTCTTTTTATGCTAAATACCAGTTTTGTCATCATCATCATCATCAGTTGCCATCTCCACAACGAAGGTTGGCTGTAATGGATCTCCAACGTCTTCTGTCTCTTGTCTTGGTGGTACACTCTGATAGACTCTTTCCCGTCCATCTCTTGATGTTATCTTCCCACTTATAGCGCTGTCTTCCCCTTGCACGTTTACCTTCAACTCTCCCTTCTGTTATGGTCTTCTGCAAGGTGTTATGCCTTTTTATGTGGCCAAAGTATTTTAGCTGCCGAACTTTGACCTCTCTCATTAGTTCTCTTTTCATACCTAGATTTTCTAGGACCTCCTTATTTGTTTTCATCTCTTTCCATGAGATACGCCCCATTCTTCTATATATCCACATTTCAAGAGCCTCAATTCTTTCTTCCAAATGCTTATTCATCGTCCATGTTTCTGCACCATACAGAAATGCAGAATATATATAACACTTTATGATTCTCCGTTTTAATTTATGAGATAACTGTTTGGATGTCAGTATATGTTTCATGTTGTTGAATGTAGCTTTGGCCATTCCTATTCTCTTCTTGATTTCTGTTTCACATCTGCCATCTTCTGTTATTATATGACCAAGATATACGTAGCTCTTGACTTGTTCCAGGATTTTCCCATTTACGCTTATCTTTAATGTGGGTTTATCGTCTGTTTTGCTAATTATCATAGTTTTAGTTTTCTCATTATTAATGTCGAGTCCATATTCATGACTTATACTGTTCACTTGCTTCACTAGTTCTTGTAACTCCTGTTCGCTTTCAGCTAACAACACGGTATCATCTGCATATCTAAGGTTGTCAGAGTATGTCAAATCCATATCTACTTAAAGTTTCTTATTACCTACTCCTCAATTAAAAGAATAATAACAGGAATGGAAGTCTGAAGGGCAGACATGCATATAAATTGTTTAAGACTCCAACAAGAATGTGTCAGTTTTTCGTTTGTTTCTCTCTGACGGCCAGTTTTGGCATAGTTGGCGAGTCCTTTTCAGTACTCTATGCTAGCAGATGGATAATGTTAGTCCTTTTCGGGATTTAGTATCTATCAACGCTGGTCGGGCTAGCAGTCCTTTAAGTGCTTGCGCTTCGAGTTCATTACATTCGGTGTTCCCTGAACACTCAGGAGGTAAGGGCAGAGTTGTCGAAGCTGGTAGTCCTCTTCAGGGCTTTACTATGCTAGCACATAGGTAATGTTAGTCCTTTTCAGGACTTAGTATCCATTAACGCTGATCGGGCTAGCAGTCCTTTTAAAGACTAGTCCTTTTCAGGGCTACCTCAGGCTAGCTGATAGATGCTAGTAGTCCTTTTCAGGTCTTAGAGTTTATCAACACAGCGCTTACGTTAACAGAGTTCACTTATTTATGAATTACAAACTGCGCTCCGATATAACAAAAAAATGACTTAAGTCTAGGTTGAAAGGTATGTGCCTCGCCACAAGAAGGCTAAACCCACAACAACAACGACAAAAAATTGTCAGTTATCTACAGAACTAAAAATGTCCAGCAATAAGAAAGACTGCAACTAGGAATGGGCTTTTTAGAACAGAAGAACCATACTGTGCAGTATGTAGAAAAAAATAATACAGAGCATTTCCTACTAATATGTAGGATTTATTGTCGTAAATTTATTTTGAGAAAAGTCTTAGAAATAGTGGTCCCGTTTAGAGTGAAGAATAATGGCGAAGGCTCAATGATAGAAAGGGTTAGAAAGTAAGTAGTTGCTTCACAGAGTGATGGGGAGAGTAAGGACAGACTCTTTTACGACAATCCTTTTCTCTCAATCTACTCCTTAAACTCTCCTGGCTAAACAATTATTTGCCAGTTTCCAAACACACATACGCTCACACCAATTTGGTGTTTCAAACACACAGACGCTACGTGAATACGAACTATGATAAACAAATATGGGTAATTTGGGCTTGGGTCTTCCAACACAGTACTAAAAGTTTTATGATGTTTATTTAAATCAGTCACAACATTTATCAGATAACAGAAAATTATCATAGATACAGAAAATATAAATAACAAGATTTGGAAGGGGGGGGGGGGGGTATGAGGAGGAGTATCCAATCTGCCCTTCCCGCTTGTATTAGACAAAAAGATAAACCCAGTCCAAAGATAGGTAGTTATCAGAAAAAAAATAGATAATGTAACCCAACAGTAAATTTAATTACTCTGAAAAGAGGTGTTACAGTACTAGGGATGGGTGGTAGAAAAAGTCCTGTTATTCTCAATTGTTTTCCCTTTTACTAAGCAAATGTAAGGGGGTGGGGAATAAACAGAGTTATAAAATCCCACTTAAAAAGGAACAATACAGGGAATACAGTAAAAGTATTTACCAGGTAGGCAAATTAAAATGGTTGCAACATAAATCTCATGTCATTCATGCACGCTCGTGATGACCAACACTCATTTTCTCACACACACTTACCGATCGTAGAATCTGGCACTCCATAGAAAATACACAAACAGCAATTAAACACTAGACATAGGTAGTGTCTTTTTCTTCTGTGTCCAGCCCCAGATTATCAGGTTTATGCGTAAGTACAGTCCCGAAATCGTTGGAATGTGAAGCCTAAGTGTTCTTTGGTTTTGTTATGTTAAAAGGAAAGTTCTATGGGATGGCACAGTCACAGATCCAGGTGGTGAAAATGGGGTGGTCTCATCGATTTCGCCGCTGATGGTAAATCTTCTTAATGCGTGATGATAACAACTGACCGGTGAGGTATGGTTTACTTCGAGGGTTTTAAAATCCAGTGAAGAAAATATGCACAGTCAGTGTTCAGGAGATTTCTATTTTCTTTCGCAGTAGAGCAGGATTAATAATCTAAATATAGCTCTGGCACTGTTCTTCTCCAGTTAAACTCTACAGATTAAATTGTATTGATGATGTGTTAAATTGTTCTTGGATTTACTTTCTTTCTGGAAAATTCAGATAGCTGGACCCCAACAGGATCGTCTCAAGATTAAAATTTAAACTGTTCATCAAAATATCTGGAGGGTTTTAAGAACCGAGTCTGGAGGACTCTATACAATGTTTTTGCTGGGACGCAAAGGTTATGATCACCCTATATGAAAGATAGAAAACATGTAATCATACCAAAAAATCAAATAACATTCTTAAGCGCGATAAATTTACCGTTAAGACAATTATATACACTCGCGTATTTAATTATATATATATTAAGAAAGCATTTCGCAAGTCTAATGGTTAAAACAAGCATCTATATATAGGACTTAACTTAATTAATTAGTTATAAATTCCTTCGCGACTTTTAAAAGTTAATTTAAGCATCTATTATCTTTGGAAATAATGTAATAGATATATCATTAAATTTTCAACTGGAAACTTTTGAGATAGGTTTAATTTAATAGATTTAAATCAACACAAAATCCAGTGAAATAAAAATGAATGAACTAGACCACTGATCCCTAGAAACTAATATATATTATACCGTTTAGCACAGAATAGAATTCACTGCAATATATCCACAATTCCAGGGGAAATCTAACAAGATTTTACTGTAGCTAGTGCTTCTGTAAATCTCTGGCAAACGAGTGATAAAATGGCATTCTACAGGGTCTCTATATATATGAAATGGAATGACAGATCGGGGGGACATGTTAGAATTTCACACTTTTTTAGAACTCAGGGAAAATTCGAGGTTCTAGCCGCCCGTCCCCGTTCGGTTATTCGATTCTGTGGTCGCTTCGTCTTTCCTGTTCGTTCCGTCTTTCGAGCGATTCTGTGTTTCACACTGAGATGTGAAATGCCGGCGAGACTCTGCTATGTCTGTTTTCGGGGACCATCGCTGCCTCTGATCGTTAACCGCTTTCATCGTTTGGACTTAGGCAACGCCCTTTTCAGGCGGTAATAAAGAAAGGTGTAGCGAAATGCTTGCTTATGATCGCTCTAGAGGTTTCAGTAGGCGTGGCTTTACCTCCCCTTTAGACAAAGCAATGTCCAGAATGCACAGAAGATAAACTGTCTACATATTAATTAGCAAACGTGTTGGCGAGTCCACTCTGCTCTGACGCATACTAATGAGCCCAGGTGGAATTCCACGTTTCTGTTGTGCATTGCTAATGAGCCCAGGTGGTGAGAATTCCCCGTTGACGATAAAATTACAACAATATTCGGGGGTACAGATGTTATGAGGGTTCTACCATATCATCTAATACTTCAGGGTCGGCTGAGTTTCATCCTCACAAGTATGAACAACAGAGAAGACCAATATTAGATTATTTACAGGTACACAATACACTCATAACCGTGGATCAGGTGATGAGAATAGATAGACCTAGAGAATTGCACAATATAATAAAACAGTGTATACCAAGAACTAAAATTAATGTATAAGGATCAATGATGGTGTCAGGATAAGGGGTAGTCTGATTTGGTGCTCGTGTGGATAATGGCAGATAATTGGTGGATTTGGTGTACTATTAGACACCCCCAGGCTTTCTCGCCCCTTTTCACCTTGTTAACAACAGGGCAGTTATGAGAGACCGTACTTTTTTTTTTTTTTAGCTTTCATTTTTGTGTGTTGTCGTTTGTATTTGCTTGTTTTATTGTTTGTTTGTTTCTTGGAAAGGGGAGACCACACACATACATTCACACAATTTTGGTTTTGATTTACGATATTTGGCTTGAGTGATGGGGGAAGAAGACACTATATTTAGATATCGGAAATAAGATTTTATTGTCTTGAATTTATTACACTAAATATCCTAATTATAACCCATCAAGAATTGAACGGGATACTTTGTTTAAAAAAAAATCGTGATTAGCTAGTTCAGTTCCAATTGTCATATCTTTCTCTTAAATGCCACAGAAGATTATTGTTAAACAGTATTAAAGTAATTTTACGTATTATATTATAATACTTATACCTATTCGAATTTAAACGGCCCGCGATCACGTTTATTCTTTTGATTGTGGTCCTCTCTGCCAAAAGTTTTTGTAGTTGCTTTTGGTATGCAAGTGCTTTATCGCCGAGATCTGTCAAAACTGCACCACATTCAAAAGATTCATATACAGGCATACCTCGCTTTATTGCGTTTCGCTTTATTGTGCTTCGCAGATATTGCGCTTTTTTCAAATTATTCATGTTTATTTATTAGAACGTGCCTTCTTCTTCCGATAGATTTTGGCTCTCTACCAGCAAAAAGATTACGATTCGCTGAAGGCTCAGATGATGAAGATTAGCATTTTTTTAAAGCAATAAAGTATTTTTAATTTTACAGTACATTGTATATTTAGACCTAGCGCTATTGCGCACTTAATTGACATAGTGTAAACATGTTTCAGGCTTTTATAGGCACTGGGAAGCCAAAAAATGGGCGTGACCCACTTTATTGCGATATTCGCTTTATTGCGGTGGTCTGGAACCAAAACCGCAATATCTCCGAGGTTTGCCTGTATTGATATGTCAAGGTCACGAAAACTTGAAAAGGTCCAACTAATATCAGTTTTAGTCCATACACAGTTTTCATGAGTACCTTCTTATCTCTCTCACTCGCTGTGTATGTATATATGTGTATATGTATACATATGTGTATGTATGTGTGTGCTACATAAGTAAATGCAATGTAAATATTAAATACTATTAAAGTTAAGACTGTTTTAATTTAAAAACACTTTGAGAAGTGTATTATTGTAGGGCAGAAAAAGGTAATGAGGCCTATTTCTTTACTTTGATGAAATAAAGATTTCGTTCGTTCGCTGTTTGCTGTGTGCGTTCAAAGCTCTGCTGGTATCTCTTATCTACGTTCTGTTTACCTAAGCCATCGTTAGTATCGAATACCGCCCACATTGAACTAGTCTCTACATATATAAAAGGCAACGTCTGTCTGTCTGTTACCCCAGAACTTGAGAACGGCTGAACCGATTTTGATGCAGTGTTCTCCAGCGTATTTGACATTTCTCTGGGAAGGCTTTAAGCTATATATCATCATGGAACAACATCAGGAGGCTGAGCAGTGAAGGAAAAAACTCCAAACATTCATTCTTATCTCAAGGGACGTAAAAACTCTACCGTTGACCCTTATTATGGGTTAATGCCCTTAGCTTACAAACTGTATAAGTCATAGATTTTTCTCCCTTTACGTTAAATTTACAAGTGCGTTGCTTTCTGCTATGCAAATTTTCTAAACCGGATTCCTGACACAAACACTACCTATCACACCTGTAAGGGAAAGAAAGTTTCAATATACTCAGCTATGTAGAGTTGTTCACGATACGCCTCTAAGAATACGTTACAGTCACTAAATTTGCTATGTGAATGTGTCCTGACCTTGGCATTTCGCGCCAGATTCTAAACCTAGGAGATGTTTGACACCCCTGTAGATTTACGAGCAACGGTTCTTTATGGGACTGGAGGGCCCGAGATCCGTTGTCGTCGTTAACTTCAAACAAACCAAACCAAGAAAACCACTGAAATACTAACGCCAACGCTGAAAGTCGTAAATAGTAGCAGTAGAAAAACGTTTTATGGGCGCGTGAGTAGGTGATGTGTACATTATTTGAAAAACAAACAAAAAAATTTACAAAATGGAAATAATCCTAATGTATTTAACATTATTCGATAGCAATTTAATTATGCCCTTTCATCAAGAGAAATTGAAAAAGTATAACATACGGGTGCAAGTATAAATGTGAAGGAGTGGTTTTATACATGTATTTGTTACCTATTATTGCCAATGTTTCAATGCACATGTCTTTGAAAATGTCCACGGAATGTGAATAAAGTTGTTTAAAAAAATAAAAATTCCAGAACCTCTGATTCATGCTATACAGAGCTTCTACAAGTCTTGCAGAAATTATGTGAGGACAGCAAACCATAAGTCAGAAAGTTCAGGACCACCACTGGTGGAAGACAAGGTGATATCCTGTCACCTTATCTTTTCATACTCCGCATGGACGATGTTATCAAGGCATGTAAGGAGAGAACAAGAAAGTATTCAGTGGGGTACTGGAAGATGAGACAGATATGTATTTCAGAGCTGGCATTTGCTGATGATGTTGCCCTGATTGCTAAATCAGAGGCACATCTCCAATCCAACCTGCACGCCTGGAAGGAAGAGCCGGAGAAGAGAGGGATGGTCATAAGCAGCTCTAAAACAAAATCCATGGTGATATCACGAGAAGAAAGAAGACATCAGATTAAGCTGAGAGAACAGGTCCTGGAGCAGGTCGACCACTTTAAATATCTCGGAGCTATTATAGACCGAAAGGGAGGCATCAAAGAAGAGTTGGCCACTCGAAAAACAGCAGCTGGGAGACTTTTTCAGGCCATAAATCGAGGATTCCTCAGCAAGAGAGAGGTTGGTAAGAAAACGAAGATGGCTGTATACCGCTCCACCTATATCCCAGTCTTGACATATGGATGCGAGTCATGGGCAATGACTACAACCTACAAAAGCCAGATCCAAACCTCAGAAATGAGGTATATGAGGAAGGTGGTTGAAGTAACAAGAAGAGACATGGTCCGCAACCAGACGATACGTCAAGGCCTAAAATCCCATCCGCTGCAGACCCAAATAGAACAGTCCCATCTAAGATGGTTTGGCCATGTCTGCAGAATGGGAGAAGATCGGTTACCACGACAAGTATGGGAAACAAAGAGCTGGGGATCCAGACCACCAGGACGACCCAGAGTCCGCTGGGAGGACAACATTAGACAATCTTTGAAGGACCGATGACTAGAATGGAACCAGGCCAGAAGGAAGACAGCCGATAGGATAGTCTGGCGCGCTCTCTTCCAAACCTCTACACCTCACGGTAGAAGGGGAACGACTAAGTAAGTAAAAAAAAAAAAATGAGAGAACGGAGACAAAAAATAAAAGTGCTCCCAGGTTGAGGCCCTTCCATTGCACTCCGGTTAGGTTGACCCCTGCGATCACCCCAAATGTGGGTGACTCGGATGCGTAAATTTTTCATAGGAGGGACTGCGTTCGCGCTATCCCCTGATTAAATGCAATGAACATGAGTGGTGGATATTGTACGTAATTTATTTGACATTGTTAGATATCATGATATGACGAGAAGTAATATACATTACATAAAACAAAACCGAATGAAGAAAGTCATTGAATTCAAAGACTTGTGATTCATACGTGTTGTCTATATACGAGGGGCGTTCAGAAAGTAATGCACCACATCGTTTTCTCAGCTAATAATGAAGATAGAAGCATGAAATTTTGCACACTTCAAACATGGCATGTGCCAATTGTGTGCACCAAATTGCACTGCAACCGGCCAAATAATACGGCTGCCCTAAACCGCTGAAATGGAGCGTGTTAGCAACTTGCGTTATAAACAGCGAATTGTGATAGAATTTCTCGTTGCAGAGAAGGAAACTGTTGTGAATATTCACATGCGTCTATGTGATGTGTATAGAAGTTTTGCAGTCGACAGGAGTACAGTCAGTTGCTGGGTTCAGAGAATCCAAGAATCAGGAAGTGGAGATACGGAGCTGCTTGATCGGCCACGCTGTGGACGTCCTGCCACAGCCACCAACGCAGAAATGTTGAAATGCGCTGAGGGCATTATTCTTACTGATAGGCGAATCACTCCTCAACAATTGGCCTTACAACTGTCAGTCAGCATTGGTAGTGCAAATGCGGTTATAAAAACTCTCGGATTTTTTAAGGTTTGCACAAGATGGGTTCCTCGAAGTCTCACACATGACCACCGATTGCAAAGAAAGCAATTTCTTCTGAATTGTTGGAGCGTTTCAATTCTGATGGAGAGAACTTTTTGGCTAAGATCGTTACAGGTGACGAAACCGGGGCACATCATTTTGAACCTGAGACAAAAAGACAGTCAATGGAGTGGCATCATCCGCAATCACCAAGAAGAAAGAAATTCAAGACAATTCCTTCAGCTGGAAAGGTCATGATCACTGTCTTTTGGGACATTGAAGGTGTGATTCTTGTGTACGTTATGCCAAGAGGAGAGACAATCAATTCGCAAGCTTACATTAAGACATTGAAAAAAACTCAATCAACGTTTTCGCAGAGTTCGGCCGCACAAAAATCCAGCAGACCTGCTTTTCCTTCACGACAATGCGCGCCCTCACACAAGTCTGGCAACACGGGAAGCAATCACCAAATTGGGTTGGACTGTATTACCCCATCCACCCTATAGTCCCGATTTGGCACCCTCTGATTTTCATCTATTTGGTCCACTTAAAGATGCACTTCGTGGGACAAGGTTTGAAGATGATGAAGGAGTGATTCATGCAGCGAAGAAATGGCTACATGATCAAGACAAAATCTGGTACGGGCTAGGAATACATGCACTTGTTTTGCGCTGGCATAACGCCGTACAAGTTGATGGGGATTATGTTGAATAATACCGATGTTTACATGACATATCCATGTATATTGTGTATAAATTTCATGCTTTTTGAATAAACAGTTCCTGAGAAAAACGATGTGGTGCATTACTTTCTGAACGCCTCTCGTACTTGACAAGATATGCAATAGTACAATTAAAACCAAAAAAAGTTAAACCTTCCTAATACCATTCGCACCAAACCCGACATACACCTATTCCGACATGGACCCGGGCTAAACCGGGCATGACCTCTAGAACTACATTGTAGAGGCCACCATCCTGACAGGTTGTGGTAGCGGGGAGAAAATCTGCATACCAAGAATGCCGATGATTCGCTCCGATCTGCCGTTAAATTTTAAGAGACTCCAATTCCCTATAAAAGTCTGTTTTTCAATGACCATTAATAGGTCAAACGCTTCACATGGCCGGCGTCGACTTGAGCGATGAGTGCCTCTGACATGGCCAACTGTATGTGGCATTTTTCCGAGTTAGCACACCGGAACACTATACGTGTTGTCACCAAGTGACTGTACTTCCAATGTCGTCTACAAAGAAGCCCGTACTTAATTTTTTTGCGTTAGAAGCACACCTCAATGCAAAGTACAATTAAAACCAAAAAAAAAAGTTAAACCTTCCTAACACGATTCGCAGTAAATCCGACTTGCACCCATTCCGGCATGGATCCGGGCTAGGCCGGGTATGACCGTAAGTGAATTATATTACACACTTGAATTTTGATGACATCAGTGAAGGGAAAATCATGTGACATGTTCAAAATGGCGTTCGGATGTTGTGGTTTAAGATTCTACAACATTATATGTTTGGGAATTTCGTTTATGTTTATTTTCACAGCTTTTCAGACATGTTCAATGGTAGAGGTAAGCATATGAGACAAAGACTACAAAATACGTTTGCTTTATTTAATCATGTGATTCCACTATATAAATACTTCAATGGCACGCGCCTCAAGCAGCCTCTGACAACCAAGTCCAGCTCCCGGTCTTCACGTGTGGCTCAGTTTGAGCCCGGCGGAACTGTTTTCACTGACGGGAGAAGGGGCAAAGGCGAGCGACTGGCGCCTTAAAACCAGCAGCTTCGGGCAGATAGGGCTCAATTCGATTCGACATTATTCTGGCAACTCCTGCGACGTGGCTGGTACCAAACTGTATCGGCTACTGCCGTTCCTTTGGATCTACCAGCTGTGTGGAGAGGGGGAACATGCTGCATGGGCAACAGCTTGATCTCCATATAACTGTGCCCAAACTCGCGCCCTGGAGAGGACACTCCAGCTTCACCCTATAGGTGTCGGCAAAACACGGGAAGTAGCAGTTACCGGTTATAAGCCTTTTGCCCAATTGGCGTAGGGCATGGCGCCAGGGGCTACTTCCGACAGTGGGAGAGGTTCTAGGATCTCACTGGACAGCTACCGCCTGCTTCAAGCTGGGCAGCCCCCAGTCAATAAGGTGTTGTCCCGCCGCTGTCTGCTTTCCCCATTGGGTGCATGGGGATTAGGGTCAAACCCGAACGGTGGACAGAAAATTTTGCACCAAGCAATTATCAGAATAATAAAAATAAGCAAACTCTCAGATTGGGATGCTGGAACGTCCGAACTATGTTGACTGGACTATCCGGAAACCTACAGGACGTAAACGATGTAAGGAAGACAGCCATAATTAATGATGAGCTTAAACGACTTCAGGTGGATATAGTTGCACTTCAGGAAACGCGCCTGGCGGGCTCTGGAACGGTGAGCGAGAAGGACTACACATTTTATTGGCAAGGGAAAGATCTTAATAAAACTAGAGAACACGGAGTAGGTTTTGCGGTCAAAAAATCGCTAACTAAAATGGTTGAACCAGGCGAGAATGGATCAGAACGCCTGTTAACGCTCCGCCTGCAAACTAGCACAGGTCCCATCACCCTTGCCAGTGTGTATGCTCCTACTCTGTACTCTGCCTCAGAAGCTAAAGATGAGTTCTACGAGAATCTAGCAGCAGTCATCAAAAGCATACCTAGGCAAGAACAGCTTGTTCTCCTTGGCGACTTTAACGCTAGAGTGGGTGCCGATAATGTTTCATGGCCTTCATGTCTGGGCAGGTTTGGTATTGGCAAGATGAATGAAAATGGACAACGGCTCTTAGAGTTGTGTGTCCACCATGACCTCTGCATGACCAACACCTACTTTCAGACAAAACCCCAGCATAAGGTGTCATGGAGACACCCACGATCCAAGCACTGGCACCAACTGGACCTGATTCTCGTCAGAAGGCCACTTCTCAGGTCTGTGCTTTCCACGCGCTCGTACCATAGTGCAGACTGTGATACAGATCACTCCTTGGTTTGCTGCAAAATCAGAGCACAACCAAGAAAACTCTATTGTGTCAGACATGAAGGGAAACCACGCATTGATACCAGCAAGATGTCAGACCCTGTCATGATCACTTAATTTACTGCGACCTTCAAGAAAGTGCTCAGTAGCCCTCAGCATGGTAATACTACTACAGAGAACTGGGAGCATCTACGGAACACCATTCAAAGTACTGCACTTGCCACCTTTGGTAAGAAAATGGCAAAGTCAAATGACTGGTTTGATGCTTCATCGAATGTGATGGCACCTGTCATTGAAGCTAAGCGCAGTGCTATGAATGAATACAAACGTTCACCGAGTGCTAGAACCCTACAGATCCTGAAGGCTACGAGAAGCAAAGTTCAACAAACTGCTCGACGCTGTGCAAATGACTATTGGCTCCAGCTCAGTGAGAGCATCCAGATCGCAGCGCAAACAGACAACATTAAACAAATGTATGACGGTATAAAGAAAGCACTTGGCCCCCAAAAAAGTAAGTCGGCACCGCTAAAAACCATCAGCGGAGAGAAGCTAACCGATAAGGGTAAGCAGATGGAGAGGTGGGTCGAGCACTACTCTGAGCTTTACGCTAGAGAAAATACCGTTACGCCTGCAGCCCTTGATGCTGTCAAATGTCTGCCAACTATGGAGGAGCTGGATGCCGAACCAACATTAGAGGAACTCAGCAAGGCCATTGATAGCTTGGCCTCTGGCAAAGCACCAGGCAGTGATGGGATTCCTCCTGATTTAATCAAATGCTGCAAGAGCACACTATTACATCCCCTGCATAGGATGCTGTGCCAGTGCTGGGAAGAGACAACTATTCCTCAAGACATGCGAGATGCCAGGATTGTAACACTATATATAAAAATAAAGGAGACAGAAGTGATTGCAATAACTACAGAGGCATCTCTCTTCTTAGTATTGTTGGTAAGGTTTTTGCCAAAGTCATCTTAATGCGACTACACAAGTTAGCTGAGCGCATATATCCAGAGTCACAGTGCGGATTCCGAGCTGGTAGATCAACAACAGACATGATCTTCTCTGTCCGCCAGCTTCAGGAAAAATCAAGAGAGCAGAAAAGGCCTTTATATATCGCCTTTATAGACCTCACAAAAGCATTTGATCTGGTTAGTAGGGATGGACTCTTCAAAATCCTCCTGAAAATAGGCTGCCCTTCTAAAATGCTGGAAATGATAAAGTCATTCCATGACGACATGAAGGGAACAGTCCAATATGCTGGAAGCACGTCACAGCCCTTTGACATACGAAGTGGCGTTAAACAGGGCTGTGTTCTGGCTCCGACCCTCTTCGGGATCTTCTTTGACCTACTCTTGAAACATGCTTTCAGAGATGCAACTGAAGGAATATGCCTTCACACTAGGTCAGACGGCCGTCTGTTTAATCTTTCAAGGCTGAAGGCAAAAACAAAAATCAGAAGGGTCACTATAAGAGACTTGTTGTTCGCTGATGATCTGCAGTCGTCACTCAAAGCCAACAGGAGCTTCAGAACTTGATGAATCGCTTCACTGAAGCATGCAAGGACTTTGGCCTCACAATAAGTCTAAAGAAAACGAATGTGCTGAGTCAGGATGCGGGTGCTGCACCAGTTATCACTATCGATAACTATGAATTGGCAGTGGTGCATCACTTCACATACCTAGGGTCTACCATCAATGACAAACTCTCACTGGATACAGAAATCGACAGCCGCATTGGCAAAGCTGCAGCTACCTTTGCCCGCCTCACATCGCGTGTTTGGGGAAACTCCAAACTCACAATGAAGACCAAAGCTGCGGTATATAATGCCTGCGTCACCAGCACACTCCTATATGGCAGCGAGACCTGGACGACCTATGCTAAGCAGGAAAGAAGGCTCAATACCTTCCATTTACGGTGTCTACACCGCATCCTCGGCATCTCGTGGAAAGATAAAGTGACTAATGTCGAGGTGTTGTCACTTGCTGGCCTTCAAAGTATGTATACACTGCTTAGACAGTGCAGACTTCGGTGGCTTGGTCATGTTCGCCGCATGGAAGATGGTCGCATCCCAAAAGATATCTTCTACGGACAATTAGCAGATGGCAGGAGAACAGTTGGGCGACCACAGCTGAGGTTCAAAGATGTGTGCAAGAGAGATATGAGGGCACTGGACATGGATCCAGCAACATGGGAGGATGAAGCTGCCGATCGCACTAAGTGGCGATGCTATTTACGGCGCCAACTCAGATTGGGCGAAGATAGGCTCACCCACAGCAAGCAGAGGAGGGGAGAAAACGTCGAAAGGAGCACCAGGAAAATAAGCAGCTGAGGGCTGTCACCTCAGGGGCGCATTCCCATAGTCAGTTATGACTGAAGGGGCTATTATTATTACTATATAAAAAACCTGACACCCAGCTGATGTTATGGCAATTTTTCCACTACGCCTAAGGCTATATAGTTTTTAATCCTTGTTTATTTGATAATTGAAATATTTATATTTTCAGAAAACTGTCCTGGACAGTGCCGCCAACTTCACGGGTAGTGGTTATACAAGGTAGCATTCCTATTAATTAAAAGATATGCTTGATCATTGTAACATTATTATCATTATACTCATTATCAACGGGTTGTGATCTTTGTTTAAAGTGTCTGCAAGTGATAAATTTTGTAAATTTGTGAGAGAAATAGATGTAGTTATATCATATCCTATGAGAGAACATGATGAATAAGAAGATGAAGAATTGGTTCCATGAAATGAGAACTACAACTGCAGTGTCTGTGGACCTTTCTATGACATTGTCAATTTTAGGATTTATCCTTGGACATCATGTACCAAGATATTGTAATAGAAGTTTGATAACTTTGGTGTTGCTGATTACAAAGCCTCTAAAAAAAGGTAAAGGGGGTTCCATAGCAGATATTGCCTTAGTGGAGCAAAGTGTTAGAGACTTCATAATACTGACCTACAGAATGGACCCACATATAAACACATGGATCAGCAACAGGAGCTACAAAAAATGTAGGTGGAAGAGTATACCTAAAATTAAAGAATGGACAGGAAATCCATATATCAGTGGCCACTGAAAAAATCTCAAACAATTTTAAAGCTAAGGCAGGAGCACTAAAAACAGCTGCAGTTACCACCATGGAAAACACAGATTCTGCTAGAGAGAAGATAGTGTACCTCACAGACTCATTAAGTTACCACCATGGAAAACACAGATTCTGCTAGAGACAAGATAGTGTTCCTCACAGACTCATTCAGTTACCACCATGGAAAACAAAGATTCTGCTGAGACAAGATAGTGTACCTCACAGACTCATTCAGTTACCACCATGGAAAACACGGATTCTGCTAGAGACAAAATAGTGTACCTCACAGACTCATTCAGTTACCACCATGGAAAATACAGATTCTGCTAGAAACAAGATAGCGTTCCTCACAGACTCATTCAGCTACCACCATGGGAAAAAAAGATTCTGCTAGAGTCAAGATCATGCACATCACAGACTCACTCAGCTACCAACATGGAAAACAAAGATTCTGCTAGAGACAAGATAGTGTTCCTCACAGATTCACTCAGCTACCAACATGGAAAACAAAGATTCTGCTAGAGACAAGATAGTGTTCCTCACAGACTCACTCAGTTACCACTTTAGAAAACAAAGATTCTGCTAGAGACAAGATAGTGTTCCTCACAGACTCACTCAGTTACCACCATAGAAAACAAAGATTCTGCTAGAGACAAGATAGTGTTCCTCACAGACTCACTATCAGTCATCATTGCCTTCAGGAACAATACAAACAAAGAATTAGACAGCCTGGCAGAAGCATTAAGGCAAACCAGCTGTAAATTCAAAACAGTAAAAGTACAGTTGATTTCTGCCCACTGCAAGATATAAGAAAATGAGAAGGCAGAAAGCCTTGCCAAAGGATGAAGAAAAATTCAAACAGAAGACAGGGCTAAAATGAAGAGATAAAAGCATTAATCAAAAATAAGTCAGAGAAAAATTGCATAAAGAACACCCAGAGACTAATACAGCAGAACCATACTACTCATTCGCAAGAAAAAAATCCAGTAATACTTTTAAGATAAAACTGGTCATGACAGATCGAAAACCATCTGTACAACAGATTGAAATTCAGATAGACAGATTTGTACCCATGTGGGAAGGACAAACAAACAGTAGAATATGTGGGAAGGACAAACAAACAGTAGAATATGTGGGAAGGACAAACAAACAGTAGAACATGTGGGAAGGACAAACAAACAGTAGAATATGTGGGAAGGACAAACAAACAGTAGAACATGTAGGAAGGACAAACAAACAGTAGAATATGTGGGAAGGACAAACAAACAGTAGAACATGTGGGAAGGACAAACAAACAGTAGAACATGTGGGAAGGACAAACAAACAGTAGAATATGTGGGAAGGACAAACAAACAGTAGAATATGTGGGAAGGACAAACAAACAGTAGAATATGTGGGAAGGACAAACAAACAGTAGAACATGTGGGAAGGACAAACAAACAGTAGAACATGTGGGAAGGACAAACAAACAGTAGAATATGTGGGAAGGACAAACAAACAGTAGAACATGTGGGAAGGACAAACAAACAGTAGAATATGTGGGAAGGACAAACAAACAGTAGAATATGTCCCCCAAGACTGTTAGCTCCATGAGAGGAACAGAGTGGCACCATGGCCTTCTCAAGCCCAGTTGAGAGATAAACTTGTATTGTGACGAGAAGCCTGAGACGGACTAGCAACTTTATAAGAGAGATAGAGAAGTGATAATTTAGTGAACAAAGAAGAAGAAAAGACTGCCTTGTAAAGCTATCAGGTTTCCTCAGTGTTTCTCTTATCCAACACCAGCATCCTCATCTCACCTCTTCTTCAGGGGTCAGAGTGGCTAAGAGGTATAGCGTTCGCCTCGAATTCTAAAGGTATCAGGTTTGATTCCCATTAGAGGGAATATAGTTGGTGGAAATTTGTTTCAGAACCAGTGGTCCTAATGATGTCAACATCCCCCTGGTCTCCTGGGTAGTGAGATCAGATGCCTAGCATTCTCGGATAAGGCGAAAAAATAGGAGATCCTGTGCAAGTAAAATAATTGTGTCTGCTACTACAGCAGAATAATTTTAGTGTACAAGTATTTCTCTGTGCGATATAGCATCTTCCAGTAGGCCTAAAGCATATAAAAGGAACCGCAATGTTTTTGTAAATTGAAACGAAAACAGAAATTATCAAGAGACTAGGAAAAGGTGAAACTGTGTCTTCACTTGCGAGGATTTTCAATGTTGGGAAAGCTACCGTCTCTGACATCAAAAGTAACAAGGATAAAATTATGAGTGTTGCATCGAAATTGGATAGGAAAAATGGGTCGAAGAAACGTAAAACCATGAGAAATGCGAAAGATTTGAAATTGGAAGAGGCTTTGTATATATGGTTTGTGCAAAGAAGAAGCAAAGGGGAACCTGTCTCTGGCTCTCTATTGTGTGAAAAGGCACTTCAGTTCAACAATCAACTTGAGGTCCTCCTGACTTTAAGGCTAGCCAGGGATGGTTAAGAAACTTTAAATCTCGTCATGGCATACGAGAATTGGAGATTCAAGGGGGAATCTTTATCTAGCGATGCAACTGCCGCTGAAAATTTTAAAGAAACACTCTTGGCTTTTTTGGAAGAAGGTTATTCACTCGATGATGTGTATAATGCCGATGAGACTGGCTTATACTGGAAATCATTGCCTCAAAAATCACTTGCATCTCAGCACGAAGCATCTGCCCCTGGGTTTAAAAAGTGCAATTTTGGTAGCCGCGAATGCCAGTGGAAGTCATCGTTCACCGGTGCGGTGCTAATGATCAGCGAAGCCAAAAAAAAACCACGTTGTTTAAAGAATGTGACATGTCTCCCATTGTGCCACAAAGCACAGAAGAGTGCTTGGATGAATAGTGAAATATTTCTTGATTGGTATACAAATCAGTTCATCCCAAATGTGAAGAGGCTGAGAGAACAAGAAAAGAAAACTGGAAACGAATTTCTTCTACTGGACAATGCACCATCTCATCCAGAGACGGATACATTGAATGCAGTTGATGCAAATTTTAAAGTAATTTTTTCTGCCTCTCAATGTAACAGCACTGATTCAACCAATGGATCAGGGTGTTATAGCAAAGCTTAAAAAGATGTACAAGAAGGAAGTCCTGCGTCGTTTATTGTTGGCTGAAGATGAAGAAAGTGTGGTAGCGTTTTCCAAAAAGCTTAATCTCAAAGATTGCTGCTATATGTTAGCTGATGCTTGGACCACCCTGTCACAAGATAATCTCAACAAGGCTTGGAATAGATTGCTTGGGAAAAAGGAGGAAATGAAACTACTGCAGTGGACACAAATGATGATTGTATAAATGAAGTTGTGGAACTGTTTCAAGCAATGCCCGGATTTTCGGACTGTGACAAAGATGATGCACACATGTGGCTAGAAGATGATAATGATTCTGGTTTTCCGTTTTTGAATGACGAAGAAATGTTGTTTTTGTGCAAGAAGAAAAAAAATACATGTAGTGACCAGTGATAAAGACTCCTCAGAAGTACATGATGTACTTGTAGATTATGAAGAAAACCCAAAACGTCGACCAAGTCCTGAAGAGGCCTTTATAGCACTAGAAACAGCGTTGGCTTGGTACGAGCAAGAAGATGACAGCTGTCCTACACAGCCTCTGCTGTTGAAGAGAATGCGGGACTTAGCACCCAAAAGGAGACTATCCAGTTTGGTGCAAAAGAGGATTCCTCATTATTTTAAATAGTGGGCTACATCTGTGCAAGTACATGTATACGTAAGTTGCGCCTGGTTTTGAATCGTTTGTAATGTTATTTTGAAAACATTTCTCTTTCTTAAAAAATAATAATTAATACAAGTAGTACATGCACTGCAGTGTAATGAAAGATTTTGGTGATACAGTGATCTAATACAGTGTGGGTATTATTATTACAGTACAAGTAAATATGTTTTATATTGTATTTTCCTTGTGATGGTTAATTATTTTTAGAAATATGTGTACATGTACTCGATACATTATGTAATCCAATTATCCGAACATTTGATTATCCGAACGATGCTTGGTCCCATGGGGTTCGGATAAATGGAGTTCTACTGTATTGCGATTCTCGCCGGTGCTATGGAGTTTGTGCACTCTGTGCTAAGATCCTCCTTGTGTGATCTAAGGGAGCAGTGATGGAGTTGTCTGTGTGCAGTGAAGATAGTCCTTAAAATCAAACCAAACCAAACAAACCTCTTCTTCTACTGGCACACTACCTGGTTTTTATCATCAGTTCCACATTGGTGATCTTGTTATACCAATTTAAATATTTGTTAGTTAGACCCACTTATTCATCTGTCCTTCTCTTTTTCATGTACATAAGATACTGTAAAGGGAAGCAGCATTTTATTTGTATAGTATGCAATCTTTCATATATACTTACACATTAATGGTATGTTTGTATGTAAATGTAATTTAAATAACTTTAAAATAAAACATACTTTTCAACATGTGTGACTTCATGATTTTTCATTGATATATTTCAGCTTGGGTATCCTTTATGCTGCCTTTTCAGTTTCAAACTGGGCTGCACCATCCTTTGTAAGCTTTGCAGGACCAAGGCTGTCCATGTTCATAGGATCTATTTTTTATTTGTGAGTTCACATTAAATATAATGTGATTTTAGTAATTTATGCATCCATAAATAAAACTGCACTGTAGATCTAGTATAAAACAGATGGCATGGTCCAGACTTTGGCACTGCATTATATGTGATTCTCTTTGCATCACATTTCTTTATTGGGCCAAAAATAATCGATGTTTGATAGAAATCAACAACCTGAAGGATGTCTAGCATAAGTGCAAAAAACTGTCCTCACAAGTGAGTGAGCAAAAATAAGTAAAAAATATATTAACCATGTAATTTTTTTATTTTGGATACCAAAAATAAAGATTTCCATCAAATGTTTTGTGTTTGTGTTGCTAAACTCCGGAATCATTCAAAATTGAAGCACCTGAAAAGATAGCAGTCAGTTAAATTTGATTCCAACGTCTGACCGCATTTTATGTGATCCTGCTTTATATCCAGCCATGTCTGCAGTTTATTGTCTTAAAGTAATTAATTAGACTTTATCATCATGTCAGAAGTAATTTAATTGTCATTTAAATATACATTTATTTTAATACAGACACCATGTTTTATTTCTGAAAGAGGTTAAATTAATTACATTCATTTACAGTTTTTTTTTTCTTGAGATCAGAAATCATCTCTAACATGTTTGTTTAAATGTGCTCAACGGTATCTGATTTTTATAAAGTTCACTAATATCATAATCTATAATTATATCTGCAGCCTTTTTGTGTTTTCATTTCTCAAGCCAATGGTATGGGCTCTGTATCTTGGATCAGTACTAGTTGGCTTTGGGGCAGCCAGTGAGTGTTTGGATTTGTTGTTTAAATTTAATAAACAGTAATACACCTGTACTGTCTAGGAATCTTTGATGAAAGCCTAGTAACGTGCAGCTGCATTTTATGCGAAATTGAAATGTGATATTAAAAAATATTAGTTAAGTCTCACTTTATGCAAAACAGTTTATAATAACGCGCTCTTACCATGTGGCTTGCCACTTTCAACATAAATGCCCACCATCCTTTGGCAGCATCATGTGTTCCGTGCTGTTCTTTAAGCCCATAGGAAATTCTGATAGTGATTTTGCATTTGAACATTCATGGTTATTGTAATGTAAAATCTGTAACAATATCATCAAAGCATTAATTTAGGTGGTGTTACTATTGCTGGTGATAAAAAATGCACCCAAAAATCAGTAACTTTGAAACAGAAATTAGATGTGTTGCATTTTGAATTTCAGTGTAATTTGGACTGTGATTATGAAAATGATATAATAATGTAATACATGTAATACTGTAATGTAAAAAAAAATAAAGATGATATTAATTAATAAAGCTGCCATGTTTAAAAGCAAATGTACGCTACATTGGTTGTAAATTTGAAGTTCTTGAAGTTTGGTCTAGGAAAAAATAGTTTAAAGTTTGTGGAATTCCTTGAAGTCTGGTAATGAAGAAATGCTTTATTTAAAGTGTGTAGAATTTCTTGGAGTCTGGTAATAAAGAATTACCGGTACTTTAAATTGTGTAGAATTCCATTAAATCTGGCAGTGTGTAAAATTCCTTGAAATCTAGGAGTGATGAAATACTTTAAAGTGTATAGAAATTCTTGAAATCTGGTACTGAAGAAATTCTTGTAAAGTGTGTCGAATTCTGTTAAATCTGGCAGTGTGCATAATTCCTTGAAGTCTGGTAGGGAAGAAATATAGTGTACTTTAATAAAGAGATATAGGAAGGAAGAGTGCAATAATTAGTTTTCTGGATCATGCTGCAATGACATGTTATCCAAAGAGAAGTTTTCATTTTTAAAATGATCTCCTTGTTGAGAAAAGAAGATTTTAACAATGTGAAATAATAGTATTGATAAATAAATACACAGAAAGTTCAGACATTTTGAAACACATCATCATCAGCTACCATCTCCACAACGAAGGTTGGCTGTAAAGGATCTCCAATGTCTTCTGTCTCTTGTCTTGGTGGTGCACTCTGAAAGACTCTTTCCTGTCCATCTCTTGATGTTATCTTCCCACTTATAGCTCTGTCTTCCCCTTGCACGTTTGCCTTCACCTCTCCCTTCTATTATGGTCTTCTGCAAGGTGTTATGCCTTTTTATGTGGCCAAAGTATTTTAGCTGCCGAACTTTGATCTCCCTCATTAGTTCTCTTTTCATACCTAGATTTTCTAGGACCTCCTTATTTGTTTTCTTCTCTTTCCACAAGATACGCCCCATTCTTCTATATATCCACATTTCAAGAGCCTCAATTTTTTCTTCCAAATGCTTATACATCGTCCATGTTTCTGCACCATACAGAAATGCAGAATATATATATAACACTTTATGATTCTCAGTTTTAATTTGTGAGATAACTGTTTAGATGTCAGTATATGTTTCATGTTGTTGAATGTAGCTTTGGCCATTCCTGTTCTCTTCTTGAAACTTGGCAACTGCATAAAAATGATGTGCAGTCTTAAATGTTCGCAAGAGCAGACACCAAAGATGAACAGAACAAACACAAACGGATTATAAACAGAAAATGGGGGCGGAAGGGCCCTTACTACAAAAAATAACAGTATAATAGACCTTTACTGCCAGAAAGAGGAGGAGAATGATGTTAATACTTGAACAGAGACCAACAACGACTGAAGAGAAGTAGGCTCACATATCATCATCATTCCTTTTCATTTCATAAGAAACCTGAAGCTATGGGCTCACATATAGTGATGCAGACAATAAATCTGATGAGAAAAATTAACTAGACAATCTTGTCTGGTGTCTACACTGTCAAATATGTACAAATTTCCAAGGTAGCCAGAGGCATGTGGATTAAAATTATTAAAATATAAATTTGTGTGTGTTTTTAACTGTCGTGTTACAGCCCAAAAAAAAAAACAAAAAAAAAAACTATTCACCTTTATTTTAATTCTCAGTTTTGTGGACAGCACAGGGAACTTTTCTAACCATCAATTCAAGCTCAGAAACTGTGGCACGCAACAGTGGGATCTTTTGGGCTCTCCTACAGTGCAGGTAGAAACGTCTCATTTTTGCTGAAAATTACTTAAGTAGAGGTTTGATTAAGTTGCAGTTTGGATTGACTTTCTGTTTAGGATAAACATACATTTGATCTGATCACTTTTCATGTCAGTGAAACATGCAGCTAGGCTAGTGGAATAAAGTAAATGGATTAAAAACAACATTGCATACATGCCACACCTCGGAGATGAAAAACCTGTACAAAAAATCCAAAACCCTGTACAAGACCTGCAAAACCTGTACAAAGACTGAAAAAAGCATAACAAAAGAGTTAATTCGTGTAAAAATATTTTCAATTACAATGGGCTGAATTATAAATGAGGCACGGGGACTTTGCCTTTTAAAGCAGGTCTTCACTTATTTTAAAACCCAAACAAATGTCTGAGTTTATTTTACACTGTAAAAATAATGTGATGGTGTCATCATTTAGTCTGTTTCTGTGCTTAATTATCACTAACAGACTGGGGAATCCTCTGTTCAACAGGACCTTATAAAAGTACTCTGAGACACAGTCATAAGGGGAATGGGTTAGAAAACCTGTACAGAAATTATGTACAGGGTGTACACATCTGAAAATGAAAACACCTTGTACAGATAATGGGTAAACCATAGAATGTGGCATGTATGACATTGTACAGTATTTTATTTTGATTACACAGAAGATAGGAACAGGAATTGTAGTAGAATGGAGTTAGTGTAACTTTCTTTTGCATAAAAGGAAACACAGTTGAAAGAAATTAAATGGCTTAGACGAACAGGAGTTCTCAAGCCAGTTCAGACAAGCAGCTGGACAACACCTGTTGCTGTTGTGCCAGAGCCACTGAAACTGGCTGAATATATGGTGACATCAAGGTCACTATCAACTCTTACTTGAGTGTGAAACAGTATCCATTACCTTACTGTGCAGGATGTCTTCAAGACAATAATATAGAACATTTCTTGTTAAAATGTAAGAGGTATGAACAAATGAGAATACCAATATTAGATTATTTGCAAGCATCCAACTTACCTATAAATATAGAAGAGGTGTTGAGAATAGACGGACCTAGGGAACTTCATAATATAGTCAAACAATATTTAACGCGAACGAATGTTAATATATAGTGGCTGGGAATGTGAAGGTCTGATGCTGTTCTTACAATGCATATGACTTTTAACAGATGAAAGTCAATTAAATATTTGTTAAAGTCCGTTATGTAACTAGAACCACCAGGCCTTTACACCCCTCCACTTTAATATTATTCTTGTTCAGAGTTTATTCTTGATTTTTTTTTTTAACGTATTAGCACAATTGTGATTGTCCCTATTTATATTGATTTGACAAATGTGATGCCACTTTCTCATGTCGGCGGTTGTTCATATTATTTGGAATTGAAAACAATATATATCCTAATTATAACCCATCAGAGGTTGAACGGGAAATCTATTTTTTCATTAATTTAAAAAAAAAAAAAAAAGTATCCATTACTGTGACCTGATGAACTTTTCCATAAACTTTAAAATGACAACACTTCTTGAAAATTGATCCCCCCAGTGCCTACTGACAGATTGAGTTGGATTATGAAATATGAGCAACTTGCTATCATCAACTCCCAGTACATACTTTTTAATATAAAAGATTATCAATTTTAATAGCCAGTATCCTTCCAACTTTTCAGTGATCATCAAACATATGAGTATGGGACCTCAAGACGCAGCAATAGAGACCGCAGTCAGCGACTCATAGCTTGACTGCCTGCGTCAGGACCAGCGAACCAGAGCTGGTCAAGACCGCACTCCACCTCCACGTGGTGGTCCTGGAAACAGTCTGCAGCTGTGCAGTCTGGCTGAGCGAGTGTGGATCGAAATGGGAAGGCAAACCCGGTCCTAAAAAATGCCGTGCAGAAGTCGGATGTGTCGACCGAAAGGTGCAGATATCACAGCTTAGGTGTAAACAGACACAACGCAACCACCGTCCTTTTCAGGACGAACGAGGAAGAAGAAAGAAAACATATGAGTATGGTTCTGGACAGCTGTGCAAATTATCAGGATGCCATTACTGTCTCTGGTGGAACAAATGAAGAGCATTTTCATATACTTGAAGCTTTATATTGTCCTGTGGTTCAACACAAACTGTGTTGAGAACTATATGGTCCACAATATGTTTGCTTGATGGTTTTTTTTTGCAATAGAGGTGTAAAACAGTCTTTAAACAGAATGTCAGTTAATCAGGTATTATTAAAGTATTACAAAATGCAAATTACATGCTGTTGTTTGAATTGCAGTCTTCTATTTGGAAATCTGTACAGCTACTTTGTGTTTAAAGGAAAACCTGACATCTCAGATTCTGAGCGCACAGAATTGTTTATTGCTCTAAGTGCTGCAGGCTTAGCTGGCAGCTTGTGTCTGCTACTGTTGCGGAAACAAAGAATCACAGACTCAGAACTGCTAATTTTAAATACAAAGTAAGTTGTTAGAACTTCAGTCATATGTTATAAGGTTAGTTATAATAAACAAAGAGGAAAACCCAAGGCCTGTGAGTAGTAAATAATAAATGAGAATAGGTAAATGAATGGCATGTGTAAAAAAGAAAGGAGAAGGACACGAGACAACGATAAAATAACAGAATTGATAGGTGCTCCAGTGATCCAAACCAGGGATCATGAGAACGTCTCCATCGCCGTGCTGTGAGAGTGAATTGTGACAGCCACATGGCTAGAAATAAAAATGCTATAAACACTGTCGTATAGGAAAATTGTGTGTGAAGTTCGAGTCTATAAAAAGGTCTGGTCATTCAGGGTCCTGTATTCCATATCTGCATGTGGTGTTGGTGAAGTAGATCTGTAAAAAGTCCAGGAAATGTGTTTGTAAAAGCATAGTGTTCACCTGACAAAAGCAGGAGAAGAGTTTTATCTGATCTAGTGCAAAGAATCATCAGGGAAAGGTCATTTACCAGTTGTTGATTTTAATTAAAATACACCATCATCATTACATTTCAGCTTCCTGTTGTCGAATTCATCATGAGAACTCGTCTGACGGTGTAAACATCAAAGATGCGATCGCAAGAAGAAGAAGAAGCTTCCTGTAGGGCGCAGACTTTCAACAACAAGTTCACACAAAATCTTCCTGACTTGTGCCATATGGTCAAGGTCTTTCTATGTCCTAATTATCCCTTTCATATCTGTCTCCAGGTCTAGTGTCAGTTCTTGACAAAGTCACGGTAGAGGCTTGTTTTATCAGTGAATATCTTTTCTATATAGTTCCTGATAAAGTTATGATTTAGTTGTATCAGTGAATCATCTATTCTGTATCATAATAATAATAATAATAGTAATAATAATAATAGCCCCTTCAGTCATAACTGACTATGGGAATGCGCCCCTGAGGTGACAGCCCTCAGCTGCTTATTTTCCTGGTGCTCCTTTCGACGTTTTCTCCTCACCTCTGCTTCTTGTGTGAGCCTCTCTTCGCCCAATCTGAGGTGGCGCCGTAAATAGCATCGCCACTTAGTGCGATCGGCAGCTTCATCCTCCCATGTTGCTGGATCCATGTCCAGTGCGCTCATATCTCTCTTGCACACATCTTTGAACCTCAGCTGTGGTCGCCCAACTGTTCTCTTGCCATCTGCTAATTGTCCGTAGAAGATATCTTTTGGGATGCGACCATCTTCCATGCGGCGAACATGGCCAAGCCAGCGAAGTCTGCGCTGTCTAAGAAGCGTATACATACTTTGAAGGCCAGCACGTGACAACACCTCAACATTTGTCACTTTATCTTTCCACGAGATGCCGAGGATGCGGCGTAGACACCGCAAATGGAAGGTATTGAGCCTTCTTTCTTGCTTAGCATAGGTCGTCCAGGTCTCGCTGCCATATAGGAGTGTGCTGGTGATGCAGGCATTATATACCGCAGCTTTGGTCTTCATTGTGAGTTTAGAGTTTCCCCAAACACGCGATGTGAGGCGGGCAAAGGTAGCTGCAGCTTTGCCAATGCGGCTGTCGATTTCTGTATCCAGTGAGAGTTTGTCATTGATGGTAGACCCTAGGTATGTGAAGTGGTGCACCACTGCCAATTCATAGTTATCGATAGTGATAACTGGTGCAGCACCCACATCCTGACTCAGCACATTCGTTTTCTTTAGACTTATTGTGAGGCCAAAGTCCTTGCATGCTTTAGTGAAGCGATTCATCAAGCTCTGAAGCTCCTGTTGGCTTTGAGTGATGACTGCAGCATCATCAGCGAACAACAAGTCTCTTATAGTGACCCTTCTGATTTTTGTTTTTGCCTTCAGCCTTGAAAGATTAAACAGACGGCCATCTGACCTAGTGTGAAGGCATATTCCTTCAGTTGCATCTCTGAATGCATGTTTCAAGAGTAAGGCAAAGAAGATTCCGAAGAGGGTCGGAGCCAGAACACAGCCTTGTTTAACGCCACTTTGTATATCAAAGGGCTGTGACGTGCTTCCAGCATATTGGACTGTTCCCTTCATGCCGTCATGGAATGACTTTATCATTTCCAGCATTTTAGAAGGGCATTGTATCAGTTTCTGATAAAGTTATGATTTAGTTTTATCAGTGAATCATCTATTCTGTATCAGTTCCTGATAAAGTTATGATTTAGTTTTATCAGTGAATCATCTATTCTGTATAGTTCCTGATAAAGTTATAATTTAGTTTTATCAGTGAATCATCTATTCTGTATCAGTTCCTGATAAAGTTATAATTTAGTTTTATCAGTGAATCATCTATTCTGTATCGGTCCCTGATAAAGTTATGATTTAGTTTTATCAGTGAATCATCTATTCTGTATCATTTCCTGACAAAGTTATAATTTAGTCTCATCAGTGAATATCTATTCTATATAGTTCTTGACAAAGTTATGATTTAGTTTCATCAGTGAATGTCTATTCTACATAAGTTCCTGACAAAGTTATGTCACAAGTTTGTTTCTCTAGTGTATGTCTATCCCATGTCTATTTTTTTTCAGTTGTATCTTTTACTTACTGGACTTTTTCATTTTGCTCTGGAGATCTCAAACTTTTCCAGTCATTCAATTTTTAGGAGCTTTCCTAACAGTTTAAATCATGATAAGCTAAGTTGTCAAAATCTCACCATTTTCTTATCTACTACTACTTAGTCGTTCCCCTTCTACCGTGAGGTGTAGAGGTTTGGAAGAGAGAGCGCCAGACTATCCTATCGGCTGTCTTCCTCCTGGCCTGGTTCCATTCTAGTCCTCGGTCCTTCAAAGATTGTCTAATGTTGTCCTCCCAGCGGACTCTGGGTCGTCCTGGGGGTCTGGATCCTTGGCTCTTTGTTTCCCATGCTTGTCGTGGTAGCCGATCTTCTCCCATTCTGCAGACATGGCCAAACCATCTTAGTTGGGACTGTTCTACTTGGGTCTGCAGGGGATGGGATTTAAGGCCTTGACGTATCATCTGGTTGTGTACCATGTCTCTTCTTGTTACTTCAACCACCTTCCTCAGATACCTCATTTCTGAGGTTTGGATCTGGCTTTTGTGGGTTGTAGTCATTGCCATTTTCTTATCACACAGTTTAAATCATGATAAGCTAAGTTGCAAAAATCTCACCATTTTCCAATGGCTATTTATGACTTTATAGTATAAACAGCTATGGTACTGGCCAACACCTCTGATACCATCTATTATTAGTGGTCCAAATTATTTGAACATGTAAAACAGAGTATAAGGGTTTTCAGTGGGTTAGCCCTCACATTTGTGATGACTTCTGTTAAGTGCAACTTGCAAGGTCTAACAGTGAACCTAGCATCCAGTTGTCTCGCCCAAGTAGTTAGCAGTTTGAATCGAAATACCTAACATCACTTTTTAACTGGAATGGAAACTTCAAAGACACGTAGTAGCAATAGGGAGACCATATGCTGTAAAGACTGTCTTGAGTAAAAGAGATGGTGTCATTCAAGGACTGCCTGGAGTACTTGGAAATCACTATAGGCGCCATTCCAAGATGTGAAAGATCACAGAGCTATGTAAGTTTACATATTGGCTACATATAAGTGATCAGAGCATGTGGTCAGAGACTGGTGACAAAAAAAAAAAAAAAAAAAAATAACAGCTTTGCCTGTCACCATTATGCATTACTAATAATGTGTATATGTTACAAACTCTGAGAAATGTTCAGCTGGAAAGTCAAGCAACTTAGGAAGTATCTGTATTCTTTCTTGATGTTTATTTATTAAGATACTGAAATTATTAGATTTTTTATATACTGAAGTAATCTACACCTGTGATGATAGTAATCTATGTACTTTTTTGGGGATTAAGGTAAATCTTTAAAAACAATATTTTGTGTGTGTGTAAGTTAAATATATTTTAAATATTTCTTGCAGTATCACAAACAATGCAGTCTCACCACTTGCGGCACTCAGTAAGTTTTGTTCTTGTCTGTATATTTGTGTTCAGTTTCCTAGCTTTCTGGGTTGCTAAGATTTGTTAGACAACATAATTGTAAAAGCAAACTCTGGAACTTTGCAGAAACATAAAGAACCTTAACTGGCATTAGTGCTACCTAAGCTGTTTTGTCTATGACCAGTGGAACAGGAAGTTCAGTGTCCTTTACAGTAACTCAGAGCTTATGCTCATTTAGTGGCATAGATTTTTCGATAGAAAATATTGCATCCCTCTGTCGCATAATACTCTAGGAAACTCAAAGCGACATAATTCTTGTGGCTTTGTTGTTGTCTGTTAGCGTACAAGGCACTCATCTCGCAAAGACCTGACAATACTATTACACACACCACAGTGTGCTGCACAATCACCATCATCATTACACTTTCAGTTCCCTAAGGATAATAGGCTTTTATGAAATTCATGCTATGTCCTGTACCATCCATTTCAGGCATGTTTACTTTATCCCTTTCATGTCTGTCTCCAGTTCCCTTCTCCAGGTGATTTTTGGTCTCTGTCAGTCTCACTTACACTGAGGATTACAGAACAAAGACTGTCTAGTTCTGCCCTCAGTAGATTTCCGCAGTGTGTATTACACCCAGTGCCAAAATCATCCTCTCACCTCTTGTTCCACTAGCACGTCTGGCTGTTGTCCTCTTTTCATCTATTTTATGCATCCAAACATGGCCGCTGTATCCATTAGGCCAGGTAGGCTGAAGCCTTGCGGCCCAGAGCTCTTAGGGGCCCGTGCATAAATTTAAAAAATGCGTAGATTTTTCAATAAAATGTGTTTATTGTGTTTAACTTACTAATAATAAAAATAATACTAATAAACATTATTTAAAAATAATTACTAATAAAAGAAGTAAGCAATGCTAACAAACTAACAAACCAGTCTATTAATAATACTAGTATATACCATAACCATGCTAAGGGGTTTGAAAAAAGTATTAAAATTATTGCCTGTTAGGTGGCATCAAAGAAGAGTAGGCTACCCGAAGAGCAGCAGCTAAGAGACTTTTTCAGGCCATAAATTGAGGATTCCTCAGCAAAAGAAAAGTTGGCAAGAAGACGAAGATGGCTGTATACCGCTCCACCTATGTCCCAGTCTTGACGTATGGATGCGAGTCATGGGCAATGACTGCAGCCCACAAAAGCCAAATCCAAAATTCAGAAATGAGGTATCTGAGGAAGGTGGTTGAAGTAACAAGAAGAAACATGGTCCGCAACCAGACGATACGTCAAGGCCTAAAAACCCAACCCCTGCAGACTCAAGTAGAACAGTCCCAACTAAGATGGTTTGGCCATGCCTGCAGATTGGGAGAAGATCGGCTACCATGACAAGCATGGGAAACTAAGAGCCAGGAACCCAGACCTCCAGGACGACCCAGAGTCTGCTGGTAGGACAACATTAGACAATTTTTGAAGGACCGAGGACTAGAATGGAACCAGGCCAGGAGGAAGACAGCTGATAGGATAGTCTGGCCTCTCTCTTCCAAACCTCTACACCTCACGGTAGAAGAGGAACGACTAAGTATATATTAGGTGAAGGGGGCCCCAAACACAAAAAAAGCCTAGAGGCCCTTCTTGGTTTAATCAGGCCCTGCATCCAGATTGTCACATGTCCACGTTGTTATTGAAGTACTTTTTACCTGCTGTATTTTCCAGAAAAATCATCCCAGCTACTGAAGACCAGGGAGATACTTTTGCTATGTCTCGCTTTTGCATACACAGGTTTGTGAGTCATACATTGTAGATTTTCTTATTAATGTTGGCTTTAACAGACATGATGTATTGTATTCTATGGATAAGGAAAAATACGGAGAACAATTAATGATCGCCTGTTAGAGAATGACACTGCAGTAGATGAATCATCAAGGTTAAGACTGTTGGAATTAGGCATCACCTCTACACCTCAAGGTAGAAGGGGAACAACTAAGTAAGTAAAGAATTAGCATCAAACATCAGGCTTGCACAGATGAACGTATGAGAGAGTTCATCCGTCGTATATACAACCAGCGAGCTACAGGAACAGTTAGCGTTCACACTCTTTGACATATACTGAGGGAGACTGAGCGCTTTTGGGTTTACCCAGACTGCAATGATGTTGATTCTGTTCAACAATAATAATAATAATACTCGTAATAACAATTCTATGATAATAACTTTTTCTATAATTAAGTCTGTAGATGTCACTTATGTGACAGAGAGCACAGGTTTTGGTATGTTAAAGTATTAATTAAAAGTATTATGTGGTCTGAGGATGTCACTTGCTTTGTAGTAGAAAGTTAAATGTTTTGATATGTTACTGTATTAGTTGTTGTGTGTTATGTGGTCTGAACATGTCATTAGCTGAGTAGTATAGGGAGGTAAAGGATCCCGTTACAAGCCCATTGAGGCATATTGGGAATATGGTGTAAGGCACATATATTCTTGACCATTGGCACAATAGGGGTGATGTGGTCAGCATCACTCTGGCCGCCTTAACCTATCCAGAGTTGCTCTGGACCCAATTCATGAGGCTGGGTTGATCCCAGAGCCGTTTGTGGTCTAAAACCCACTTGTCAATAGGATGCTCATGTTGGGTATTAGAAAGCAATAAAACTGTGATCTGTGTAAGTCACTTGCTGTGTGGTAGAAAATTCATGTTTTGATATGTTAGTTGTTACTGTCTTCATTATTTCTTTCATTTTCCTTGTTACTCCCTGTGGAACATGGAACCACCACTACAGCAGGTCACCTTGACACGAAGCCTGTACCAAGCATTCACATATTCTTGCAGCAGTGGTTTCTGTAGCAATGTGTTTTATATGATGGGGTTGCCAGCTTCAGGCACAATCTTCTATTAGTTCCCTTGTGGGACGTAGCAGTGGCAGCAGTAGTTCTATACTTTATTTGTGTCATTAGAGAACCCCAGGAACCACGAGCAAGGCTTTACTGTATTAGTTATTGGGGCTTGTTGAGTTATATGTAGATGTCACCTAGATGTTGTGTAGTGAAGAGTTGGTGTTTTGATATGTTACAGATTAAATTGTTGGGTATTTTATGATCTGTAGATGTCATTTCCTGTGCTGTAGAAAGTTCTATTTTTGATATATTACTCATTTTATTGCTGGACGTTAGAAACCAATTAAACTGTGATCTGTAGATGTCACTATCTGTGCAGTAGAAAGTTCATTTTTTTATTTGTCTCGGTATTAATTGTTAAATGCAAGAAATGATAACAAGGTTGTACTTGAAGAAACACCACTAAAAGATGTAGAATTGTACACATATCCTGGCAGTAATATAGACAAAGTTGGAGGGACAGACAATGATATCAAAATAAGAATACAAAAAGCAAGAGGAGCTTTCATTGCATTGGGAAACATATGGAGAACAAGAGAAATCAAGTCCAACACGAAAATAATAATCTTCAACTCAAATGTCAAGTTAGCCCTATTGTATGGCTCTGAGACATGGAGAGCAACAAAAACAACAACCAAAAAGCTTTAGACTTTTATAAACGGGTGCTTGCGTAGAATAGAAGGACTGAAATGTTATGACAAAGTCACAAATGTGGAATTGAAAACAAGAACCAGACAAGTGCTAGTGGAACAAGAGTTGAGAAGAAGACGCTGGTGATGTATAGGACACACATTGAGGAGACCTGTTGATAGCATTACAAGGCAGTCCTTGTTCTGGATTCCGCAAGGAAAGAGAACAAATGAACGAACTTTATTTTCAAAGGGTTAAGAATTGGGCACGCAGGCCCGTCTTACATTCTGCCCTTCCTCTCTCTGTCATCTTGCATACTGTATCCCTTCAGAAGTGAAAATGGTGAGGAAAACATGGAGAGAGCTTGAGCAGATGGCACAGGACAGGAAGACTTGGCATGTGTTTGTTGAAGGCCTATGCTCCTCAGGCAGCTAAAGGGTATTGATTGATTGATTGGTTAATTGTTAAGTGCTCTGTGTGAAGTGATAGGGGAATGTGTGCAACAGTTTGTGTAAAGTAATGAGAGAATGTATTCATTGCTTTTTTGTAATGTAGCAGTAATAGCTGTATATTCAGGTAGTGACATATTTTTTGTCAAGTGGTAATAGAGTATGTTAAGAATTTATGTAGTGCATTGAGCCTTTTACAGAAGGTATGAAAGTGAACAGAAATAGAGGATGATCCAGGAGAAGATGGATAAGAGGTGTGACGAACATCTTAAAGAAATACAACATGAAAGCACAGAAAGCAACATTGCAAACACTGGATTATAAACTAATAAATTTAACCCCATCTGCGACTCTTCATGGCAGTAGATAAAAGTGAACATTATATTTTTAGCAGAATCTATCAATTTAAGAGTTTCACATATCTTGGTCATATAATAACAGAAGCTGGCAGATGTGAAACAGAAATCAAGAGCAGGAATGGCTAAAGCTTCATTCAACAACATGAGACAAATACTGACATCTAAACAGTTAACTCACTAATTAACCTGAGAATCATTACATGTCATTTAGGTTCTTCATACTGTATGGTGTAGAAACAAGGACTGTAAACAAAGAATAGGAAGAAAGAATTGAGGCTCGTGAGATGTGGATATATAGGACAGTGGGGCGCACTCCATGGAAAGAAGAAAACAGATAAAGACATCCTAGAAAATCTAGAAATGAAAAGAGGATTAATGAAGGAGATCAAAATTAGACAGATCAAAATTAGATTTATCATCATTAAAGTTTTTAAGTATGAGATCTATCACAATTGGCACATGTATGTCTTAGATTTATTTGTATTAAATTACGCAGAGCCTGTGAGCATTATGTAAAGCAGGGGTCGGCAACCTACGGCACGCGTGCCAAGCGTGGCACGTGGAACGATTTTCAATGGCACGCTGAGTGAATTAAAATACTGTACAGTATATGATCTCATTTAAAAAAAATTGAATTTTTAATTAAATAGAAGCATATAATTCTTTTAAAGCTATACCTGTTTTTACAACCCTTCAAAACGAAAGTTTTTAGACATTGGAGGTAAGAATGTGCGATCTGATGCAAACTAAGGGCCTGATCATACTATACTGCATGTAAGTCTTCGTTTTTACGGACCGTTTCCGATAACAAACATTCTTCAACGAATTTCAAGGGGAGTGGTTATACTTTGCGGCGCCCGCTAGTCTGGCGTCTACCTGCTACCGTAGTTTGTAGGATGAGATTCTTGAAAAGAACCCCAAGCAAATTTTGACGGGCAAGCGGAGACGTAATATCATAATTACGCAATAGTGTCTGGCTAGTGCCTGGACGAGCGTATTTATTTCGTTTTCGCTCGCAGTTTTTGACTCCCAGTGTGAGTTTGGAGCAACAATGACTGACCTCGACAAAGTTATATTTCCGTCCTATCCTTCCCCTCTCTCCCAACCACCACCACCTCTACAGTTCTCTCGGCTGTCGCATACTCATGCCCATACAGTCCGTTGACCGCAGCACAAAAGTTGGTGTTGTTATTAAGTAATACGGTGCCGTTAAAATGACTCAAAAAAGACAAAAACTTGATATACGCTCGTTTCAAGACTTTTGGACAAACGAATATGGATTCATACAACAAAAGGATCATGCTGTTTGTGCTTTATGTTATGAAAGTGTCGTATGCCGTACGTCAAGTGTACAAAGACACTATCAAACCAAACATCAGTTCATGTTTAAAAACTCTGAGGAGAAAAGTGAAGCCATAAAAATGGCTGTTTCTGGCTACAAAAAACAAAGTAGTATTTTTAGTCAAGTAATTGGAACCAAAAATAAAGCTACCGAATGTAGTTACAAAATTGCACAGTGTGTGGCTTTGAAGGGCAAACCTTTCACAGATGGAGAATACATCAAGGAAACTTTTTTGAGCAGTGCTGAAATTTTGTTTAGTGATTTACCATAAAAGAAACAATACTGTCTCGGATTCGAGAAATACCGGCTTCTGCGAGATCAGTCGAGAGGCGCATAACTGATATGGCTGAAAATGTAATGGTAAAACAAACAACCGGGTTACAACAAGCTGTTGTATTTAGTGTCGCTCTTGACGAAAGTGTCGATGTGAATGAGGTGACGCGCCTAGCTATAGTTGCGCGATATTGTGACAACGACCGTATTTATGAAGAATTGTGCTGCTTGATACCTTTTGATGGTACAGCCAAGGGAGAGGACATTATAACTGCATTTGTAAGCTATTTCGAAAATCAGAACATTAACATGAATAAAATATTCTGTGTTACTACTGATGCCGCCCCTGCATTTGTCGGAAAGAACAAAGGATTTGTTAAACTTCTTGAGGATCGTATTGGACGTCAAGTATTGAGCTTCCATTGCATTATACACCAGGAGAGTTTGTGTGCGAAGATTTCGTCACTATCCTTGAACTCTGTAATGGAAACTGTTGTCAAGATAGTTAACTTCATAGTTTCTTGCTCTTCATTGACCCACAGGCAATTCAAGTTTCTTCTACAAGAAATGGAGAGCGCATATGCGGACCTGCCGCTGTACAGCAATGTTCGTTGGCTTAGTCGAGGTAATGTTTTGAACAGATTTGTATCATGTCTAGAAGCAATCAAGGTGTTTCTTGATGAAAAAGAACAACATTTCCCGGAATTGAATGACGAGGACTGGCTGTGCAAGCTGATGTTTCTGGCTGACATAACTACAAATCTGAATGAATTAAACTTGCGTTTACAAGGGCAGGGTCAAACAGTACTTGATCTTTTTGAGCACTGGAAAGGATTTGCGTAAAAATTAGACATATTTTGCAGAGATATTACCACTAACACATACAAGTACTTTCCAAACGTAAAGGCTCATTCAAATCGAGATGAGCTTCAGAAATACGTTGAAGCGCTCAAAGGAGAGTTTGCTAAACGAGGTCAAGACTTCAAAATTCACGGGCCCATGTTTTCTTACCTCATCAAGCCCGACTTAATTGATCATACTAACATCCCATTTGACCTATCTCTTTTCGAGTGGATGGATGTTGACAATTTTGAAATGCAACGCATTAAATTCAAGGCATCAGAGTTATGGACGATAAAATTTGTAGAATTGCGAAAAACTCTTGAAGGAAGCTGCTTGGAAAAGTCAGCTACCATCCTCAACTGCTGGACATCTCTCCCTGAAGCGTTCACCTGTTTGAAGAAAGTTGCATTTGCTCTACTTTCGACTTTTGGATCAACTTATACATGTGAACAAATGTTCTCACACATGAAAGCTGTTTTAAGTCCACAGAGAAGTTGCCTAACACCTGTGCATTCAGAAGCCTGTCTGAAGCTGAAATTGACAAAATACACACCTGATATTGAACAATTAACCAAGGAGAAGCAAGGACACGGGCCCCATTAATTGATTAATGACTCAGATCAATAATAATCAATGATTACTCATATTAAAATTTTAATAACGTGTTTTATGTTTGGTTTATTTAATTGTTTTGTTCTTCAAACTATTGGACTTTCTGTCTAAACAAAATATACATATGGCAATTTTATTATAAAATTTCAAACTAATGTGTTCAGAACTTAAATTTTGCAAAACATAATATTTGTATTGATATTTGGTTCCTATTTATATTAAAATATTGAATAATCTACAAAGAATAGAATAGTTATTTAATGTATCGGAAACATGTTAACACAAGATCAGTTTTAAATTGTTTCAATAATTGTTGTATATAAAAATATGGTGGACTTAGGTTGGCATGCTGAGTGACTTTGCAACATTACTTCGGCACGACACTACTAAAAGTTTGCTGACCCCTGATGTAAAGTGTCAAATTTAACACACTGTCATCGTTCTTAAGTCTGTGCTATCACTTATTTCAACAGAATCTATCAACATGAAAGTATGCAGGTGTCATATTTAGCACAGTGGCATCCCTTCAGTGTTAGTGAGATCTCTCATTGTGCTGTGTGATGGTCTTATGCTGAGGTTCCCACTTTGTGTGTCAGAATACAGTGCTTTAAACATAAAATTTCAATTTCCCTTTGTTAATAAAATAAAATCATGATTGCTGTGTTAAGTAAAGTGTGTCATCATTCAAAAAAAGTTGAAACCTATGGTCTAATGTACTCTGATAAGAGCAGAAGATAACGCGCATTCAACATTCAGTGACAGCAGTTAATGTGATGAAAAGATTTGGCACCTTATTTGTATGATTTTTATGTACCACAGGTTTGGAGCTGACATTTTTCAGTGGTGTATATGGTGCAAGCATCTCTCACAACCAGCACTTTGAAAATAATGCCAATGGCCTTCTTGGAATATCAGGCATATTCATTGGTGTAGGGGAGATTACAGGTAAGGGGTCATCAGCTGATGTAAGTGTCATAACAGATTACTAATAGTTTTTAAATGTTGCTTGTATGAACATTTGCAACTTGATGGAATGAGTGTAATAAATAGAAGACACAGTTTTGTGGAAATTATGATACACAATCATTTTACTTTTGTTACCAGAAAATTAATAAAAAAGACAAATAGAAACATATGTCTTCACATATAGATGTTTTAATTCTGCCGGTACAGTGATTCGAACCTGGCACCTTTGCTGCAAGAGACCAGCAGCATAAAACAAGCATTAAAACAAAGACCATTAATTGCCATTTTATGACATAAAATGCTGTGTCATATTAACATTAACACTCAACATGAGATCTTGTTTGTTCAACACATGACCTCGTAGTGGGCAGCCATTTTTGTTCTCTCCTGTAATGTCACTTTATTGGCCATTTTAGATTTTGTTTTATTTTAGTTTTTTTCTGGGAAGAAAAAATTAAAATAAAAACTTATTTGTGAAATGGTAGTTATTACTCAGTTGTTTTGAGATTTATTTCGTACATATCCAATGGATATAAGTGAGGATATAAAAATTTTTAAAATAGGAAGTGGTTTTTCAATCACCCTGTAGATTATGCAGACGCCACCAGGCTGTAGCAGTCTGCTGCTAAGGATCAAAGAAGAAGTAGATTAGTGTGTTTTCTTTTTAAAAAAAAAAAAAAAAAAATTTGCCTCGTTTTGGCGGATGCCTCATTCAACCTAATCGGCTATAGACTATTATAAATCGGTTATGTCCAAATATAAAAGACCTTTAGGTCTGATGACGTTTACTTTGAGTTAAGTAGATTAGTGCAGCAGCAAAACTAATATAG
The DNA here is from genome assembly GCA_024509875.1 of Oreohelix idahoensis. NCBI lineage: Eukaryota > Metazoa > Mollusca > Gastropoda > Stylommatophora > Oreohelicidae > Oreohelix > Oreohelix idahoensis. The sequence continues at coordinate 282,909 of JAMPIV010008757.1, forward strand.
GCAAGTAATATCATTTTAAAAGACAGCTAATGTCAAGTTTAAGCTTATTTTGAATGTGTTGGTGAGCTGCTTAGCTCAGAAAGATGCAGCATTCTGCAGTAACCTTACCATACCTGTCAGATCACTTGATACCATTGAATAACGTAACACCATTTTCTCTACCAGTTTTTCTTACAATTCTTTCTTTATTTTTGTTTTCTCTGCTGCAAGGCAAAAATGTGGCTTTACCATTATCCAACTTTTCCTCACTGCCACACTTATATCATGCACTCATTTCAAAGGCAGCAATAAGTTCTCCCTTATTCGCAAAACACAATAAGCTTTAGAAGAAAGAAGACAATGAATTAAATGTTGAACTTGTCACAGCTGTCAATCTTCTTCTTCTTCCTCCTCGTTTGTCCTGAAAAGGACGTTGGTTGCGATATTTGCGCCTTTCGGCCTACACATCCGACTTCCGCACTGCATTTTTTGGGACCGAGTTAGCCTTCCCTCTTCGATCTCTACTCTCTCAGCCAGACTGCAGTGATGCAGCTTGTTTCCAGGACCACCACTTGGAGGTGGAGTAGGGTCTTGGTCAGCTCTGGTTCGCTGACCCTGAAGCAAGCAGTCAAGCTATGGGTCACTGACTGCATTCTCTATTGTTGCGTCTTTAGGTCCCAGCTGTCAATCAATCAGCCTATACATCTTAGCTCCCCAGGGAGCATAGGCCTTCATCAAACATATACCACGCCCTCCTGTCACTTAACATCATCTCAAGTTCTTTCCATGTCTTCCTCATCATTTTCATCTCTGTCTCTCTGTGTTTTGTTTATCAACCTATCTTGCTGTGTTGATTCCAGAACAAGGTCTGCCTTGTAAGGCTATCAGCAGATTTCCTCAACATATATCTAATCCATCACCAGCATCTTCTCATCTCTTGTTCCATTGGCGCCTATTTGGTTCTTCTCATCAGTTCCACACTGGTGACCTTGTCGCACTATTTCAGTCCTTCTCTTCTACGCTACACCTATTTATGAAATTCTGTAGCTTTTTGGTTGTTTTAATCGGCTATACTCACAGTAAAAAAAAAAATCGTCAGACTTTTCTTTGCTTGCTATTTATCAAGGTGGTGCATTGTTTGGACTTTTGGGAAAGAAGACAAATTCCCATGGTCGTGACCCGATTGTTGTACTGGGTTATCTGGTTCACATGGCAGCATTTTACATCATCTTTCTCAACATGCCAGAAAATTCTCCTATAGATTACACATCAGGACTGACATTCATCAAGTCAAAGTAAGTGTGACTCCAATGTCTTGTGTTTTAACACCTTGATGTCTCGAGTCAAAGTAAGTGTGACTCCAGTGTCTTGTGTTTTAACACCTTGATGTCTCAACTCAAGGTAAGTGTGACTCCAATGTCTTGTGTTTGAACACCTTGATGTCTCAAGTCAAAGTAAGTGTGACTCCAATGTCTTGTGTTTTAACACCTTGATGTCTCAAGTCAAAGTAAGTGTGACTCCAAGGTCTTGTGTTTTAACACCTTGATGTCTCAAGTCAAAGTAAGTGTGACTCCAATGTCTTGTGTTTTAACACCTTGATGTCTCAAGTCAAAGTAAGTGTGACTCCAATGTCTTGTGTTTGAACACCTTGATGTCTCAAGTCAAAGTAAGTGTGACTCCAATGTCTTGTGTTTGAACACCTTGATGTCTCAAGTCAAAGTAAGTGTGACTCCAATGTCTTGTGTTTTAACACCTTGATGTCTCAAGTCAAAGTAAGTGTGACTCCAATGTCTTGTGTTTTAACACCTTGATGTCTCAAGTCAAAGTAAGTGTGACTCCAATGTCTTGTGTTTGAACACCTTGATGTCTCAAGTCAAAGTAAGTGTGACTCCAATGTCTTGTGTTTGAACACCTTGATGTCTCAAGTCAAAGTAAGTGTGACTCCAAGGTCTTGTGTTTTAACACCTTGATGTCTCAAGTCAAAGTAAGTGTGACTCCAATGTCTTATGTTTGAACACCTTGATGTCTCAAGTCAAAGTAAGTGTGACTCCAATGTCTTGTGTTTGAACACCTTGATGTCTCAAGTCAAAGTAAGTGTGACTCCAATGTCTTGTGTTTTAACACCTTGATGTCTCAAGTCAAAGTAAGTGTGACTCCAAGGTCTTGTGTTTTAACACCTTGATGTCTCAAGTCAAAGTAAGTGTGACTCCAATGTCTTGTGTTTTAACACCTTGATGTCTCAAGTCAAAGTAAGTGTGACTCCAATGTCTTGTGTTTTAACACCTTGATGTCTCAAGTCAAAGTAAGTGTGACTCCAATGTCTTGTGTTTGAACACCTTGATGTCTCAAGTCAAAGTAAGTGTGACTCCAATGTCTTGTGTTTGAACACCTTGATGTGTCTCAAGTCAAAGTAAGTGTGACTCCAATGTCTTGTGTTTGAACACCTTGATGTCTCAAGTCAAAGTAAGTGTGACTCCAATGTCTTGTGTTTGAACACCTTGATGTCTCAAGTCAAAGTAAGTGTGACTCCAATGTCTTGTGTTTGAACACCTTGATGTCTCAAGTCAAAGTAAGTGTGACTCCAATGTCTTGTGTTTGAACACCTTGATGTCTCAAGTCAAAGTAAGTGTGACTCCAATGTCTTGTGTTTGAACACCTTGATGTCTCAAGTCAAAGTAAGTGTGACTCCAATGTCTTGTGTTTGAACACCTTGATGTCTCAAGTCAAAGTAAGTGTGACTCCAATGTCTTGTGTTTGAACACCTTGATGTCTCAAGTCAAAGTAAGTGTGACTCCAATGTCTTGTGTTTTAACACCTTGATGTCTCAAGTCAAAGTAAGTGTGACTCCAAGGTCTTGTGTTTGAACACCTTGATAAATCTGGCATATAAATGAAGAACAGATGGCTGGAGTGAATCATCATTGTTCTCCTTTTCAGTCTTTATGGAGCATGGAGCCAAAACTGTTGCTGTCAGGAAACTTGATCCAAAGCCTGCGTGTGCTCTCACAGCGGTAGTTTCTGTAGCAGCTTGTTTGACATGATGAGGTTGCCAGCCTCATGCACAACCTCATATTAGTTTCCTCTTACAACATGCACGTGGGAGCAGTAGGCATACTGTTTATTTGCTCAAAGACCCCCAGGAACTAAACAAGGCGGCTGGAGTAAGTGATAGTCCTGATTAACAAGAGTTAGAATACATCGTTATGAACAATAGGGAGAAACTACTACAGGTCTATAACTCTTTCTCCTAACACCTCAAAACTGAAATATTATGAATATCGAAAGTTTATTTGGGCTACTTTTTGGCCATTTTTTGTGCAGTGCCCCAGCTCTGGTTCATTCTTTGCATCTCGGCCTCCTCAGTTCTCCGCCAAGTTGTTTTTGGTTGGCCTCTCTTTCGCTTTCCTTCTGGGGTCCATAGCATAGCTGTTCCTGTGATGGCATCAGGGTCTCTTCTGAGGACGTGGCCAACCCAACTCCAGCGTCTGCCAGCTATGATGGTGTGCATGTCCTCTTGGTTGCTCCGAGTAAGCAGTTCTTGATTGGTGATGATTTTTGGTGACTTTGAGCTATTTTCAGACAAAGTATGTGCGACTTGGGTGATTTAGACTACTTTTCAAATGTGATGTGGGTGATATCTAAAAACCTAAAAAAAATCTGATTTCCGAAACAAAGCTATCACTGAGGATTTCAGATAAAAAATTACAGACCTGTACGTGTATCATAATTTTATTTAAACATGAATAGAAATTCTTACCAGTCAGCCTAGGTCAATATCTGTGGTTTCCAAGAGAAGTTCAGAAGAAATTCTGCAAAAGTGAAACCTACAATAGCATGAAGTTTCAGTGCCTGAGTCTAAAATTTTATCTGTTTTGCTAGAATCCTGTAATACAGCAGCAACGTATAATTTTAGAGCATTTATTACACATAAGGAAGGGAAACCCGAGGCCTGTAAACAGTAAATTAATATGAAACAAATATAAAGGTATGTTATCAGGCACTCGCAGGAAATAAAGAAGTAGAACACCAGACAACAGAAAAACAACAGACATGAGTGGCTTACCCAGGATTTGAACATGAAACATCATTTTTAGATGATGCGTAGATGGCAGGGAGGATAGTGTGATTCACTTGCATGGCTAGGCAGGGTTGTCGCACGGAAGGTCCAGTGTTCAAATCCTGGGTAAGCCACTCATGTCTGTTGTTTTTCTGTTGTCTAGTGTTCTACTTCTTTATTTCCTGCAAGTGCCTGACAACATACCTTTATATTTGTTTCATATTAATTTATAATTTTAGAGCAGTCTGTAACTGTGACTCTCCTGAATTTAGTATCAGCCTTACTTTGGTCTCTGATTTGATCTCCTTTTGTTTAATATGAGCCTCACTTTGGTCTCTGATTTGATCTCCTTTTGTTTAATATGAGCCTCACTTTGGCCTCTGATTTGATCTCCTTTTGTTTCATATCAGCCTCACTTTATTTCTCTTACGTTTAGTATCAGTCTTACTTTAGGGTAGTCTATAGTTTTATCAGAACATCCAATTAGCAGAGTGGCTAGAGTGTTTATCTCTCACCGCAAAGTTACCAGGTTCCAAGTTTGAAACCTAGAAGCATCTCACTTCAGTCTACCCAGCTGTAAATGGTACCTAACAGTGCTCTTGAGTTAGGAAAGACAAAGACAGTAAGGAAGGAAACTGGTCATCGCATCTCAGAGAGCTTGACCTAGTATTGTGGAACCTCTAACACTTCACTCGCCTACAGAAATATCTGCTATAGGGCCGCCTTTTTAACAAATAATTTTATCTCCTTAGTTCATTCTAGTATGTGAAACACGCTGAGCATGAAATGTCAAAGAAATTTCCAGTGCCAACTGAATTATGGAAACAAGTTTAATTTTGGTTTTCTTTTATATCCGAACAGTGAATACCTAGCCATTTTTTGCAGTTTTCTTCTTGGTTTTGGCGACAGTAGCTTCAATACACAAGTAAGTCAATTTGTTCACATAATAGTCATAGGAGATGCTCTCTTAGTTTAAATAGTTAGATGCAGGGCTTGAAAGGAAGATCAGTGTAACTATATGGAGTCTCTGTATTCTGCATAAAGAATATTGGTAGTTTGGTGACAGTGGTCAAGTTTTGGGCACATGAATGAGAGGAAGACAGACAGGGAAGATCTGGAGTGACATTACAAGATCTATTAAAATGACATGTATCTGAGTGCTAAAAAAAGACAGACATTTTTGGAGGGAAATGATTATCAACACCATTAGACATGACAGAATGAGACATCTCAACAAATACTGTACATGTCCAACATGTTGGACAATCATGGAGGAACCAGATTGACCAGGATGCCCTGTTTGTGTAAGTACAAACCAGTTGTACCATGCTGGGAACAAATTTAACCAGACATTGACTTCTATCATGCAGAAAAGCTGAATTAAAAAAGCTGACATAGAAAATAATAGAAGCATATATATACAAATAACAAGACAGTTTTACAGTACATACGTGTGGTTGACACGTATGTACTGTAAAACTGTCTTGTTATTTGTATATATATGCTTCTATTATTTTCTCAGAGATGAAAAACCTGTTCATAAAATAAAAAAGACCATACAAAGACAGAAAAAACAATACAAAGACAGAAAAAACAATACAAAGACAAAAAAACCATACAAAGACAGAAAAAACTATACAAAGAGAAAAAACAATACAAAGACAGAAAAAACTATACAAAGAGAAAAACCATACAAAGACAGAAAAAACTATACAAAGAGAAAAAACCATACAAAGACAGAAAAAAGCATACAAAGACAGAAAAACTATACAAAGAGAAAAAACCATACAAAGACAGAAAAAACCATAGAAAGATAGAAAAAAACCATAAAAAGACAGAAAAACTATACAAAGACAGAAAAAAACCAGACAGAAAAAACCATGCAAGGACTGAAAAAAAAAACAACATATCAAATGAGTTTTAATTCGTGTAAAAATGTATTCAATCAGAGTAAGCTGCATTATAATGGCGACAAGTAAGTCTTCACTTGTTTTAGTTTGGTTTGGTTTTAAGGACTATCTTCATTGCACACGGACTACTCTCTCAGTGCTCCGATCTCCTCCCTTAGATCACACAAGGAGGATCTCAGCACAGTGCATGAACTCCATAGCACTGGTGAGAATCCCAATATGTGTATATAGGAATCACACATTCTATAAATATATTTGTTGTGGGTAGGTTTCTAATTTTTTAATTTTGCAAGGGTAGCGGCCTGATAGGCCTACTCTTTACGATTTCCAACTGCTGAGGATTTTTAACGTGCGCAACTTGCACACGGGACCTCCTATTTTTTCTCCCTTATCCAAGAAGGCTAGGCGTCTGATCTCACTACCCAGGAGACCAGGGGGGAGTATGACATCATTAGGAACCACTGGCTCTGAAAAATCTTTTTCTTTAAATTATATTCCTTCAACTGGGAATCAAACCAGGTACCTCTAGAACTTGAGGCGGATGCCGTACTTCTTAGCCACTCCGACCTTTGTTTTAAAACTTAAACAAGTATCAGAGTTTATTTAACACTATAAAATGCAAGCTCTGGTATCAATTGAAAAAAGGCTGCTTGATTTTATAAGTTGATTTTTTATTCATGTGACCTATCATTTCACTGAATCTCACGACATGAATATCGGCTAAGGTGTGGTTCATGAAATGATTGAAAGCACACACATACATAGCACACACCCAACCACCCACACACACACATACATATATAAATAGGCAAAAAACCTAAACAGAAAGTATGTACAGCTGTACACATCCGAAAAGAAAAAAACCTGTACAGAATGTGGGTAACCTGTACTAGTTGGCATGTATGACAGTATACATGGAAGGGTCAAAGGAAGAAGATGGAATATTTAAAAAGAAAAAAAAAATTTGGCCTCGTTTAGGCAAGGTGCGTCTTGTTCAACATAGTCGGTTATATTAGGGCGCATGTCCAAATATAAAAGACCTTTAAGTCTGAAATTAGGAATAGCAATAATTTTTCAGCATGGAAAATGAGCAAAAGATGCATTACAAAAGATGCATTACAAAAGATACATTACAAAAGATGCATTACAAAAGATGCATTACAAAAGATACATTACAAAAGATACATTACAAAAGATACATTACAAAAGATGCATCTCTTTTCACAGCTGAGATAGTTGCAGTACTAAAAGCACTGGAAATTGTGTTCATCAATTCACCCCAGACTCACTTTCAGTATCTCAAGCTCTAAAAAAGCAAGAGAATTATGTAGACCAGACATTCATTCATTTCATGTTTTACTCCTTGCATAAAAATCAGCAGTCCAGCTAACTGTTCTGAATGTGAGACAGAGAAGTTGGTCTTGGTTGTTGTTTTAATGAGTTTATTGTCCTGACAGAGATAGAAAACCAGTTCATTAAAATTCTTTGGAAGTTCACTTAAGGACTTACGTTAGGACTTACTTATACAACAGCGTTTCTCAAACTGCAGGCACTTACCTGTGTGATTTTTTTCACCCTATTCCTGTATTATTTATTTTTCATTATAATTATTTTTTAAAATGTTTGTCTGCATGATCTTAAATAATGTAGCATTGCACTAGTGGACATATAACATAGTTTTAGAAAGCCTAAATGACATAAACATGACATAAAATCGCCTGTGTGTTAGTGGGATCTGCAAGGGGAACTAAAAATAGTAACACTGTAACATACCACATAAAAATTGACTACAGATGGTTGAGCATGGCACCAGCTACCCCACTTCCTGTAGAAAATTTGAGCCACAAAAACTTCAACAAACAATATGCATAGATCAGATAAAGAAAATAAAACCCAGCCATCCAAGACAGAAGAAGGTTCTCTGGTTGGGAGGCACATGGTGTAATCCAGAGAAAGCTGAAAGGAATCTGGTTTACTGGCTCCTGTTTTTTTTTTTTTTTTTAACCCTGGAAAAAAACTCCAGATTTGGCCCCTTAAATTTTCATAAGGTGGCAGCAGAAATGAGGGACTATAGGATGGAAGGGAGTAGAAAGGAAGATAGCTTTACTAGGCAGTCATTGTTGTGGGATCCCCAGTGTAAGAGAAACAGTGGTAGACCAAAATACATGGAGATGAGAACTGGAGACAGAAATGAAAATGATGAGGAAGTCATGGAAAGACATTGAAATAAAGGCCTGCGACAAGAAGGCTTGGTCTATGTTTGTTGAAGGCCTTTGCTTCTTGGGGAGCTGAAAGGTTAATGGTAATAATTTACAATAACTTACAACACAGACGCAATCAATATACAATAACTTACAACACAGACGCAATATACAATAACTTACAACACAGATGCAATCAATATACAATAACTTACAACACAGACGCAATATACAATAACTTACAACACAGACGCAATATACAATAACTTACAACATAGACATAATATACAATGACACGTTGATAAGCCAAGATGTTGTATTTGCTTATTGTGGTTACTTGTAGATATTTATTTGGTTTCTGATAGTGTTTGTTTGTTTGTCACTGACAAATATTGGAAACCAAAAGCCAGGAATTGAGACCTTCAGGGCGACCCAGAGTTCATTGGGAGGACAATCCCTGACAATCCCTCGTTGGGAGGACAATTCCTGAAGGACTGAGGAAAGGACTGGAACCAGGTCATAAGAAAGCTGATAGGATAGCATGGCACTCTCTCTGGCAAACCTCTCCACCTTACGGTAGAAGAGAAATGACTAAGTAAATAAGTACTGTTTCTACAGTTTCTACTGTTTCTACAGTTTCTACTGTTTCTACAGTTTCTACTGTTTCTACAGTTTCTACTGTTTCTACTATTTCTACAATCGTTCCTTGCTTTTGCTAATGAAAAATCATATGCTTCTTTGACTTGTCAATTGTTGACAATTGTATTTTCAGCTGTACTCAATTCTTGGTTATATGTTCCCAGAGGATAGCTCACCTGCATTTGCTTTGTTTAAATTTGTGCAGGTAAATATGTAGATCTGGTTAGTTTGTGTAGTAAAACTAGATAATTGTTTGATAATATAGTAGCCCAGCCTTATTTAAATTAGTGCAGGTAAATACAGAGATTTGATTAGTTTGTATCGCTACTTACTTATTTTACTCTTTTTTTGTTCAACTGTTGCCATGAAGTGTATTGTTACTTACTTATTTTACTCTTTTTTTGTTCAACTGTTGCCATGAAGTGTATGGTGAGTTGAAGTTTTAGTACTTGAGCCAAGTGTATTGCCTTGGCTGCTGTGAGCCAAAGTTGTTGTAGGATTTCTGCGATGTTGTCTAGCCATCTGCCTCTAGGTCTTCCTTGTGCCCTGAACCCAGATCCTCCAGTGTTTTAGGCAAGTAGTGGTACTTTATCAGGTTCCATTCTCATGAGGTGGCCAAACCACTTTATTTTCTGTCTCTCTATATACTTGTTGCTAGACGTAGTTCTTACATTTTTTTCTGATGTCATCATTTCTAATTTTTTCCCTCCTGGTAACATTAATGGCGTTTCTTAAGCATCTCATCTCACGAGGATATGATTTTCCTCTCCTGTGCTATGGTCAGGGAACATGTTTGACACTGATAACAAAGAGTTGGTAAGAATATACTGTTTATCAGCGTTCATTTAGTTTCCATACTGATATTATGATGTTTGAGTATTGATAACAGTTGGTAAATCACTGCACTGGCTTTTTGCCATCTTGTTTCAATTTCTGTGTTAAGTCTTCTATTTTCTATAAAAATGCTTCTTAGGTATTTAAACTTGGTCTATGTTAATAGCACACCTATGTGTTACCGGAGCCTGAAAGGGGAGCGAAGAATAGTAACACTGTACCCTACCAGGCATGTCATAAAAAGTGTGGTAAGGAGGGTTGGGCATGGGGCTGCTTGCCCCACTGGATAAGTTGAATATAGAAAATAAATCAACACAGCCGCCCAAGACAGAAGAAGGTCCTCTGGAAAGGAGGCTCATGAAGCAACTCAGAGAAAGCTGAAGAGTCTGGGTTGCCGACTAACCTTTTTATTGTCTAGGAAATTCTCCAGGATTGGCACCTGGAGTAACAGTGAAAATGATGAGGAAAACATGGCAAGAACTTGAGCGGATGGCACATGACAGGAAGACTTGGCATCTGTTTGTTGAAGGCCTATGCTCCTTGGGGAGCTGAAGGGTATTGATTGATGTTAGTAGTAGATAATCATTTGACTCTGTGGTAGCTCAGCTCTGAGACTGACTGACTGTCAGTGTGTTTTTGATTGTCTTGATTTTCTTTCAGACGCAACATGTAGTCAGCATGGGGAAATGAGAACTGTAAAGAAATAATGAAAATAGATAAATTGTAGGCACTCATAAGAAAGAAAAGAGAAGAACTCTAGACAACAGAAAAGAAAGATAAGTAATAAGTACTTTGGAGATTCAACCCTGGTCCATCCATGTAACGCCATTACCTTGCTGTGAAAAATGAATGTGTTAAGATGCAGGATGCCCCGTATGGTCCCCAGGGGGTCTCTGAAGAGACAGAGAAAGAATAGGACTACCACACCCTCAAGCATGTCATACAAGGCTGTCATCATTCAAAGGGCAAAAACAGTTTATACAGGCATGGCAAAGGGGTTTCTGCCATTATTTTCTGTTTGTTTCTGCATGAGGGAACTAAATAAATGTCTGTTACAAAGGTTTTGAGGTGCCTGAAATTCTCCTATTCTGGTGGTACCACTGTCCCCATGTACACTGTTTGAGGATACCCAAGTTCCTATCCATGTATATGTAATAAAAGTGACAATATCAATACTACAGTAGAACCTCCATAGTTGACCACCTCCCTACATTGACCACCTCCCGAAGTTGACCACATTTTCATAGACCGGACACGCACCACATGTACTCAATGGAAGACGACCTCTATAAGTTGACCACCTCTGTAAGTTGTATCTTGACCACTTGGACTATGACATACAATAGTAATTTACCCTCTATTACTTGACCAGTTTTTAAAAAATCAGTGTCTTTGAATTTTGTCGGCACAGGCTTTCTGACCGCTTTTCGAATGATGCTTGCCGACAAAGAAAATTAACCTAACCTCTTTGATTTTTTCGCAAACATGTAGTATAAAAAAAACCAACTTCTAAGCAAAATCTTCATTCTTGCTATGACTGCCCTGCCGGTTGATAGTAATTCAACTACTAAACTGTAAGTTCGTTCTCAGACTGTGTTTTATACACTTTATCGTTGACAAAATTAACCTAACCTTTTTGATGGCCCAAAGGAAAGAACTCAAGAAGCTGACAATGAAGGAAAAGGTTGATCTTCTACATTTTCTGGAAAGCAGCAGCCAAAGAAAGACGGCAGAACATTTTAGGGTTAGCAAGACCACAGTTAGCAACATCCAAAAACATAAACATGAGTACTTGGAGAGATGTGGCAAGGAAAGCAGAGATCTAAGGCGGAAAAGGAGGAAAACTCCCCTAGATGAAGTCAATGAAGCCACATTAAACTGGTTCAAACAAATGAGGGCAGTTAACGCCCGAATCTCCGGGCCGTTGATTCAAGAAGTTGCTAAAAACATTGCAAGGGAATTTGGGGTGGCAGAAGATTTCCAAGCATCAAGAGGTTGGCTCGAGAAATTTAAACTGCGACACGCGATCTCCCAGAAAGTGTTGTGTGGTGAATCCAATGAAGTTCCAGTAGAAGCTTTGGAAGAGTTCATCAAAAACTTTCCTTACTTCGCCAGAGGCTTTAAGACGACATCTTTAATGCTGACGAGTGCGGACTCTTTTTCAAGGCGATGCCTGACAGGAGCCTCGCCATGAAGGGTGACAACCGTAAGAGCGGAAAACTTTCCAAAGAACGTTTCACAGTTATGCTTTGCGCTAGCTCAACCGGAGAGAAACTAAAGCCCTTGGTGATAGGTAAATCGGCAAAGCCACGCGCATTCAAGAACCTGAAGCCCGAAGACCTCCCCGTCACTTGGAGATCAAACACATCCTCGTGGATGACTGGCGCCCTATTTGAGGAGTGGGTAAGGGGCATCGACCGAGTAATGAAGAAGAAGAAACTGTCTATTCTACTGACAGTAGACAACTGTCCTGGCCACCCACAAGTGGAACATCTCACAAACGTGACACTAAAATTTCTGCCTCCAAACACGACCTCAAAAACCCAAGCTTTTGACCAAGGCATCATCAAAACATTTAAAATGCACTACCGGGCCCAGCTCCTGCAGTGGGTCATTACTAAAACACAGATCTGTGGTCCGCCTGTGGAAGCAACTTCATCCGCTGCATCAGTTAATGCTCTGGATGCTGTCCTCTGGATCAGTTCTGCTTGGAATAAAGTTCAGCCGGAAACGATACAGAAGTGTTTCAAGAAATGTGGATTTGTCACAACCCAAGAGCATGACGTTTTAGCCCCATCGGACAGTCCATCGCCAATGGCAGAATTCGAAGGAGTAGATTTTGAAGGTTTTGTTGCAATGGATGATGAGGTGGCAACCTGTAATGAACCTGACCCAGAAGGGATTTTCCAAGCGATATTGGCCGAAGTACAGACAAGCATAACAGTGCATGAAGCAGCTGGTGAAGTTGAAGAAGCAAGTGACGATGACACAGAAATTGCAGAGACTCCAAAAGAAGAGGCTGTCAGGCATCTGATAATGCAGTTGAAGTCATTTGCTGTGAAAAAATGCCCAGGTATGTTGAGTGGTATAGCCAGCGTTGAGAGTGCTTTCTCCACTTATGTTTGTAATAAGAATAAGACACAGACCAGGATTGACTCCTTTTTTCAGAAAGAATGATTAAACTATGAAAAAACAGATGTTGATAATTTGATGTTGTGATTATATATGATTTCGTATGATACTGTATACTCCAATATAAGCTGTTCAAAGAAGTAAAGTATCAGAACAATAGGCCTCGTTCCGTATGTTGACCACCTCCGTATGTTGACCGGTTTGCTACAGTCCCTTGGGTGGTCAACTTATAGAGGTTCTACTGTATTTGGAAAAAGCAAGCCAAAGAAAAAAGGTCAGAATGATTTAATTCTTAGCGATTAAAAAACAGACACACCATGAAATAAAAGAAACAACAAATTAAAAAAAAAAAAACACTCATAATGTAATGAAAAACAAGGAAATATTACAAACAACACGATACATGAAAACTACCGATAACAGAAAGTTGTATACTGTAAATGCCAAGAAGTCAGAAAATAAATTTGAATGTAAGTTGTCACTACCAAAAAATAACAGGTATTTAACTATAACACAAAATGGAAGATAAAATTACACTAAAATACCCTAATTATAACTGACAATCAGGTTTAACGGGGTAGACCAAAATGATGAATGAGTGGAGACAAATGAATATTATCTGGTGCTAGTCCGCTTTCCTCCCATTTCTTAAAAATAAAAAAAATACTAAATAAATGGAGGATATACCTGAAGACAGGAAGAATGAGGCAGCCATGTAAGAGAAGCATGATGGAACTAAATGATGGAGGATACACCTGAGGACAGGAAGGATTTTGCAACCATGTAAGGGAAGTGTTGAGGCTGCTTCATGGTGCGATTTTTATCAGGGCAACTTATTATTAGTTCCAGGTTTTGTCACACCATGTCGTACCTCAACTGAACGCAAGAAATACATGAAAGCGGTCGCTGTGAGATGAGTATCGAGGTATGATGTAGACAGATTGATATGTGACGTCATAGCGTCAAGATGTGTGTCAAAAATGGCTTGTGTATCAGCCAGTATATTTGTGTATTCAATAAATATTTCTGAGGATAAAAGGGGTAAGCTATATGCTTAAATGAAAGGCATGAGAAAATGCCAGGATTATAAGTAAATGTGATACGGGACTATAACTCCCAAGACAGAAGTACGTTGAACTAGAATTATATGAACAGTGTTATACCGGGAGGTCTCATTCCACGAAGTTTATGGAGTGGAAATTATGATGTATGAATATTAAAGATACCGGGACGCTCAAATCCCCCGATGTTGTTGGAAATATAATTGAACAGTTGTTATTCCGGGAGGTATCATTCCCCGAAGATATAAGAATAAAATTAGTAGAATTGTTATACCGGGAAGCGACATACCCCAAAGCTTATGGATTGATGTGGATTTGATTTGTGGATAATTGAAATACTGGGACGCTAAATACCCCGCTGGAAATAGTGATTACTAAGTGAGATTATCAAGGTATGTGGAAGGGAGAAGTCAAGTGACATGTTTAGAAAGTCGAATCAGATTTAAGCAAGACTGTAAAACAGAGAGGGAGCATACATGCCATGTTCGTAATTTTGACCTTGTTAGTGTGTACTTACTCGTTATTAAACTGTTGCCAAATCGTCCAAGCCCAGTAGTTTATTCAATCTCTCAAGGTTAATTTACACCGTTATTAACTTCATGCAGTACTTGAGATGTTGATATGGAAAGGTGTATACAAGACGGGTGGTTGCCAGAATATTCAACAATACAAATCAAAGCAAGATGAATGAATTCTCACTTCTTCAATAACACAAATAGACCCTAGACAACAAAAGAATTCGGGCAATTCCTCCATCCCTTAACAGGAAGCTTGATGGAGGATTCACCTGGGGACAGGTAGAATGGGACAATCATGTAAGGGAAGCATGATGGAACTAAATGATGGAAGATACACCCAGGGACAGGAAGAATTGGGCAACCATGTAAGGGAAGCATGATGGAGGATTCACCTGGGGACAGGTAGAATGGGACAATCATGTAAGGGAAGCATGATGGAACTAAATGATGGAAGATACACCTGGAGACAGGTAGAATGTGGCAGTCATGTAAGGGAAGCATGATGGAACTAAATGATGGAGGATACACCTGGGGACAAGTAGAATGAGGCAACCATGTAAGGAAAGCATGATGGAACTAAATGATGTAGGATACACCTGGGGACAAGTAGAATGAGGCAACCATGTAAGGAAAGCATGATGGAACTAAATGATGTAGGATACACCTGGGGATAGGAAGAATGAGGCAACCATGTAAGGGAAGCATGATGGAGGATACACCTGGGGACAGGTAGAATGGGACAATCATGTAAGGGAAGCATGATGGAACTAAATGATGGAAGATACACCTGGAGACAGGTAGAATGTGGCAGTCATGTAAGGGAAGCATGATGGAACTAAATGAGGCAACCATGTAAGGGAAGCATGATGGAAGTAAATAACTAATTGATGTAGGATACACCTGGGGATAGGAAGAATGAGGCAACCATGTAAGGGAAGCATGATGGAAGTAAATAACTAATTGATGTAGGATACACCTGGGGATAGGAAGAATGAGGCAACCATGTAAGGGAAGCATGATGGAGGATTCACCTGGGGACAGGTAGAATGGGACAATCATGTAAGGGAAGCATGATGGAACTAAATGATGGAAGATACACCCAGGGACAGGAAGAATTGGGCAACCATGTAAGGGAAGCATGATGGAAGATACACCTGGGGACAGGTAGAATGGGGCAATCATGTAAAGGAAGTATGATGGAACTAAATGATGGAAGATACACCTGGAGACAGGTAGAATGTGGCAGTCATGTAAGGGGAGCATGATGGAACTAAATGATGGAGGATACTGATACACCTGGAGACAGGAAAAATGGGGCTACCATGTAATGGGAGACCTCAATGCAAAAGTTGGTACACACATTACATATAATGAAAGAGTAATGGGGAAATGCGGCAGCGGAACAGCAAACGAAAATGGGGATAAATTAATAAGTTTCTGTAGTATTAACAACCTGGTCATTGGAGGAACACTTTTCCCACATAAAGAAATTCACAAATTAACATGGGAATCACCAAATGGTCGGGACAGAAACCAGATAGACCACATCATGATTAACGGTAAATGGAGACTTGCATTACAAGATGTGAAGGTAAGAAGAGGTGCAGATGTGGGAAGTGATCACCATTTAGTAGTAGCAAAACTGAAAGTGAAACTAAGAAGGGCTGGACCAACTGTAACTACACAGAAAAGGTTTGACATCAACAAATTGAAGGACCCCCTTACCAGAAAAGCTTTTGTGGCTGATATAAAGAAACGATATCAATTTGCCAAAAAGTCAGGAAAAGACATTGACTGATGATATAGACCAGAAATTCAACACCATTTCAACAATATATAAGGAAAGCAGCAAATCATGCTTGGGATTCCAGGAAAGGAAGAAGCAAGACTGGATAACACCAGAAACATTAAACACCATAACACTGAGAAAGGAAATGAAAAGAAAGAAAACAGAAGCGAAGTCCCCCAGGTTAAAGCAACTATATAGCGAACAGTACAGTCAGCTGGACAAGGAAGTTAAACGCCAAACCCGAGCCAACAAAAGGAATTTCCTAGACGATCTTGCAAGACAGGCAGAAGAGGCAGCACTGAGAAATGAACAAATAACAGTATACAAAATAACTAAATTCATCAGCGGAAAACGAGGTGCAAACATTAGTAAGAGATAAGCAAGGAAATCTCATCACGACAGCAGAGGGACAGGAAACAAGATGGGCAGAGCACTTCAGAGAAACTTTGAACAAGGAACCACCAGAGACACAATTGAATATTCCTGAAGCTGAAAACGATCTAGATGTAAATACAGACATTCCACGCAAAGAAGAAATCATCACAGCAATCAAAGGGTTAAAGAATGGAAAAGCTCCTGGCCATGATAACTTAAATGCAGAGCTATTTAAGACAGACCCTGAGCTAGCAGCAGAACTATTAGAACCACTATTTGCACAAGTCTGGAAAACAGGGACAACACCAACAGAGTGGAGAAAAGGAATAATTGTCAAATTGCCCAAGAAGGGAGATCTTGCCAACTGCAATAATTGGAGAGGAATCACTCTTCTCTCAGTTCCCAGCAAAATACTAGGCAGGATAATTGTACAGAGAATTTCAAAAGCAGTAGACAACAAACTGAGGAAAGAACAAGCAGGATTTAGAAAGAACAGAAGATGTGTAGATCATATATTCACTCTCAGGAACATTATAGAGCAGTGCTCAGAATGGCAAAGACAGCTGTACATTAATTTCGTTGATTTTGAAAAGGCTTTTGACAGCATACATAGGGACAGTTTATGGAATTCCAAGCTGCATAGTGTCAATCATAAAAAGCCTCTATGCCAACTTTACGTGTAGTGTTGGGCAGAGCAACCTAACCTTTGAGGTGAAGACAGGAGTACGACAGGGATGCCCCTTATCAACCACTCTATTTCTAACAGTCATAGACTGGGTGATGCGCCAGACAACAGAGGGCAGTCCAAGAGGAATAAGATGGACTACATTCTCTACATTGGAAGATCTGGAATAAACGAAAAAAAACGGATAGACTTAATAAGTATAGCCAGCAGGTGGGCTTGAACATCAATTTAAAGAAGTCAGAGGTCATGACGCTCAATGGGAGCAACTCTGAGCCCATATCAGTAAGGAATCAGCAACTGGTACAGACAGACACCTTCACATACCTAGGATGCGTAGTAACACCAGATGGTGGGCAGGAAAAGACATCAACATCAGAATGAATAAAGCAAGAACAGCCTTATTTAGCCTAAACAACATCTGGAAGTCCTCTCAATACAGCACAAGCACAAAATTAAGATTATATCAGAGCTGTGTGCTTTCTGTGCTTCTCTATGGTGCGGAATACTGGAGAGTTACAGAGAAGAAAATGTCAAAATTGTCCTCTTTTCACACAACATGCCTAAGAAAAATTCACCGAATCTTTTGGCGGAATACCATCACCAACCAAGATCTGCTTACTCGGAACAAGCAAGAGGACATGCACTGGACCCCTGAAGGAAAACGAAAGAGAGGCCGACCAAAAACAACCTGGCGGAGGACTGTGGAGGCTGAGATGCAAAGAATGAACCAGAGTTGGGGCACTGTACGAAGGATGGCCACCGATCGAGCAAAGTGGAATCAATTTGTTGTTGCCCTACAAGGTGCAACTAGGCGTGATGGTCACTGACTGCTTTGACGTTCGGCGGCTAAGGATCAAAGAAGAAGAAGAAGAAAAAGATGTAAGGGAAGCATGATGGAACTAAATGATGAAGGATACACCTGGAGGCAAGAAGAATGGGGCAACCATGTAAGGGAAGCTTGATGGAACTAAATGATGAAGGATACACCTGGAGGCAAGAAGAATGGGGCAACCATGTAAGGGAAGCAAGATGGAACTAAATGATGGAGGATTCACCTGGAGACAGGAAGAATGGGGCAACCATGTAAAGAAAGCATTATGGAACTAAATGATGTAGGATACACCTGAAGACAGGAAGAATGGGGCAACCATGTAAGGGAAGCTTGATGGAACTAAATGAAGGAGGATACACCTGGAGGCAAGAAGAATGGGGCAACCATGTAAAGAAAGCATTATGGAACTAAATGATGTAGGATACACCTGAAGACAGGAAGAATGGGGCAACCATGTAAGGGAAGCATGATGGAAGTAAATAACTAACTGATGTAGGATACACCTGGGGATAGGAAGAATGAGGCAACTATGTAAGGGAAGCATGATGAAACAGAAGAAACATAAAAAGTGATAGAAGCATTGAGATAAATGGAAGCTTATAGTTTGGGGGGGGGGGTCTCTGAGAAGACAAAGAAAAAATAGGACTATTTCTCCTTCAGGAATGTCAGAATATTCAATTACTGTGTGGTTGTGCATGAGGCTGACAGCTAATGTGTGGTTGTGCATGAGGCTGAGAGCTAATGTGTGGTTGTGCATGAGGCTGACAGCTAATGTGTGGTTGTGCATGAGGCTGACAGCTAATGTGTGGTTGTACATGAGGCTGACAGCTAATATGTGGTTGTGCGTGAGGCTGACAGCTAATGTGTGGTTGTGCATGAGGCTGACAGCCTCATCATGAAAAACAAATTCATACAGAAACCACAACTGCAAGAGCCAATGATGCAGGCTTCCTGCAAGTGGGCCACATGCAGGGGTGACTCCATGCTCCATGGGAAGCAAACAAGGAAATTGATTGATATATTTTGGCGTCTGCACGCAGGTGGCCAACGGCATTGATTAAGTGACTGGTCTTACACAAAAGCCTCAGTTTGATGTCTTCCTTTTCTTCGTTCACTCTCAGGCTGTTTGTATCTCCATAGAGTTTCTGCAGGAATAGTAATGGTGCTTTCTCTGTTCCTCATATGTAAGGCATCTTTGAAGCAGATGTTCAGCAGGCATTTAATCAGTGCTACAGTTACACTCATTGGTAGTTCCTATCTTTAGCTTGAGTTTTTATATCATCTTAGGCATCATGCCATTTCTGTCCAGCCAATCCTTGTACATGCCAAAGTTAGTTAATGAAAGTGATGCTTGATGCCAGTAATATCAAGTGTAATGTTTCCCTTCCAACAGTCTGTTGCTGCTGCTGGAGCATTTTATTACAGCAGTGAGCTATTGCTGCAGTGGCAACTACTGATTTTAGTGGTGTTCGGAACAGCTGGAGTCTTAGGATTTGTCCTGGTTGAGTGGGAGAGCAAACGATTTATCCGGACTGGCTATCTGGAGATCTGATGGTATTCAAGTTTGTGAAATTAGGGTATCATTAAAGTATTACATATATTTCTATAAACCTAAATGTCATTTATATGTTTGTGTTCTTTAACCCCCTTTGCTACTTTGGGTAAGTCTAGCTTGTCAGGGGGTGTCATTCTCATGCTGTTATGGACTAGTCTGACTTGTTCATAATCTCTTTACAGTTTTTAACCGTCTCCCCTCTTTATCCTGAGTAAAATAGTCCATCATTAGATGATTGATTAGAACAATGTCTCAGAACACATCATGCATATGACAACTTGAACTTCCTGTTTTTAACCCATGTACACGAAAAGTGAAGTCTTTCTTGTGCATGGAAAACCTCGTCCAACCTCATGGTTATAATCTGGGTTAATGGTGGTTTTTTTTTTTTTTTGTATAACATATTTTACATGTTATTTTTCTTTTTGTTGTTTCTTCCAGGCTGCACATTCTGGCGTTTTTTATAATGACATTTCATAATGTCTGTAGTTTGTGTGGAGTATCCCTTTCCATGATTTTTATTGTATGTCTTCACACTTTAGTGTTTGAGGGATTTGTAAACTTTTAGTTACATGCTTCAGTTTGCTTTACTGTGTCTTTGTCTATTTCATTTATTATAATTAAAATCATGTGTAATATGTCTATTTTATTATTGTTGATCTTTTTATATTTAATACGTTTGATATACTTTTTACATTCCATTTGTCTGGTGAATATTATTGTTGTATTATATTTGTTGTTGCTGGGTGTCTGAGAGGAAACGAAGAGAGAATAAGACTACGAGACCATCAGGCACATATTGTACGAGGTGACTAATATGAGGTTCTTCCTGGGTCTGGCAACCTCATTATGTCAAAGAAACCACTGCTATAATCAATCAATACCCTTTAGCTCCCCAAGGAGCATAGGCCTTCAACAAACACATGCCAAGTCTTCCTGTCCTGTGCCATCCGCTCAAGTTCTTTCCATGTTTTCCTCATCATTTTACCTCTATATCCAGTTCTCTTCTCCATGCGTTTTTTGGTCTATCTCTGTCTCTCTTTCCCTGTGGATTCCAGAACAAGGACTGCCTTGTAATGCAATCAACAGGTTTCCTCAATGTGTGTCCTATCCATCGCCAGCGACTTCTTCTCAACTCTCGTTCCACTGGCACTTGTCTGGTTCTTGTCATCAATTCCACATTTGTCGATTTGTCATACCATTTCAGTCCTTCTATTCTACGCAAGAACTCGTTTATAAAAGTCTGTAGCTTTTTGGTTGTTGTTTTTGTTGCTCTCCATGTCTCAGAGCCATACAATAGGACTGACTTCACATTTGAGTTGAAGATTCTTATTTTCATGTTGGACTTGATTTCTCTTGTTCTCCATGTGTTTCCCAATGCAATGAAAGCTCCTCTTGCTTTTTGTATTCTTATTTTGATATCATTGTCTGTCCCACCAACTTTGTCTATATTACTGCCACACTGCTACACTACCACACTGCTACACTACCACACTGCTACACTACCACACTGCTACACTACCACACTGCTACAAGACCATGTGAATACTTGGTGCAGGATCTGCAAGGGACCAGCTGCAGTGGTGGTTCCATGGTCTGTAGGGAGCACAAAGAAAAATAATAATGATGATAACTGTAGGCTACTTGTTTATTCCTAATTATCCTCATTTATCCTCGTAGTCTGAGAATGAGTCAGTTAGAACAAATAGTTCTGTTACATAGGTCAAATAAATTTGAGGGTTATGCCAGGAATATCCAGAACAGCAGGGGAAAAACTTGAATGAAGATGTGATAGTACTTAATTACTTAGTCAGTCCTCTTCTAACCTGGGATGTAGAGGTTTTTCAGAGAGAACGCCATACAATCCTACCAGACTGGTCTGGTTCCAATCTAGTCCTCAGTCCTTCAGATATTGTCTAATGTTGTCCTCCCATCGAACTCTGGGTCACCCTGGAGGTCTGGATTCCTGGCTTTTGGTTTCCCATTTCTGTTGTGGTGGCCAATCTTCCAATCTGCAGACATGGCCAAACCATCGTAATTGGGACTGTTCCACATGAGTCTGCAGGGGCTGTGTTTTGAGGCTATGATGTATCATCTGGTTGCGAACTATGTCTTTTCGTTACTTCAACCACCTTCCTCACATACCTCATTTGTGAGGTTCAGAGCTGGCTTTTGTGGGTTGTAGTTATTGCCCACAACTCGTACCCCTATGTTAAGACTGGTACGATACATAGGTGGAGCTGTGTTCAGCCATCTTTGTATTCTTGCCAATTTCTCTTTTATTGAGGAATCCTTGATTTATGGCTAAACAGGTCTCCCTCCTGCTGCTCTTCTGGTAGCCAACTCCTCTTTGATGTCTCCCTTTCAGTCTATGACAGCTGCGAGGTATTTAAAGTGGTTGACCTGCTCCAGAATCTGTTCTCCCAGCGTAATCTGATGCCTTTATTCTTCTCATAAGATCACCATGGTTATTGTTTGGCAATCAGGGCAATATTGTCAGCAAATGCCAGCTCTGAAATACAGACCTGTCTCATCTTCCAGTACCTAACGGAATATATTCTTGCATTCAATTATTCTAGGTCCATGCTTCACTTCCATAAAATAATGTTGGCTCAGTGTAACACTGGAGAACCATTTTTCCTACTTTAAATAATAATTTACTGAATAATATGTTTCACATTTTCTGGAGTGCTGATTTTGGCTAAGCTTTTCTGCTGTTTATGCTGCTTAAAAGATTGTATTATTTTGTTTAGTAAAGCAATTCAGTTCATGCATAACCAAAGAGCTGCACTCTGATGCTTCCTGATATTAAATGAATTGAATGCTGAAAGTTTAATTTAATAATCTTGAAAGACTGAACTTTTAAAAGCTTACAATCTTAGTAAAAGGTGTTAGTGATGCCATTATATTAGAAAAGTTGCTACTTCTGACTGTTAAGTTAGTAACCACACAGTTGCAGGGTTTAGGATTTAACAGTCAGTCAACCTACCAGTGCTAGAGTAAGCTTATACAAAAGGCACACAAAATAAATAATCCACACATAAAGATATGTACCTGTATGTGTCTATTATTTATTTACTGTTAACAGGTTGGGGTTTCCCTCTTTATTTAGAAAGACACACAGTTGTTATAGGTACACATGAGGTTGTTCAAGGAAATAGTTGCATTGTTTCAGAAAATGTAACTCAAGGAAAGTTTTAAGATGTATTTTTATGTAGTGCATCACAGAGGGGCTGTGTAAAGACCATGGCTGTTCATTTTAAAAAGTATAATTAATGAGAATAATGATGTTTTATATGTGTGTAGTGTGTACAGTAGCTGACTCATGAAGTTCTCTGAGGAGAAAGTCAAAGAATAGGATTACTGTTAACTCAGGCATCTCATAAAAGGTGACCAGTAGGGGATTGTGCATGGGCCTGACAACCTCAACAAGTAAAACAAATGGTTAAATAACCACAACTGCGCAAGCAGACGAATGCTCTGATGCAGGTTTCCTGCAAGGGGACCGCTGCAGTGGTGGTTCCATGCTCTATAAGAAGTGAACAGGGAAAAGATTTTCAACAGCCACACTGGATGTTTTGGGAATAGCCACACTGGATGTTTTGGGAACGGCCACATTGGATGTTTTGGGAATAGTCACCCTGGATGTTTTGAGAATAGCCACACTGGATGTTTTGGGAATAGCCACACTGGATCTTTTGGGAATAGCCACACTGGATCTTTTGGGAATACTTACTTACTTACTTACTTAGTCGTTCCCCTTCTACCGTGAGGTGTAGAGGTTTGGAAGAGAGAGCGCCAGACCATTCTATCAGCTGTCTTCTTCCTGGCCTGGTTCCATTCTAGTCCTCGGTCCTTCAAAAATTGTCTAATGTTGTCCTCCCAGCGGACTCTGGGTCGTCCTGGAGGTCTGGATCCCTGGCTCTTTGTTTCCCATGCTTGTTGTGGTAGCCGATCTTCTCCCATTCTGCAGACATGGCCAAACCATCTTAGTTGGGACTGTTCTATTTGGGTCTGCAGCGGATGGGATTTTAGGCCTTGACGGATCGTCTGGTTGCGGACCATGTCTCTTCTTGTTACTTCAACCACTTTCCTCAGATACCTCATTTCTGAGGTTTGGATCTGGCTTTTGTGGGTTGTAGTCATTGCCCACGACTCCCATCCATATGTCAAGACTGGGACATAGGTGGAGCGGTATACAGCCATCTTCGTTTTCTTACCAACCTCTTTCTTGCTGAGGAATCCACGATTTATGGCCTGAAAAAGTCTCCCAGCCGCTGCTTTCCGAGTGGCCAACTCTTCTTTGATGCCTCCCTTTCGGTCTATAATAGCTCCGAGATATTTAAAGTGGTCGACCTGCTCCAGGACCTGTTCTCCCAACTTAATCTGATGTTTTCTTTCTTCTCGTGATATCACCATGGATTTTGTTTTAGAGCTGCTTATGACCATCCCTCTCTTCTCCAGCTCTTCCTTCCAGACTTGCAGGTTGGATTGGAGATGTGCCTCTGATTTAGCAATCAGGGCAACATCATCAGCAAATGCCAGCTCCGAAATATAGACCTGTCTCATCTTCCAGTACCCCACTGAATACTTTCTTGTTCTCTCCTTACATGCCTTGATGACATCGTCCATAAGGAGTATGAAGAGGTAAGGTGATAGGATATCACCTTGTCTTACACCAGTGGTGGTCCTGAACTCTTCTGACTTATGGTTTGCTGTCCTCACATAATTTCTGCAAGACTTGTAGAAGCTCTGTATAGCATGAATCAGAGGTGCTGGAATATTCTTCCTTGCCAAACAGTCCCAAAGTTTGCTCCAGGGGACCCTGTCAAACGCCTTTTCCAGATCTATGAAACAAAGATGGATCTCACTCTTATACTCAAGGGCCTTTTCACTCAGCTGTCTGAGTGTGAAGATTAGGTCTTGAGTACTTCGGTTTGCTCGGAATCCGCACTGGACCTCATCCAATTGTGGCTCAGCTAGGCGTCGGAGTCTCTGCTCTAGGATTCTAGAGTAGATTTTACCAGGGACACTGAGAAGGGATATGCCTCTATGGTTTCCACATTGTCGATTGTCACCCTTTTTGAAAATTGGTGTTATGATGGCAATCTCCCAATCCTTTGGTATGGTCTTGTTGCACCATGCTGCCTGTAGGACCTTTAAGAGTAATAGGTCGCCTGATGCTCCCATGTACTTAACCATTTCTGGTGTTATACCATCATGCCCTGCTGCTTTGCCCATCTTGATTTTCTCTAGTGCTGCCCTCAGTTCTTCCATCTTTATGTCATCTTCACCATCATTGGTTTCCTCTTCTGTGTCAGTGGTTATCATTTCTGATGCTTCATCATGCTCACCATCCAGGAGTTCTGAGAAATATTCTTTCCATCTTTCCATTACTTCCTTCGGGGCAGTAAGCAATTTGCCTTGCTTGTCCTTTATAAATTTGAGAGGGCATTGTTTTTCTTTCCTCATGTTCTTTAGGGTCTTATAGAACAATTTCTGGTTTTCTTGTGCATCTTTTTCTAGCTTTTCTCCAAATTTTTCCCAGGACTTCTGTTTTGCTGCTAGCACTTTGTTCTTTGCTTCTGTTCTGAGTGTCACATATTCTCTATATTTTTCCATTTGTCCTGTTGTGTTTTTAGCTCCTAAGTATTGTTTCCATGCCATTTTCTTCTCTCTTATTTTCTCTTTGACTTCCTCTGTCCACCAAGGTGTCCTCTTTCTCTGGTTCCCAAGTCGGACTTCACCGCATGCTTCTGCAGCAGCTGTCTTTATGATATCCTTGAATTTATTCCAGAGGGTTTCCAAGTCATCAGGTCGTTCTTCTGTGTTGCTCACTGCTGTAGCAATAAGCCCCTGATATCTGGTCTTAATTTCTGGCTCTCTCAGCTTGTAGGTCCTAATGCTCATTTCTCCTGCTCGTTTATTTGGTTTCTTGCGTGATGTTGGGCCTAGGCAGTCATCCACTGTCCTTTGAAGCAGCTCGAAGAATTCCTCCTTGACCTCTGCTCTCTCATCCTCATTTGGCCCATACACTATGACCAGGTTGACTATGGTTTCTCCTTCTTTTAGTTTTACAACCATAATGCGCTCCGAGACAAAGTTCCATCCCTTGATACTATCTTTTTGATTTTGGGCCACAATGCAACCCACGCCCCCCTTTAGCTCTTTCAGATATGGGTACACCACTGTAGAGCAACGTGTTGCCATCGAGATCCATGACTCCTTGTCCTTTTTTCTTTGTTTCCGTTATAGCCAGGATTTCTAGTTTTGCTTTCCTCATCTCTTCCACCAGCTCCTCTTCCTTCCCATTTATACTTCTTGTGTTCCAAGTTCCATAAGTCGTAGTCCGTAGTCCGTTCCAGTTCGTCGCCTTTAGAATCAGTCCGGTTTTCTCTCTTGTAGTTCGCGTAATCATGATTTAAAGCAAACAGGTGATTGGCCTGTTGTGCCTTTGCATGGTGGAGGGGCTGCCTCCTTACGGCCTCCATGCAGGCCGCCCTCCTCCTTTTTCATCCGGGCTTGGGACCGGCATTGGCGGAGTTCTTTTGGGAATAGCCACCATGAATGTTTTGGGAATAGCCACACTGGATGTTTTGGGAATAGCACACTAGATGTTTTGAGAATAGCCACCCTGGATGTTCTGGGAACAGCCACACCGGATGTTTTGGGAATAGTCACACTATATCTTTTAGGAATAGCCACACTGGATGTTTTGGGAATAGCCACACTGGATCTTTTAGGAATAGCCACACTGAATGTTTGGGGAATAGCCACACTGGATGTTTTGGGAACAGCCACACTGGATGTTTTGGGAAAAGCCACACTGGATGTTTTGGGAACAGCCACACTGGATGTTTTGGGAATAGCCACACTGGATATTTTGGGAATAGCCAAACTGGATACAAGCAGTAGAGAATGTTATGTAAATATGCTGACAAAAATAAAACAACCCAAAACCAGAAATGAGAACAACAGATATAAAATGAAACTACAAAAAAAAAAAAACAAACATGATTATAAAAACTGTAGGAGAATAAATCCTGAACCACTGGCTGGAGGTTGTATAAGTGGAAGAGAAAACAGGCTGACCTAAAAATAATTGAATAGGAAGGAGCATGGTGCATTGAATAAAAGAGAAAAAAAAAAGCCAGTGAAAAGGCAAACTGATGAACTACATTCAATTATTCTATGTCCATGCTTCACATCCATAAAAGAATGCTAGCTCAGTGGAGAGCCATTTTTCTTACTTTAATTGATAATTATTTATAGAATAATATGTCTCACAACAAAAAAAAAGGATTGAGATGGAGGAAACGAGAAACTAAAACATTAATTGTTCCATGTGTGGCTGTTGTTTTCTTCCTTTGTAAAAGTGACGTGTATAGTTTTTACATTATTTTGTTTATATCAGTTTTACTGCAGTCCATTTGATCTATTTTGGTTTGGTTTGGTTTGAAGGATTATCTTCATTGCACACGGACTACTCCATCAGTGCTCTGATCTCCTCCCTTAGATCACACAAGGAGGATCTCAGCTCAGTGCACGAACTCCGTAGCACCTGCGAGAATCCTAATGTGTGCATGTAGGAATCACACATTCTATAAATATTTTTGTGGTGGGTAGGTTTCTAATTTAAAAAATTTTTTTGCCAGGGCAGCGGCCTGATAGGCCTACTCTTTACGATTTCCAACTGCAGAGGGATTTTTAACGTGCGCAACTTGCACACAGGACCTCCTATTTCTTTCACCCTTATCCGAGAAGGCTAGGCATCCGATCTCACTACCCAGGAGACCAGGGGGGAGTATGACATCATTACGACCACTGGATCTGAGAAAAAATAATTTTCATAAATTATGTTTCCTCAACTGGGAATAGAACCCGGTACCCCTA
This sequence comes from Oreohelix idahoensis, assembly GCA_024509875.1. Classification (NCBI taxonomy): domain Eukaryota; kingdom Metazoa; phylum Mollusca; class Gastropoda; order Stylommatophora; family Oreohelicidae; genus Oreohelix; species Oreohelix idahoensis. The sequence continues at coordinate 310,368 of JAMPIV010008757.1, forward strand.
GAACGTGAAGCGGACGCCATACCTCTTAGCCACTCGACACCACCCACCACCCCCCCCCCCCCCCCCCCCCCCCTATTTGATCTATGCAGCCAACAAAGTATCTTTACAACGATTTTTGCTTGTTCCCAGGGATCTCAGATGAAACAAAGAAAGAACAGGACAACTGCACGATGTTTGCTGATGTTAGTCCAGGCTTCTTCTTTGGTCCTTGGTCACTGATTGACACGGCAATCCAAGAAGTGTCTTTACAATAAATGTATTACTATTATGAAACATTCCCGTTTACATATTTTATGACAAAGACAAGATGTTTATTTACATAATTTATGACATGTAGTATGTACAGTTTTTACAACCAAATATTTTGTAAAATATATGCAACTATGCAAATATGTGAACTGGTTAGACATCTTAATATCTGAGTGCAGCTGTTTAAAAAATGTGAATCATGAGCACAGATATTTGGGAACTTAATGTTTGTACTTTTCATTCACAACACCATATTGTTAAAAAAATTTTTTTTTTAAATTTAGCAGTTTGATCCCCATCTCTTCTTGTTCTTCATCATTTGACAAATCTGGTAACAAAATGTACTGCCAAAATGTGCAATTTTAATCATGTTATTTTCACAATAATTGTGTTGTTATGGCCAAACCAATGTGATAAAAATCAGGTATTTATGAATGGGCTTTCACTGAGAGCCGCGGTAGCACAGTGGTTAGTGCACTGGCTTCCTAGCTCGGTGGTCCATGGTTCGATCCCCAGTTGAGGTGGGATTTTTTAGACCGCAAACGGCTCCGGGGGCAACCCAGCCTCATGAATTGGGTACCAGAGCAACTCTGAGAAGGTTAAAGCGGCCAAAGTGATGCTGACCACATCACCCCTCGTGTACCAATGGTCGAGAAAATATGGGCCTAACATCATATTCCCAATATGCCTCAATGGGCGTGTAACAGGATCCTTTACCTTTTCACTGAGAATGTTACTTACTTAATTGGTCGTTCCCCTTCTACCGTGAGGTGTAGAGGTTTGGAAGAGAGAGCATAACAGGATCCTTTACCTTTTCACTGAGAATGTTAATTTCTGTAAATGTCGTAACATAAATTAATATACTTATCTGGTAACATCTCTTTAATTGAAACAGGAATGAACAAAGTGGTATATATGTGTGAGTTTAATAGACAGACAAGAATAGATAATCAGTGGATGATTTGATGTCACAACTTCAGCTTAAACAGCACAGTTTGTTGATCGCATGAAAGCCACAAATAAAGTAAAATGTATTATTATTATTATTTTCTAAGCATTTCTTTTAACCAGGTATTTTCAGCACATTATTTTTTCATTTTCCTTTTTTCCATTTTGCTTTTATGTGTTCAGCTGATAACAATATTTCACCAAAAATCTCCTGTCATTCTGCAGTATTAGCACACATACAATTTTGTTTATGAATATTCCAACAATTGTTAAACAATGCATTACTACTTATGTAATATCAAATATTGAAGCAGCTTTAATTTTCTGTTTTTTAATGCCTTGAAAATACTGATTTATGTATTAGCTGACCTTTGATATTATATTTCTGTTTTCAGACTCATCTTGCAAAATTATTAAGCTCTTTGCATTTTTTTAAAAGATATTTACAATTTTTTTTTTGTTTTTATGCAAAGAAAGAGTAAAAACAAACTTGCAGATATATCAAAAGGATTTTAAAAAATTATAGACTGCAAGATAGTGCTAAGAAATCCTGAAAAGCTGCTTAGTGTATAGAAATAAATACATACTGCTTACTGTGTGAATAGGGGAGGAGATAACAATTATATAAATTTTCATCAGAGGAGATCAAAGGCAAGATCTAACACAGGCTGATATCTTGGATGACTGACAGCAGTGAGCAAAGCTGAACTGATAAACAAAGCTGTCAGTGAGTAGGCTTGGACAACTGACAGTAGTGAGTAAACCTGAATGATGAACAAAGCTGTCAATTATTAGACTTGGACAACTGACAGTAGTGAGTAAGCCTGAATGATGAACAAAGCTGTCCATGATTAGACTTGGACAACTGACAGTAGTGAGTAAACCTGAATGGCGAACAAAGCTGTCAATTATTAGGATTGGACAACTGACAAAACGTGAGTAAAACTGAATGATGAACAAAGCTGTCAATTATTAGGCTTGGACAACTGACAGTAGTGAGTAAGCCTGAATGATGAACAAAGCTGTCCATGATTAGACTTGGACAACTGACAGTAGTGAGTAAACCTGAATGATGAACAAAGCTGTCAATTATTAGGATTGGACAACTGACAAAACGTGAGTAAAACTGAATGATGAACAAAGCTGTCAATTATTAGGATTGGACAACTGACAAGACATGAGTAAAACTGAATGGTGAACAAAGCTGATAGTGATTAGGCTTGGACAACTGACAGATATGAGTAAAACTGAATGATGAACAAAGCTGTCAATTATTAGGCTTGGAAAACTGACAAATATGAGTAAAACTGAATGGTGAACAAAGCTGTCAGTGATTAGGCTTGGACAACTGACAGATATGAGTAAAACTGAATGATGAACAAAGCTGTCAATTATTAGGCTTGGAAAACTGACAAATATGAGTAAAACTGAATGATGAACAAAGCTGTCAATTATTAGGCTTGGACAACTGACAGATATGAGTAAAACTGAATGGTGAACAAAGCTGTCAATTATTAGGCTTGGACAACTGACAGATATGAGTAAAACTGAATGATGAACAAAGCTGTCAATTATTAGGCTTGGACAACTGACAGATATGAGTAAAACTGAATGATGAACAAAGCTGTCCATGATTAGGCTTGGACAACTGACAGTAGTGAGTAAACCTGAATGATGAACAAAGCTGTCAATTATTAGGATTGGACAACTGACAGATATGAGTAAAACTGAATGGTGAACAAAGCTGTCAATTATTAGGCTTGGACAACTGACAGATATGAGTAAAACTGAATGATGAACAAAGCTGTCAATTATTAGGCTTGGACAAATGACAGATATGAGTAAAACTGAATGATGAACAAAGCTGTCAATTATTAGGCTTGGACAACTGACAGATATGAGTAAAACTGAATGATGAACAAAGCTGTCAATTATTAGGCTTGGACAACTGACAAATATGAGTAAAACTGAATGATGAACAAAGCTGTCAATGATTAGGCTTGGACAACTGACAGCATTGAGTAAACATGAATGATGAACAAAGCTGTTGATGATCTCCATGAGAGGAAGGGTCATGATAGTTAAAACCTGGAAGCACAATGGTGGAGGTGCTGCTCATTTGATTTTTAACTGTACTTAGACAAAAAGGTTTTTTAAATTTATTTACACTAATACATGAATTGCATGGATGCTTTATGTTGACCTGCATTTTTTTGTGATAACACGTTGCATCCGTATTTCATTTTACTGTTGACAAGTGCATGAATGCTCACCTAGTGTCCACATGAAAACATTTCGTTATTAGTAACAGAATTAATAAGCAGTAAATGAGGAAGGGACCTTTTTTTAAAGAATGTATTTTAGTGGCTCATTATTGTGATGGTTATAAATGCAGTTGTATTGTATCACAGAAAGAGTTTAAAAATAAATGTTTATGTTTTATTAAACATACAAACAACGTACACTGGTTTATCTCACTCTGTGTGTGTGTGTCAGTGTCTGTTTAGCCGCTGGTATTGTTTCTGTATGTTTTATATCCTTCCTCTCGCATCTCTGTTAGCCTAGTCTTACTCCGCCACTCTGCAAGCACAGATGGCTATTAGTTTAACTTCCCTCAACGAAAGACTGGAGATGTTAGGAACCTTGAGCTGACTACTGACTTTATTAGAGTCATTAATGTAGAAGTCTGAGGGCGAACGAGATGTCAGGAACCTTGAGCTGAGTACTGACTTTATTAGAGTCATTAATGTAGAAGTCTGAGGGCGAACGAGATGTCAGGAACCTTGAGCTGAGTACTGACTTTATTAGAGTCATTAATGTAGAAGTCTGAGGGCGAACGAGATGTCAGGAACCTTGAGCTGAGTACTGACTTTATTAGAGTCATTAATGTAGAAGTCTGAGGGCGAACGAGATGTCAGGAACCTTGAGCTGAGTACTGACTTTATTAGAGTCATTAATGTAGAAGTCTGAGGGCGAACGAGATGTCAGGAACCTTGAGCTGAGTACTGACTTTATTAGAGTCATTAATGTAGAAGTCTGAGGGTGAACGAGATGTCAGGAACCTTGAGCTGACTACTGACTTTATTAGAGTCATTAATGTAGAAGTCTGAGGGCGAACGAAGAAGAAATAACAAAAGAGGTTAATAAAGTCCTGGTTAATGCTAGGAACAATCAAACCGCAGTGGTTGCGCTAAATAGATGTCGTAGCTAGGCGGAAATAGACGTCAAGAGTATACGTGATTATTCAACGAACTTTGAAGCAGCTTTGTTAATTAAAGTTAACTGGCCACTACAACAACTGGACAAACGTGCCAACTTGCATCAGCTGCAGTAATCGTCAAGCACAGCCACTTTCTTGTTTAACCTGTGTTATCAATTTTGTTATTCGGGACAACAGGAAATCGTCACACACACTTTTGCAGGAGGCTCTGAATCCTAAAAGCATGTGTATATGTTGCTGACCTTTTACTGGTCTTTCGCGATGGCATGAACAAGTGAATGAAAATTTGATATGCGTTGTAAAATCTACAAGGCTGGCTGAAAAGACTGAGATCGACAACACATGTGATCGGCACATATTTTGATATCTGCTGGGGCAGGGTGGACCTTATAAACTGCGGGGTCCTTCTTCTTCTTCTTCGTTCACCCTCAGATGCCAACTTGAATAAGTTCAAAGAAAGCAGTGGTCAGCCTGAGGCTGTTGATATCTCCGTAGATTTTCTCCAGGAATGGTACAGGTGATGGCCATATGCGTTTTCTCTGTTCCTCTTATTTTGGACACCTTTGAAGCAGATGTTCGGCAGTCATTTTATCGGTGCCACAGTCAGTAGTTCCTATCTTTAATTTGTTGAATAGATGGTACCCGGTATCTCAATCTGTTATGACCTGTGTGAAGTCTGAAGATTACCACTTGTTCACTTCTGCTGAGCTGGTAATACGGATCATTTTGTGTGTGGCCTGTATGCTCTTCTTCCCACTTGTGCCTGTACCTGCGCTTGATAAAACTCTTGGCCTCCTCATAAATTATGTTCGCGTCAAGTTGAGGAAGCTTTCCCCCTTCCTTTGCCAATCTGTCAGCTTCTTCATTTCCTGGGATGTTGCAGTGAGAAGGGATCCACTGTATCACGACTTTTGTATTGCTGACATAGTCTATGAAGTGTTAGGTCAGATTTGGATCATTTGGCTGGGGCTAATGGAGTTTTGATTATTTTAAATTAGATATCAGGAATATATTTTGTTACATTATACTTAAAATTAAATAATACCAATATTTACTAGCTACATTTTGATTTAAGACGTGTAAGAAAATTATACTTAAAAATATTCCTTGTTTCTAATCCACAAACTTTTAAAAAATTGTGCCCAAGTTTAAATGTTTTTCTTCGCCATAATTCTAAAGATACTATTGCACGCTATTTGACCATAGCTAAGATTTTATCATTTTTAATTTGGAAGAGCTTCTTCCCTTACGTCCCTGTGACTAGAATTGTCAAAACAATGCTTAGAGCTATAACAATTTTTAAGGAAATTCAGTAGCTTTTGTTGCGCACATATTCTTTTGTGTGACGCACAGATTAATGTTGACACGCATACAAATGTAAAATGTAATTATTTGTCTGATAAAAATATATTTATCTTTGAATTCACGATTCTCAGTCTAAGGGACAGAACTCAGATTAGTCGATGTGTATTCATTCTATGAGTTATCTGTTCTTGTATCTTTCCTGAATATCGAACTTGGCGTATGAATCTAGACTTATGTCATATTTTGTGTCTGGTATAGCCAGAAACAGATTATTCTTGCTGAGGTTTATGCAGGGATGTTTATGATCCGAATCTATGTTTACTCCTTGTCTGTTTGAGACGATTCGGTCTTATATCGTGTTATCTTTGTATGTCTATGTCGGACTATTTTCCTTGTACTGTACTTTGGGGTCAACCACTTTCGGCGCATGAAGATACGTTAGGGAGTGCTTCGGTGATGAAGGAGCCTGGCGGGATGTCATGGCTTTAGACCTGTCCAAAGTCTGTGATCTCTATGATTTATTATGGGAACGAAGATAGTTTCTTCTAGGATTGTTAGGTCTATGAGTTCACCAGTGTTGATTCAGTGACGCCAGGAGAGCGTTTGTGTTTGCTAGTGTATTTCCTATGCCCAGGTAAAAGAACATTTTACTGAACTTTTTCGTCCTAGGCTTAATTGGGCAGATGTCTACATTAGGATTATCCATATCCAGATGTCGGGATGATATGTTACCTAGCAGCACTTTAGATGATTGTATGCAGCATTTAAGACGAAAGAATATGCTGATTCTTGTAGAAACATTTGTGTTTATGAACAAAGCTTCTATTGAAGATTTGCTATACATCTGTATAGTGAGCGATGCTCAAAAGGGAACCAGAAGCCATTTTGGATTCTAACTTTTTGTCGATCATCAATCAGAGAACGGGGATGCCCCTTATTATCAGGTGATGATTAAGAGATCACAGTTATAAAGAAAACCCAATACTGGTGGGTTAACATTATCTTCAGATAGATTTGCTGTACTTTACCTAAAGGAATCTTCGCTAGAAAAGAGGTTCTGTTTAGGAGTCATACTTGAACAGTATTTATTAACGGACACGCTCGGTCAGTAAGGCCTGATGATTATATTGATAAACAGTGGAAATCTAAGTGCTTGTCTGCAGATGTTCCATTGTGATGTTATTCAACATGAATGCTAACTTAAGATGGTAGACCATTGATCAACAATATGCTATTTATGTCGACCTATGTTGCTGTAACTATACACGTACTGTCTAAGTGTGTGCGTCCTATTAAACAGTATGAAACGACCACAGTAGTCCAGCCATCCTTGACTTCCCCCTGTGATTGGAGTGAGTGTCCTGTAAACCTGTCGAACTGTCATCCATTCGCGTTTGTCATTATTGAGGTTCACACTCACCCATTGCATCAGAATATACGCACTTAACAGTATACCTTGTCAGGGCCACAACAGTCGGTAACCTGACCCATTTATAGAACATTGTGACTGGACGAGCTATTTAAAAAAAAAAAACAGTCCATGTCAATCTGGTGCAAGAAACAAGCGTTATCAATGTGGTAGGCCAGCTTTCTGGGTCAATCTGCACAGTGGACATTTTGGGAAGTCAGCTACTGAGACCAGACCGTTTCCTGTGGCCTGATACGACACACCAGCAGTACAACTCTACAGTCGATGTCAGCATGACCTGCCCTATCCGATCGTATGCAGTAAATAGGTCAGCGCTCGTTGAACAGACGGTGTTTACATAGAACAGACAGCATTACACATCAGGGTTGGAGCGTATATTTGACTGTGTTTGCGAAATGTACAGTGCAACTGAAGCGAGAAATCCTACTTGTGATTCTTAGGAACTGTAAACGGTGGATTTTCCTGCACTGCCATAGTTTGTGTTGAACTTTAATAATTTAGGCCAGAATTAATTGTTTAATAAAGTACAGTAGAACTCCATTTATCCGAACCCCAATTATCCAAACATCCAATTATCCGAACACTTTTTCCAGAAAAAAAAATCATGCGCCACCAGTCACGTTAGACTACAATTCTGAATCTTTTGATGCGGCAAGCTTCAAATGTGTGCGAACGATTTGTAGAGAATGGGATGGGCTAATGGTCGGTCACTTACGTACAGGAAGTCAGTTAGATCATAAAGTCAGTTAATATCTGGTTTACCAATCCAGTGTACATGTGCGTTCTAGGTAGAACACAGGCTAAACAGACAGTTCAACTTAAAATAATTGTGTCTGCTACTACAGCAGAATAATTTTGGTGTACAAGTATTTCTCTGTGCGATATAGCATCTTCCAGTAGGTCTAAAGCATATAAAAGGAACCGCAATGTTTTGTCAATTAAAACGAAAACAGAAATTATCAAGAGACTAGGACAAGGTGAAACTGTGTTTTCACTTGCGAGGATTTCCAATGTTGGGAAAGCTACCGTCTCTGACATCAAAAGTAACAAGGATAAAATTATGAGTTTTGCATCGAAATTTGATAGTGAAAATGGGTCGAAGAAACATAAAACCATGAGAAATGCGAAAGATTTGAAATTGGAAGAGGCTTTGTATATATGGTTTGTGCAAAGAAGAGGCAAAGGGGAACCTATCTCTGGTTCTCTGTTGTGTGAAAAGGCACTTCAGTTCAACAATCAACTTGACGGTCCTCCTGACTTTAAGGCTAGCCAGGGATGGTTAAGAAACTTTAAATCTCGTCATGGCATACGAGAATTGGAGATTCAAGGGGAATCTTTATCTAGCGATGCAACTGCCGCTGAAAATTTTAAAGAAACATTCTTGGCTTTTTTGGAAGAAAAAGGTTATTCACTCGATGTGTATAATGCCGATGAGACTGGCTTATACTGGAAATCATTGCCTCAAAAATCACTTGCATCTCAGCGCGAAGCAGCTGCCCCTGGGTTTAAAAAGTGCAAAGAGAGAGTAACAATTTTGGTAGCCGCGAATGCCAGTGGAAGTCATCGTTTACCGGTGCTAATGATCGGCAAAGCCAAAAAACCACGTTGTTTAAATAATGTGACATGTCTCCCGTTGTGCTACAAAGCACAGAAGAGTGCTTGGATGAATAGTGAAATATTTATTGATTGGTATACAAATCAGTTCATCCCAAATGTGAAGAGGCTGAGAGAACAAGAAAAGAAAACTGGAAAAGTAATTCTTCTACTGGACAATGCACCCTCTCACCCAGAGACGGATACATTGAATGCAGTTGATGCAAATTTTAAAATAATTTTTCTGCCTCCCAATGTAACAGCACTGATTCAACCAATGGATCAGGGTGTTATAGCAAAGCTTAAAAAAGATGTACAAGAAGGAAGTCCTGCGTCGTTTATTGTTGGCTGAAGATGAAGAAAGTGTGGTGGCGTTTTCCAAAAAGCTTAATCTCAAAGACTGCTGCTATATGTTAGCTGATGCTTGGACCACCCTGTCACAAGATAATCTCAACAAGGCTTGGAATAGATTGCTTGGGGAAAAAGGAGGAAATGAAACTACTGCAGTGGACGCAAATGATGATTGTATAAATGAAGTTGTGGAACTGTTTCAAGCAATGCCCGGATTTTCGGACTGTGACAAAGATGATGGACACATGTGGCTAGAAGATGATAATGATTCTGGTTTTCAGTTTTTGAATGACTAAGAAATTTTGTCTTTTGTGCAAGAAGAAAACCAAATACATGTAGTGACCGATGATGAAGACTCCTCAGAAGTACATGATGTACTTGTAGATTATGAAGAAAAACCAAAACGTCGACCAAGTCCTGAAGAGGCCTTTATAGCACTAGAAACAGCGATGGCTTGGTACGAGCAAGAAGATGACAGCTGTCCTACTCAGCTTCTGCTGTTGAAGAGAATGCGGGACTTAGCAGCCAAAAGGAGACTATCCAGTTTGGTGCAAAAGAGGATTCCTCATTATTTTAAATAGTGGGCTACATCTGTGCAAGTACATGTATACGTAAAGAACGCCTGGTTTTGAATCGTTTGTAATGTTATTTTGATAACATTTCTCTTTCTTAACAAAAATAATTAATACAAGTAGTACATGCACTGCAGTGTAATAAAAGATTTTGGTGATACAGTGATCTAATACAGTGTGGGTATTATTATTACAGTACAAGTAAATATGTTTTATAGTGTATTTTCCTTGTGATGGTTAATTATTTTTAGAAATATGTGTACATGTACTCGATACATTATGTAATCCAATTATCCGAACATTCGATTATCCGAACGATGCTCGGTCCCATGGGGTTCGGATAAATGGAGTTCTACTGTACCATAATACAGTACCATTATAACTGAGCCTCCTATTTGCAACACATACTATCTGCAACACATTTCATTATATTATATGTATTTATGCAATATGTATATTTATGTTTACATGTTTATATGTGATATTTGTGTATATTTCTGTGGGCGGTTGGTGAGGTGACTATTATATGGTATATTATATGGTAGAGAGGTCATATAATAGCGTTCTATAGGTGCAATTTTCTTGGTTGAAAATTTGCTGCGACATCGGTTGCTATTAGTGTTAGCTGTGAAGACTGTGCTCATCGTTGTTTTCGTAATATTTTTTCTGTTCTTCAGTTTTGTTTTGATTTGTTTGTACTTGTAGATCTACCCTTTTCTAAAATTTAGTTCTATACACATTTATATTTATACACTGTGGCGTTATTTGTGTTGTTATCCCTGTGCAGTTGTCATCACAGATTCTGTGATTATTTTCATTGATTTTCCTATTTGATTTATTTGATTTCTGCAAATGTTTTCATGTTGTCTTTTATAATTGTTTTGTTGTGTTCTTGATCGACATACACTATATGAAACATATTTGATCATACACTACTAGCTGTGTAGGGAACTTATGAGAAATAATCAACTGATGACTAATTGTTGTTACTAGAGGTACACAACTGATTATACAAGACCTTATTTAAAGGCTTGTTTCCAACAGAGATTGGGATTGTGAGCTAATTAATCAAGTTCATTTAGAACTTGTTCCTGTTTACTTGGAAATAGATTACATTATTGTTTCAAGTGATTGCTATCATTATTAGACATCATGTCTACATTGGAATACTTTATTGCACAAGGGAAATCCCTTGATAAGTCTGGTAAGGAATTAGAGGAGTTTGCAACTGCTCAATTTGCCATGGTATTAAAGTCAGAAGAAAAGAAGCAAAAAGAGGAAAATAAATGGAAAGCAGAAGTTGAACAAAAGAAGATAGATGCTGAGAATTTAAGATTGCAGATGCAAGCTGAGGAGAGAAAAGCTGCTGCTGAGGAGAAAAAAGCTGCTGCTGAGGAGAGAAAGCTTCAAATAGAAGACAAAAAAATTAGAAGCTGAAGAAAAAAGATTACAAAGAGAAGCTGAGGCTGAACAAAAAAGATTAGACAGAGAAGCTGAAGCTGAAAATAAAAGATTAGAAGCTGAGGCTGAGCAGAAAAGATTAGACAGAGAAGCTGAGGAGAGAAAAGCAATGAGAGAACATGAACATCAAAAAGAACTTTTAGCATTTGAGTTAGAAAAATTGAAATTGACAAATATGAGTAATGTTAATCAGTCAAATGGTAATAGTGGTAAACCCTTTACTTATAAGGTCAAGGTACCAGCGTTCAATCCTTCCAGTGACGATATTACATTCTGGCTGGATCGTTTTGAACGTTCTTGTCGAGCTCATAATGTGGATAAATCACAATATGCTAACCAGTTATCAGAAAATTTGAAAGGTGATTCTCTAACTAGTTTAAGTTTGGTTGAAGAGGCTGACAAGGATAATTATGATGTTATTAGAGCAGCATTATTGAAAAAATATCAATTAACAGAGGAAGGTTACCGTATTTTGTTTAAGAAAATGGTACCTGAATCAGGGGTAGAATTCTCAGAATTCATTGCAAGGACACGTCTTACATTTAATCGTTGGATTGAATTGTCCAAAACAGAAAAGACATATGAAGCCCTTATAGACTTGCTGCTCAGAGACAAGATTATGTCAAGTGTTAATAAACCATTCCTTGAATTCCTACATGAGCGTAAACCCAAGACACTAAAAGAAATGGAAGAATATTGTACCCAATACGTCACAGCACATCCGGACGTAGCTTTTAGCAACGCTAAGGTTAAAGAAAGTATGCCAGTTGCATCAGCAACACCATACAACCCTAATTACTCACACAAATTTCAGGGACCACAAAACAGGTTTGATAAAAAAGGTAACCATAATAGTTATCAAAACCAAGGTAACCAATCATTTCAGGGTTCTTCTGCGAAGTACTGGAGACGAGCCGACAGCCCTCGATTCAGGGGTGGTCATAATTATAGAAATTTCCGCAGAGGAAGTCATTATAGAAACTATCCAAGTCATCCATCATGGAGACAACAAGACCATAGTTATAGAGATACTCATTATAATGAATATGATAATGGTAACCATGAGAACTATGACTCAAATCCAAATAGGGGTTACAATAGAGGAAACAATAATGATTACAGAGGCAATAATAATCGAGGTAGATCACAATACAAAAAACATAAATCACATTATCAGGCAAACTCTGCACAGCAAGAGTCACATGAAGCCTATAAACAGACTAAAGATAATAATGACGCTAATAATATGGCATGTTCCGCTTTTGATTTTGGGAGAGCATCTCAGTGCCCCCAATGCAAAACATTATTTGAACCAACTACGGTGTCCACTTTAAGTTGTGGCCATCCTCTTCCCGCTCTTCCTGCGTCAGTCGCGCATGATGGAAGAGGTTCTCTTGTCTTACATAAAGGTTTAGTAAATGACAATCCAGTCTCAGTTCTTTTTGATTCTGGATGCACCACAATTGGTGTTAGGCAACCACTTGTAGATCCTTCTCGTGCCACTTGAAAAGTAGTCAAATGTGTAACGTTTGGCGGCACCTTAGAGAAATACTCTACTGCTATCATTAAGATTGCTACTCCTTTCTTTACAGGAGATGTACACGCATGTCTTCTGCCGAATCCGATCGCTGATCTTATCATCGGTCGTATTCACGGAGTCAAAGAATGCACTCCACAACAAATTTCCGTTTGGGAAAAACAAAATATGCAAACTGCTAATGCTGTAGTCACTAGAGCTCAGGCTCTTAATATGCCACAAACTTCATCTACTGAAGATAATGAAGTGCATAACCAAGATGATCCCTTGGTAATTTCTCGTGACTCGTTTATAAAACAGCAAGAAGATGATCCAACTCTAAAGAAATTCTCCACTCTTGCAAGAAAAGGTGATCCGAATAAAGATACAAAGCATAAATCTTGGATTACAATGAAGAATGGCGTACTTGTACGTATGGTGCAAGACTCCGCTAAGTCAAGTCATTCTCAGATTCTTGTTCCCAAGAATTTGAGAGTTAAAATTTTGCAGAACGCTCACGACTCTCAGTGTGCTGGACATATGGGTTTTTCCCGTACAAAGTCAAGAGTTCTTGCGGCTTTCTTTTGGCCTTTTGTGAACAAGGACATACGGATTTATTGTCGATCTTGTATAGTATGTCAAGAAGTCAAATCCAAAGGTCCACGCCATGCTGCACCTATTCAGGCTGCAGACATTCCTATTAGACCATTTCAGAAAATGGCGATATACATCATTGGTCCATTTAAGATCAAATCTGCTAGAGGACATCAGTTTATCTTAACGTGTGTGGACATGTGCACACGTTGGCCAGAGGCTATTCCTCTGAAGAGCATTACTACTGCTGACATTGCAGATGCTCTTTGGCTTATATTTTCTCGTCTGGGATTCCCCGGAGAAATATCAGACCATGGCACCCAACTAATATCGGATACCATGTCTCAAGTAATGTCTACTCTGCAGATAGAGAGATCTTTGAGCAGTATCTATCATCCTATGTCCAATGGGATGGTCGAATGGCTAAATAGAACACTCAAAAACTTACTAGGGAAGATAACTGAGGATCATCCTCAAGATTGGGACAGGGTTTTACCCGCGGCCCTCTTTGCTTACAGAGAGGTTCCCAATGAACATACAGGATTTTCTCCCTTTGAACTTGTCTTTGGCGCGCGACCGCGCGGCCCTATGTCTTTGCTTCATGATCTCATAACCGCTGATAATATTACCGATGACACAAAATCTTCTTACGAATATGTCATCGCGCTGAGACAAAAGATTATCGAAGCATGCAAATTGGCAACTTCTTCTTCTGAATTTGCTAAGCAGAAGGCAAGACAATTTGTCAATAAGAAAAGAACCTTACGACAACTTTGTCCTGGTGACAAAGCATTTGTTTTGCTACCTTGTAGGGAAAACAGACTTCTTATTTCTTGGAAAGGTCCATACGATATAATCTCGAAAATTTCCGATGTTGACTACATTGTCGATATTGATGGAAAGCATAAAACCTTCCACATTAATATGCTTACGGAATTCCATGAACGTCCGGATTATTTACAGCCTATTTTCCAGGCAACGGACGATTCACCAGTCCAACATGGTCATTACTCATCACTGTCCGTAATACAGGATGAGGAAACAAGTTTTTCGGATGTTAATCTTCCGCTTCCGATGATTCCACTTCATTCTAGTGAATCATGGAAAAACGTTACTGTTTCTCCGGATTTGTCTCTAGGAGAACAGCAACAAGTTTCAGCTATGTTACAAACATTTCAGGATGTCCTCACTGACAGCCCTGGACAAACTCACGTCATTGAACATGACATTATTCTAACTGACCATAATCCTATTAGGGTCAGACCTTATCCTATCACTATGCATTTTCAAGTACAGGTTGAGAAGGAGTTGGATGAGATGATAGATTTAAAAATAATTGAACCATCCACTTCTGCATATTCTTCGCCGATGGTTATTGTTCGGAAAAAAGACAATAACATACGTCTTTGCGTTGACTATCGCAAATTGAATCAAGTTACGAAGTTTGATGCTGAACCTATGCCTTTACTAGAAGAGCTACTTACTAGGCTTTCTAAATCTCATTTTTTCACTAAACTTGATTTGTCTAAAGGATATTGGCAAGTTCCTTTATCTGAACGCGCCAAACCAATTACGGCTTTCTCTACACCTAGAGGCCTTTTTCAATGGAATTTCATGCCTTTCGGCCTTATGAACGCACCAGCTACATTCGTACGCATGATGCGTCGAATCCTATCTTATCGGTCAGATGTCATCGCGTACCTAGACGACATCTGTCTTTTCAGCGATACTTGGGAAGATCACTATTCGGGGTTAGGTGAATTACTATCTACTTTACGCGAGTATAACCTGACAGCAAAACCCTCTAAAGCCTGCATTGGTTTTAGCGAAATTTCTTTCCTAGGCCATCGAGTGGGTCATGGTTTCCTAAAGACAGAGGACCATAATATCACTAAGATATTTAACATCTCTATCCCTAAGACTAAAAAGCAAGTGTGAAGTCTCTTAGGTCTTATTCAATTTTATGGAAGATTCATTCCGAATCTATCCTCTATCATGGCACCTCTTTCTACACTACTAAAGAAAGGGTCGCCTAATATGGTCCACTGGTCACAGGAATGCCAATCCTCTTTGGATAAGATTAAAAATTTGTTTTCAACACCACCTATTTTAGTGTTACCTACTACAGATAAGACATTTGTTCTTCGTAGTGACGCTTCATCCACTGGGATTGGAGCGGCACTAATGCAAGAGTACTCTGGAACTCTGCATCCTGTAATGTATATCTCCAGAAAACTTAATGCTGCAGAAAGGAATTATTCGGTTTTAGACCGTGAACTATTGGCTATGGTTTGGTCAATACTCAAACTACAAAGATTCCTTCTAGGTGCACATTTTATACTAGAAATCGATCAGAAAGCTCTTACGGCTATACAGAGTAAGAATTTGAAGAGCTCGAGGTCTACTCGATATGCAATTGCTCTTCAACCTTTTCATTTTTCGGTACGAGCTATTCGTGGATCAGATAATGTGATGGCAGACATTTTGTCTAGATGCCCACATGATTCCACCTAACTGTTGGGTCTTGGACTTCTTAACACTTCCAACTCTACAACAGTTTTTCTTTTCTATATCAAGATAAATACACATTGTAATTTGTAATATAGTGATTGTATCACTACTATCACTACGTTCATTGATATATATATTCACCGATACTCGTTGATGATTTTTCTTTTTTGTCAATCATGTACTTATAGTGCTTAAATATGAAATTGTTATATGCATTGTGTCATTGCCAGCATTGTAGTATACGTTGGTGGCACCTCCCTGGAAACATGTATGCTTAAGAGAAATGCTTTCTCTGAGAGGTTGAGATGTATTCTCACCAGTCGATCTATATTTCGACTTTGCCTTAATTTGGCTTTATAAATTCCAGATATTTCTCATCTGCGCAGTATTTGTGCGTTGTGAGCCTATTGTATGTTGCTCTCAGATGGAAAAAAAATGATTTTCATTTTTTTCCCGGGGGGTGTGGTAGTCTGTTGCGCACATATTCTTTTGTGTGACGCACAGATTACTGTTGACACGCATACAAATGTAAAATGTAATTATTTGTCTGATAAAAATATATTTATCTTTGAATTCACGATTCTCAGTCTAAGGGACAGAACTCAGATTAGTCGATGTGTATTCATTCTATGAGTTATCTGTTCTTGTATCTTTCCTGAATATCGAACTTGGCGTATGAATCTAGACTTATGTCATATTTTGTGTCTGGTATAGCCAGAAACAGATTATTCTTGCTGAGGTTTATGCAGGGATGTTTATGATCCGAATCTATGTTTACTCCTTGTCTGTTTGAGACGATTCGGTCTTATATCGTGTTATCTTTGTATGTCTATGTCGGACTATTTTCCTTGTACTGTACTTTGGGGTCAACCACTTTCGGCGCATGAAGATACGTTAGGGAGTGCTTCGGTGATGAAGGAGCCTGGCGGGATGTCATGGCTTTAGACCTGTCCAAAGTCTGTGATCTCTATGATTTATTATGGGAACGAAGATAGTTTCTTCTAGGATTGTTAGGCCTATGAGTTCACCAGTGTTGATTCAGTGACGCCAGGAGAGCGTTTGTGTTTGCTAGTGTATTTCCTATGCCCAGGTAAAAGAACATTTTACTGAACTTTTTCGTCCTAGGCTTAATTGGGCAGATGTCTACATTAGGATTATCCATATCCAGATGTCGGGATGATATGTTACCTAGCAGCACTGTAGATGATTGTATGCAGCATTTAAGACGAAAGAATATGCTGATTCTTGTAGAAACATTTGTGTTTATGAACAAAGCTTCTATTGAAGATTTGCTATACATCTGTATAGTGAGCGATGCTCAAAAGGGAACCAGAAGCCATTTTGGATTCTAACTTTTTGTCGATCATCAATCAGAGAACGGGGA